>ML789625.1:27724-83711 GCA_009831015.1 Picea engelmannii | reverse complement strand
TTTGGTTCTGAAATACCGTGGGGCTCTACACAGATACATCCAAACTGAAATGGATTTTCTGGACATCTCATCACTCGGTGTTGCTTATCGATATGCTGTTAAAATTGAGCAGAAATTTAAGCACCAAAACAAATGGGAATTCAGGTCTGCAAATCCGCAACAACCAAAGTATGACAAAGACGGCCCTAACAAGCAGTCTCCCGAAAACCAGTCCAAGACACAAGAAAAGAAGGGTCACGGGAAGACAAAGAAGGACACCGGAAAATAGTGCGAGTTCCACAAAAGCCCCTGGCACAACACCGATGAATATCGCTCAAAACAGTGATTGGTGACCGAGATCAAAGACAAAGAGCCGAACCCTGATTCAGAATCTGATTCTGAAAATAATGGTAAAGGACATATCATTGACGCAGACCTGACTGCTATTGTCGCGACCGCATCAATTCAACCAGAAGAACCAACAGATCCTGAAGAGGGGGAGTGCCTTTTTCATTCACAGATGTGGGTGAATGGGACCTCGCTGCATTTTATTGTTGATAGCGGAAGCCAAAAAAACCTCATTTCAGCAGAGGTCGTCAAACAGTTGGGATTGTCGACAACACCACACCCACAGCCATACAACATCGGGTGGTTTCGGCAAGGACGAAATCTCTGTGTCAACCAACAGTGTCGATTGTCATACGGCATCCAACCCTTCAAGGATGAGGTATTATGTGATGTTTCCCCATTGGATGTTTGTGATGTTCTCTTGGGCCAACCATATATGTGGAGACGCCATGTTGTTTATGAGTCTCGACCCCGTAGTGTCATTGTTACTTTGGGGGGTCATCTCTACAGAATACCAAAGGTAGTTCCGACTACTGTTCCACCTAAAAAGTGCCGCRAGRTAGTATCTCATACTGCAAAATTCAGCTTCTTCACACTCTGTTCAAAAGGGGAACAGAAAGACATTGCAACCACTATAGTCTCGCCCCCTGCACCTTCTATCCAACAGAAGCAGGTCGACAAAGTTGCAACAAAGCACAAAGATTCCTTATGCACACATTCCTCTCATGTAGCTCGACTTATTGAACAACCTCAACTTCAACAGGTTCATGACAGACTTCCACAAACTAAGCAGCGCAACGTCTCCGGCCATACAAGCAGCTCACCCAGATGTAAATGCAGCAAACGTTTTTCCCTCTCCCACAAGAACTCAACGCAATAGAGACCATTGCTTCCTAAGGAGGGAGGATTGATCTAGGTGGATATCGGGGGCCACCCACCTTTTTCAACTGGCTCAAAACAGCTTTCTGGCAATTTTGGCAATTTACTATTTTTAGCAGATTTTAACTTTCGGGGCCATTTTGAGGGCCTAAATGAAGGTTTTTTGAGATCGAGGTTCTCAATGATAGTCGAAAGCATAATTGAACCCCCAAAATGAATCTCCTCAACAATACATTTCCAACGAGCTATCATACACCTAAAACGGAGATCGTATGCAAAAGTTACGACCCCGGGAAGTTGATGTACTAACTTACCCAAATGGGGCCCACGTGACTTTTGGTGCTTCATCTCCTAGGGTTAGGTTTTTAAATGTCTAGGAATTTTGGCATTCTTGTTTATTGTAAAAAGACCTTTAAAGCCTCATTGTAATCATCTTCTTGCGAATGCCAGTAGCCGTCACATCTCTTCTCAGAGATAAGCTGCCACCATTCTAGCGAGTCTTTCACTCTGTATTTTCACAGTGTTTGTACATTTCTTTCATTAATAGAAATCGTGTATTACTGTATATCTGTGTTTATGGTTGCATCTCCAATACATTTCTGTTATATTATTGAATATCTGCGATATCTTTGTGCATTTCTTTATTATATCTCCGATCTCATTTTGTGCCGAAAATAATCCGGATCAGCCATCTTCATCATTTTTTTGTGGTATGGGTTTATTTTCCTTTCTCTTAGAGACCAAGGAAGAACAGGACTTGATCTTTCGAAATGGGCCATAATTTCTAGGAACCAAAAGGTATGTAGTTGAAGATATGGACTCCATATTTTAGTCCAAATAATGATGTACCCTCGGTTGTGTTAGTTTGGATAATACTTCCTCATCTTCCCCTTCATTGTTGGGGGGATGATGCCCTGAGATGTATAAGGAATATGGTATGTCAATATATAGATCGGTTTGAACCAAGAGAAAACATGTTCTCTTGTGCCAATATATGTATTGAGGTATATCTCGAGAAAGGATTACCATAAGCATTTCTAATCTCTTTGGATAATTTGAAACACATTCAATGACTCGATTATGAACAACTAACCTTTAAATGCAAGTATTTCCATGAGTGTGGTAAATTTTCTAAAGATTGCAGGAAGGAGGCTCCTCAACGATCTCAAGTCTAGGAGACTAAAGAGAAATGGAAGATGGTGGGTTGAAAGAAAGTAAGGGTAAAATGTTAATTTGGGATATCGATATTATGCATCAACTAATAAAGCCCCAATTTCTTATGGATCAAGACATCCCTAAGGGAAAAATTTCTCAAAAGATTCTTCTTCTCACCATGAGAAAACTCATGCGACCAAAGGTAATGAAGAAAACAACTCTTTCAAGACAAATAGGTATGCAATATTGTTATCAAGAAGATCTACCCCTCTGTGGAACCTCAAGGGAATAGTGACTTGGGCCCATATTTGAATAGTCCAAGGGAGCCACCTTTAGTTCAAATCCTAGAATATTTGCGTGTAGATGCAACGATTCCAACTCAAAAGGAATGAGAATTTTCGACTCAAGAACCAATTGAAATCTCTAGAGATGAAGTTCCTCAAGTGATGGCTGAGATAGAGACATATGTGGGTGTGGAAGAAGAAGAAAACTTTGCAGAAATTTCCTTCTCAGATCCAAAAATTAGAGGCTTGGAAGCCCTAGATCCCACTAACAAGGAGGTAGATGAAATGAAGTCAGACGATAAACCTCTTCCACATTCTGGCATAAAACCACAAAAGATACTCATAAAAGAGAGAAAATAAAGAGAACATGTTAGATTCACAATCGACAATGGATAGATATGGATTTGTAAGTAGAATTTTTAAATCCACAAGGAATAATGCACATCCGAGAGGAGGAAGTAGAAACATTAGATTAAATAGTGATTATGGTCTCCTAGGACTTCATAAGTTTAGGCAGCAATTGTAAAGCAACTGCAATTAAGGAAATAATCAAATCAAAAAAGCATACATTTCTCTTGCTCCATGAGACTAAAATGAGCTCCTCCGAAGCATTCAAAAATGTGAAACAGATATGGAGGCAAAGTGAAGGGGTAGTACAAGACTCAAGAGGAACATCTAGGGGTATTTGTTCTCTTTGAAACATTCAGATAGTAAGATTGGAGTTTTCATTCCAAACTCAAAATTGGATATTTACAAAGTTCAAACACATCCAAAGTGGTAATATTTTTAACATTATTAATTTGTATATGCTAGTGTGTTACGTAGAGAAAAATATATGTTGGAAATCCTTGTTAGCTCTCAAAAAATCAAATTCCGTTGCTAATAGTATTATAACCGAAGACTTTAATGTAGTATTGCAAAATTCTGAGAAGTGACGGGGAAATATTGTAGGAGATGATTTTAGGGAGAAAATGGAGGATTTGATCCATGAATGGGATCTCATAAACATTAAGCTCATAAGAGGGAAGAACACTTGGTCTAATAAAAGAGTTTGTCTAGGTCATATTACTGCAAGGCTAGACAGATTTCTAGTGAATAGTGATCTACTTCTATAGGATTTTTAATAAAATATGACCTCAAGCAAATGTTATGTTATGTTCAACAATCATGTAATATGGGGGAAAGAACTAATTCATATTTTCTGGCCTTAATCCCTAAAGAAGCAAATCTCTCTTCCTTTTCTAGATCTGGGCCAATCTCACTCTACAGTTCCTCATATAAAATTATTACCAAGATCATTGCCAATAGGATCAAAAAAATAAGCTCAAGCTCATCACAGATAATCAAGGGGGATTTATGCAAAACAAGTATATCATACACAATATAGTGTCGGTGAAAGAGGTCATTCATTCAAGCTTAACTGTGAAGGAAAAAGGCACAATTATAAAACTGGATATGGAAAATTCTTTTGACCGGGTAAGGCACTCCTTTCTCTACAATGTTTTGGGAAAATTTGGATTTAGTTCTTCCTTCATTTAGTTGGTTGAGTCTTATATAAGATCCCCTTGGATTTCTCCATTATTCAATGGACAACCCACCCCGTTCTTTCAAAGTAGTAGAGGGTTGAGGTAGGTCTGCCCACTTTATCCCCTTCTTTTCATCAGTATGGTTGAATCTCTCAGTCGCAAGCTTGAATGGGAAAGAATCTTGGACAATCTTCCAAGGATCAATATTGTTAGAGGCTCCAAGTGCATCAATCATTCTCAATTTGCAAATGATACCATTGTATTGGGGGGCTCCTTAATAATAGCTTCAAGATTTAACCAAATATTGAATTCTTTATTGGATGCATAAAGAGGAGAAGTCAATCACAAAAAATGTCAATTTTTTTGTTGGAATGTAAGTCACTCCAATCCATTTCCCATTTTCTTCAATTTCCTTTGACTCAAAATTTGTCCCATTTCAAGTATCTTGGAATCCCCATTTCTCTCCAAATTTCTTCTTGCCAATCATGGACATGCATTATATAAAAATTTAGAACTAAATTTGAGCATTTGGGATCTCAGTGGTTCAATCTAGCAGGGAGAATCATTCATATCAGATCAGTTATTTAGGCTCTACCACTATACCAACGTTCATCCATTTTAGCTCCAACTGGTGTAGTGAATCATATATCAATCCACTTCAGAAAAAAAAAAAATTGGCAAGAGGGAAGGACAAACACTAAAAATTGTCTCTTAATCGATTGCAAGATCGTTAGAAGCCCAAAGGAAAGGTGGATTGGGATCAAAGACCCAATTTGGATGAATTTGGCCCTAGGAGCCAAACTGCTATGGAGAATGATCACCAAGAAGTTAGAGTGGTGGACAAAAAAACTGTAGAAGAAGTACTTCAAGGGACCAAGAGCTTGTTGTATTGAGAAACCACTAAAAACACCAAAAGGAGCCCCTATACTAAAGATTCTCAAGGCTTCCATTCCAATAATAAAAGACAAGCTCACTTGGGTGCAAGGGACCAAGAGCTTGTTGTATTGAGAAACCACTAAAAACACCAAAAGGAGCCCCTATACTAAAGATTCTCAAGGCTTCCATTCCAATCATAAAAGACAAGCTCACTTGGGTGCCAGGGAATGGGAAAAAAAATAAATTTGGGAGGACAAAATCTTTGGTTTGGAACTTTTGTCAAGAAGGTTGGATCTGATTTCATTAAAAAAATGGATGAAAAATAGAAACCTCCACACTTTTTATGACATTTCAAAATGGGATGAATCCTCTGAGCAATGGGAAGGATGGAATATTGATTCTTCCCCAAATTGTTTGAATCCTTCAATCTCTCAACTTTCAAATGCATTAATAGGGTGTGACCATTGAATAAATATATTAGTGATTGTCAAGGTGTTGATGGCCAAAACTGACCATGTTCAACATTATAGGGAGATCACCCGGTTAGGGCCCCAATTAGACCCTTATCTGTTTGGTATGGTGATTCCGGCCAATATAAGGGTGTTGTAATCTCTTGTGAATTTCTCCTTAAAAGGAGACTTTCTTTGTAGCTCTTCTAAATGCAAACTAAATGCAATTAAAACTAGAATGCAACAACAAAAAGGAAATTAACCTATCGTGATGAGAAAGAGAATAGTCCCTCCCTTGATCAAGAGCAAGATGAAAACTTGAAAACTTAAAATGAAAATGAGATAAAAGATTAGCTACCAAGAGACTAAAATAACTCAGATAACTTGATAACAATTAATGTAAATACATGTTAGTCTTATCTTAGTAAATATTTACTAAGAAAACACCAACATGTATACCCACTTTCAATCACATGAAATAAAATGAATCGTTGAACTTTAGAAATAGTTCTTAGAGTTCAAAAAATATTTAAGACTCATGCATATCAATAACGAAATTAGTAAATAGTTACTAACATTCATTGATGTGCATATTCATGTACGATTATATTCATTCAAATCAAATTCAGTTCAGAATGAAGTAAAAAAAAAAGGTTTATTGCATGTTCTAGCAACATTGCAAAAATTTGAGAAAATACATTTTCATTCATAAACGAATTGAACAGAAAATAATATTGTTTGCGAAAGTAGTATTCCATAAGTTTTGAATAGTACCAAAGCATACAAAACACCATATAATCACGACCACTTCCAGATCTTCAAAAGCTCAAAAGATCAAGGCTTTTACAACAGTGCACATAGTGTGCCTTCAAGAATTTTCAATCCCTGGTCTAGTCCTAGTATCTACAGTAACACGATAATCACACGATAACGTGTTGCCTTGTTTCTCCAGGTCCAATCCCCTAAGTTATATATCTGGAACCCCCTGCTAATGTTTTCTTCATCTCTTTTATAAGACAAGAGAGCCCCCACAATCTCTAACAACTATCATTAATTAAAGAGGAAATATTTCCACTAAATCTGGAATTGGGATATTATAAAAAAAAATTGATTTCCCAAATATAATCCAAACATAACAAACTCTAAAAATAATACAAAGTGTTTCTTTAAAAGTCCGCTCGAGTTTTTTTAACAAAACTAATTAACAATCTCCAAGATTTTGTTTTCGAGATTTGTGGAGAGTCTTGATGTATAATTATTGGTCCAAATCACCCATTGTACACCTGTCAAAACAAATAAAAACTAATTAATAATAAAAATATAAAAATTAGGGACAGCTACAGAAATTTCTAATTATGTGGCTTTTTTTTTTAACCGAAATTAAATAAATCAAAGGTACCTAATTCATTCCTCTAAAAAGAAAAATACTCATTTAATAGTTGGACATTAATTAGATAGATTTTGAAAATATGAGGCAATAAAAATAAATGTTGGTACCTAAGGAATCAATTGTCAATGAACTTTTTTCTTTTTTAGCATATTTTTTACAATTTATCTTTCATAACTGGTTATCAAATTTTGTTCTTCAATTTGAGGAGTTGTTTTTTTTTTCAATTTGAGTTTCCTACATATGCTTGCAAGACAGACAACAAAATATAATATTTTCTTTTCTGGAACAGAACTTCAATATTCATGTTTTTAATGCGTCCTTTCTTCTTCGAATTTTCTTTAGTAGATGCAGACTTATTGTTTAAATCTGGAAATGATTTTTATTTCTTTGGCATTTGCAGATTCAGATTTGTCAGATCTTCCAATTAATTTATGAACAGGAATTTTTGCACTTTCATGACAGTCAGGAAGACGGGAAATGGATGCAGTCTGTTCAGTAGACTCGAAAATGACTTTTTCAATTTTATCTAAGGTCGTGGGCTTAGGATTCGAGTTCAGAGACTTACATATTGACTACTAGGTTTCATAAATTTAATGTCTAAGGACAAAAACGTCCCAGGAGTCTCCCTTCTCAGCTAAATGAAATTTCAACCAGAATTTTAAATGAAGCCATGGAAAAGCAATAAAAAATTGCAGCCATTTGATTTCTACAAATTTCAGAATGAGGAAATTCGTTTTTTGAAATAAAGCCATGAAAAATAAAAACATTTTTTTGTCACAGGTCGAATTTCCTATGCAAAAATAGAGCCAGACAATGATAGATCAGAGCATAAATGTCAATTTGGGATTTATTCTTCATTCAAGAATAGAGATAAAGATGTAGAGAAAGAGAAAATAAAAAAGAACCTATGGTTTTTATATATGAAACCTTGAAATTCGAAATCATTAAATTTTGGCCATTAAAACTTAAAATCAAGGCTTTGACTACCTGTGCATTGTGGCCATGAGAAACCTGAACCAAGCAGCTTTTTGAAGCGTAGGATATCGATCTTCATAAACTCCAACGAATTTGATGCTTGGACACTCTCATTTGGATATTATATCCAAGGTAAAATACTCAATACGAATCAGGTATGTGCACCAAAACCTTGCTCATAATCAAATGATTAACCAGGAATCGAATCTCAGGATTGTCGCGAGACAAATCCAGGCAGTAATGAAAAAGAATCTGAAATATCAATCTCAGGATTTGCATTGTATTCATAAACAGAGGTAAAAACGTTTTCAGAGAGATAGTAAATTAAATCTCTATATTCAAAACCCCTAAATCGTATTAATGTGATGAATATTGACCCTATCCCATCAAAATTCAACGTGAATACCCTGGCAACCTGCAGGTTATGGCCATGAAACATCAAAAGAAAATCGAATCATTCCACCTCTCTGAGCAGAGGATGGAAATCATCATTTGCCTCAACTAATTCTGGGCCTGGGGTTCGCTCCTGGAAATTAATCTCATTTCAAAAACACCCATGAAGTCTCAGGAAAAGCATTAAGCAAACTTAGATGTAAAATGCAGAGCTGAAACCCTCGTTCAACATACAATGGAAGCCATTCGAAAAGCCCCAAATAATATGAAAATGCTAAGTACAAGTGTTGTCTCATCTTTGATGGGCGTATTGATTATCATTTATGGTAAGACAGAAAAGGACGACCCTGTCTATTTCATGAGGTAAGCAAAATCAAGTCGAAATCTCATATGGAAAACGTAGCATCACTTGGATTATGCATAAGGTCGAGAAGCATCGTTACCATGATTACAAATATATACAATGTTCTGTAATGAAATAAACCATGAATACCACCAGCTAACAAATGATATCCTTTTGAACTTTAGAAAGGCTATAAAATCAATTGGATTTCAATAGGTAATAAAAAGATTTTTTTAATTCCTCATCTATCTAAATTGTTATAAGATAATAAATTAATAAACTTAGGATGAGAAAAAAATAATGTATTTCATATTCTATCAAATTATGTAGTTCAAATAAAAATATTTATTACGAACATGTATGTAAGTAGTGTGATCAAGAACATTAGAGGAAAATAATATATGAAATCTAAGAACTTCATTCCATGATCAAGATCATAATCAAAGCAATTTGAGAACGAACCTGGAAACTTTGAATTTCATGTTAGAATTCATGAAATTCAAAACAAAATGCACAATTCATAAAGATAGGGGCCAAAATTCAGAATGCCTTAATAACAAATGCATTAATGTCCAGTTTGAAATCAGAATCACAAACATATTTACAAAAAAAATTAAACCAAAATGAGAAAAAAATTCAAAAATAAAGGGTCACAAATTATTCTTATTAAGAATTGAGCGCAAATTTGGGAGGGTTGTTGTACGCCACAACACGAGGTTGGGGGACTCCTTCTTCATTGTCAAAAATGATATCTTATCCAACTAGAAACTTCCCAACTTCTTTCGCATTCAACTCTGTGGAATTACATATGGTACAATGATGGACAGCCCAATATCAATACTTATATTGGATATTGGCTCATAGAAAGATTCTAACAGCAAAAAATCTAAAAATGAAAGGTATAGTTGGCCCTTCCAAATGTGTTATGTGTGTCCAAGATAAGGAATTATCACACCATTTGTTTATTGAATGGTCTGTTATAGCAAGAAATTTTGGAGGGAAGCCTTTGCTAGATCGAGTAAATAGTATTCAGTGATCTTTCAAAACAAGACTAATTTTAAGAGACTATGGCATGCTCTCCCAAAATATCTATGTTGGAAAGTTTGGTTGGCTAGCAACAAAAAAAAACATTCAATAATGAATGGACTACACCAGAGCAAACAACAGTCAGAGAAAAAACACTTATAGTTGAACACTTATAACTCAAAAACATTGGAATGGATCAGACTTTGGATATCAACGAAGAAATACGGATTCGACCATTCATCATAAGTTTTAGGAGCTCCACTACTCCATCTTTATGTATAGGCTCTTATCCCTCTTGGAATATGAAAAGGTTCCAAGAATTTTGTGAATGGTGGTTGCAATTACACTCTTTTTACCTCTTTTTTTCTGGAGCCCCAAAAAACAATCAAGGGGTGGCAAGAGCTGGTGGGATTCTCTACGATCTCGAGGGAAATAAGTTGAAGTGGTATGCTTTGGGTTTAGGAATGGTTTCTAATAATTTGGTTGGGGCTTACTCTTTTTTGTGTGGGATAACCATTACAAAGGGAGATAATATTCACTCACTAGTTATCTTTGTTGACTCTATGTTGGTCATCAAATCAATGATAGTCCAATACAATCTAGTAGGAAACAAATTTTCATTCCTAATCAATGCTCTTCGAAATGTGTAACCTAGTTACTTATCATGGAAGATAGAGGCTCTCCATGGAACTTCTTTATATGCTCAATGGCCCCGACCTTGACAGGTCTTGAGGTTGATTATGTTTGAGGTTTAATCTACTCTGTTGGAGTCATTCCAGGTGGTGGTTAGGCTTCACATTCAAGACTTGAGGTTTTGGTTTTCTTCTCCTATGACGTTTGTTGGAGTGAGATTGTTTGGGGTTTGCAGGGGGTCGATGACATAGAGACAATGGTTCTTTCCATGAAGGAAAAAAATGGAACATATGGAGAGAAGACAATTGTTGTTGTGTCCTCTTTATGGCTCAGGAAATCAGCATATTTCAAATGGTTAGAACAACTTGTCACTTCAAACCTCTTTCCTTGGTAAGAAAAGTAGAGAAAATTTGGATTTTCACTTTGAATTCTCTAAAAGGAATCTCATCCCTTTTGATATATATCTTCTCACAACCAAACTAAGGCTTACCTTTGAGAATTTAGTGAGTATAGTAGTAGTGGGTGAATACAAGTTTCCAGGCCCACCTTTTGGTTCATATGAAAAAAGTGAATTAATTATTTATTTAATGTCATCAAAGCAGGAAATAATTAAAACTAAAAGGTGACATTGAGTAAATGGTAAAAAAGGTGCCTAAGTGACTATTGAGAATATGAAAAGTCACTTAAACTTATTAAAAGGTAATTGGGTCACAAAAGAGTCAACCAAAGAATAAAAGGGGGAAAAGAGGGCGCTCTCTCTCATTCTTGTCTAGTCATTTCTGATTTTCATTTAAGAGAGAACTTCATGGCTTTGTGAACTCTTGGGACGAAAACCCTAGGAGAATTTTCAGAGATTAGTTTTGGTGGTGTAACATATCCACCCTATCTATTCATTTAGAGAAGAGATCACACAAATTTCATCATTGAGCTTCAATGTGGCATTATTCTTGTCATTTTGGGTAGCTGAGATTTGTTGGGATTGATACTTCTTTGTGGCAGTTGAGTTTCATTCTTGCGGGGNAAGTGTCTACTAATATCTGGGGTGATTTTTTGCTAAGGAAGTCGAGCACCTTTGTTGAGGTTGTTTACTATGTGTGGGAGGTCGAATCTAGAATTGGTGTGGACAATTTTGGGTGTTGATTGAGATACCCTCCTGTATTGGGAACATTCCTCCTTGGTTGGGCGGATAACTTCATAAATGGACTGAGTTTCTACATTACTGGGTGAGTTCTTCTATGCTAGGAGAAATACCCACTATATGCAACTGATATCTCTTGTCTAGGTGAGTTCATTCTATTTATATCATTGGTGTATGGTAAGGCACCTTTAGTAAGGAGCCACTTCTTCCTACATAGGTTGAATCATAGCATAAACAATGTTATAATTTGCTAGTGAAGAGGGGAATTTCTACTAAAGGAGAGGAAGGATTCTTGGAGAATACTCTTGTGGGGTTGTAGGTGACAGTCCATGTTTTTCTAGGAGCATAAAAGGGAATGACTCAACTTCTAAGAAATCCACATCAGCTTCTATTCTCTTCATATTAGACCTGTAACAAATGCTAATTAACGAGGTCAGATCTATACATTTATATCAGTTGTAAGCTTATTGTTGTATATTCATCCCCTCTTGAGTTAGTAATAAATTGGAATAGTAGGTGGTGTTATCTTGTTGATATATTGGCCTAATACATTTGTTGTCATACAAATTTGTTGTCATCATCTCTTTATTGTTGTACAATTTATTTGTATTCAAATTGTTTGGTAAAAAAAATTCACAAGGTGAAACTAAGAAAAGAACCCAAAAAACTTTTCTCAGAATATTACAGTGGTATCAAAGCCTCAGTCCTGCCAAACTGAGGGGATTTAAATTTTCATGAATCAAGGAGATGGAGAAGGGAATATCACCTACAGAAGTAGGAGGCAACGAGGGGAAAAAAATATTTTTAATCAGGAAGAGATAGTAGAAGAAAACCAACTTGAGGCGGAACAAGAAGAAGTAATTATGGGGGATTAGAATGAAGACAATGCCTTACAAATTTTAGAGGGCATACAAAATGGGCAGCAACAATTAGCATAGCTATAGGCACAGTTGATTGCTACCAACCAAGAAAACCAAAACCATGGGGGTAATAATGGAAATGGAGGCACTAATGGACACCATGGGGGCAACAATGGTGTAGGGGGTCCCAATAGGAATAATGGAAACCATGCAGAGGGAAACAAAAACCATGTTCCTGTAAAATTTGGTACCAGAACCATAGGAAGAATCATTCCTAGACTGCTCTTACCTCAGTTCACTAGGAATCAACAAGTAGGGAATCAAGGACAACAAGGTCAGGGTGAGACCTTTGATGACTATTGGAGGGAGTACCAAGATATGGGAGAGGATTTTCAGGATGTCATGTCCCTACAGGACTACTGCAATATCAAATATAGGAATAGACGGAGGGAGGTCAACAGGGGTCAGCAGAATGTTGATCTCATGGGGAATATTGGGAAGTTCGCCATCCCCTCTTTCGATGGTTCGAGAAAATCCACAGCTAGAACATGGGTTCAAAAGTTGGATACTTATTTCCAGCTTAACACCATGACAGAGGCATAGGAGATTAAATTCACTACCTTGAATTTGGACAAGGAGGCCCACAAGTGGTGGTACCATGGATTGATTTCTTTGGGACATGCTACTATTACCTCTTATTTGGACTTCACATAGAGGTTGATGGAGAGGTTTGCAGGAAAGATCAGGAGCTACATTTTAGAGAGTTGGCACAACTCAAACAGGTTGGGACATCGTATGCTTACATCACTGAGTTTCAGAGGATCACATTCATAGTGACTGATATATCTGTGTAGAGGCTAGTGATGTTGTTCACGGATGATTTATCTGAGCCACTGCGTGGTTGGGTGAAGGCCTTCAAATCAGAGATGTTACGTGATGCTATAGCTAACAAAGAAAAAAACTTTCTCCAAACCGTTCATTCCCTAGAAGAACAAAGATAATAAGCCCTTTCATAAAGAAGGAACGGGTAAGGAGAAGATGGATGAGGCAACTTGTAATGAGTTGAGGAGGAAAAATATTTTCTTCAACTGCAAGTACCCATGGGAACCAGGGCACAAATGTATGGGCAAAGGCAAAGCTCATTACATAAAAATTCTTTCAGACAGTGAGGAGGAGGAGGACGCAGAGCAGGCACAGGATTGTGAGCATGAAAAATCAGTTGAGGAGAAGCCACATAAGGAAGCAAAGAGTGGAGCTATCTCCACTCTATTAAGTGTCCCTAGATTTCGCGTCTTCATGATCAGGGTGTTGTACAGGTTCAGGGAGTCACAGTATTGATTGATCGTGGGGAAACCCACAATTTTATTAACTCGACCTTGGTTGCTAAGAGGAGGATTCCTACTATATATTTTGATGGTTTTGATGTGGCAGTAGCCAAGGGGGGCATGTTATGCCCTGCACATAGAAGATCTCACAGTTATGCTTGACATTGGGCAACTACACAGTGACATATGAATTTTATGTAGTTGAGTTGCAAGACACCAATGTCATATTGGGAGTCCAATGGCTTGTTTCAATCGGGAGAAATTCAGTCAACTACTAGGCCATGGAGATGAAATTTAAAGCAGCAGATGGTAGGAAGGTGGTCTTGAGAGGCATGTCAAATGATGCTCCCAGGATCGTTTGGACCAAATGGATGGAGAGGATATTTCGACATGGGGATGTTGCTTATGTAGTAGAGTGTCTAGTCGCTACTGAGAAACCTTATGTTAGCAACCATCAGTATCGGGTGGACACCCATACATTGTTGAGTAAATATGACCGAGTCTTTAGGAAGATACCTCTAGGGAGACCACCCGACAGGGGATTCAAGAAAACTATTGAATTGGAGGAGGGAGTCAAACCAATGATCACCACTCCCTATAGACATCCTAAGAAATTCAAGGATGAGACCAAAAATACCATTAAGGAGTTGTTGGACATGGGATATATTAGGCCGAGTTCGAGTCCATTCACTTCTTCTATAGTGTTGGTGAAGAAGAAGGATGGAACAATATGTATGTGCATTGATTACAGGGCATTGAATAAGAAGACAATAAAAAACAGGTACCCAATTCCCAAGATCAATGAGTTGTTGGATGAGTTACATGAGGCGGTGTATTTTTCAAAGATTGATCTTTGATTGGGGTACCACCAGATTAGAGTCAAAGAGTAGGACATTCCAAAAACTACTTTCAGATGTCAGTATGGGCATTACGAGTTTTTTGTCATGCCATTTGGGTTGACCAATGCACTAGCTACTTTCCAATCCTGCATGAATCGCATCTTGAAAAAGCAATTCAGGAAGTTTCTATTGGTATTCTTTGATGATCTCTTGATTTATAGCAAGACATGCGAGGAACACTTGAGACATCTAGAGGATATTTTGAGTATCATGGAGGATCAATAACTATATGCCAAGGAATCAAAATGTGATTTTGTCATGATAGAGATCATATACTTGGGTCATGTAGTTAGTGCTCAAGGGGTACAAGTGCATAGAGAAAAGATTCAGGTCATACTAGATTGGCCACCGCCCAAAAATATTTCACACTTGCGTGGTTTCTTTGGGATTTGCAGCTACTATAGTAGGTTTGTTAAGGGGTTTTCACATTTGGTTGCACCACTCACAGATCTAACAAATAAGGGAGTTTTTAGGAGGACAGATGAATCCCAGAGGACATTTGACAAGATGAAGGCGGTGATGAGAACTTTTCCATTTCTAGCACTTCATGATTTCACTCAGGCTTTTGTGCTTGAGTGTGATGCATCGGGTGAGGGGATAGGAACAATTTGATGCAGCAGAGGAATCTGATAGCATATGAGAGAATAAATCTAACAGAGTTGGAGAGAATCTACTCCATCTACGACAAGGAAATGCTCATCATCATGCATGCCTTGGAGAAGTTCAGACAATACTTGGTAAGTGGAAAATTTGTGGTTAAGACAAACCACAACAACTTGAGCCATTTCCTGGGGCAGAAGGACTTGAATTAAAGGAAACAAAAATGGGTTAGAAAAGTGCAGGCCTATGATTTCGACATGGAGCATGTAAAGGGAAAGAAGAATGTAGTTGAAAATTCTCTCTCCAGAAAACCAGAAGTGCTTTCACTTGCAGAGGTTTCGGCTGATTAGAAATCTCAACTCTTGGTGGAATATTCCAAGAAAAAATTTGCTTGTGAAGAGATGGATCGCAGTGTACGGGATGACCAGTACAAGGTGGTGGATGACATCATATACTACAAAGACTGTATATACTTGGTTCTGGAATCTATACTCAAGGAGAATATCATGGAGGCTATGCACAATACACCATTGGCAGGGCATCTGGGATACTTCAAAACTTACAGGTAGGTCAGGGAGAGGTTCACTTGGAAGGGCCTCAAGGATGATGTACTGAAGCACATGATAGAGTGTGTGACTTGTCAGTAGAACAAGTCAGAGCAGACCCATCATGTTGCATTATTACAGCCATTTCCCATTCCAGAGCATAAGTGGGAAATCATCTCTATGGACTTTATCACTGGTTTGTGGAAGGTCCAAGGCAAAGACTGTATATATGTAGTGGTCAACCGATTGACCAAATTTGCACATGTTTTTTCCATATCCTCCGAGAATAAAACAGCACAGGTAGCGGAGTTATTTTTCAGGGAGGTATTCAGACCCCACAGATTGTCGAGGTATATTGTCAGTGACAGGGATAGCAGGTTTCTTAGTGCATTTTTGCAGGAGTTGTTCAGACTGGTTGGCAAAGAACTGACTCCCGGCACTAGTTATCGCCCTCACATGGATGGATAGACAGAGATTGTGAACAAATGGCTAGAAGGGTACTTACGTAACTATGTGTCCAAGTAGCAAAAAGCATGGGTTAAGTAGTTGTGTTTGGGGAAACACTGTTATAACACCACTTATCGCATGTTCATTGTCATGGAACCATTCTGAGCATTATATGGTTATGATTCTCCTTCTTTCGTCGACCTGGTGTTCAGGGACATCGGGGATCCCAAATCCAAGGACTAGATCTGAGAGAGCCAAGACATAGTCAAAGCTCTCAAGGACAATCTACAGACGGCCCATAACCAGCAGAAGGTATATGCAAACAGGCACATGTTTAAGCACACTTTTGAAGTGGGGGACTTGGTATTCTTGAGGCTACATCCATATAGACTATCTTCCTTGAAGAAAAGCAAAGCAGAGAAGATTAAACCAAATCTCCCTATTGTTTCCTATCAACAACATGCCATCCACATACAAGACCAAATAAATCAAATGATCACCAATTAATTTAAAATATACAAAGTGATTATCTTTGCTTATTGTGGATTCATGTCTCAACATATAAGTATCAATTTTTTTATACCACATCCTTGGTGATTGTTTTAAACCATACAGGGACTTTTTCAACTTGCATACCAGCTCCTTCTTTCCCTTCACAACAAAGCCTTCTGGTTGCTTCATGTAGATTTCTTCTTCTATATCCCCATGTAGGAATGTTCTCTTCACATCCATATCTTCTACTTCAAAATCAAACGCAGCAGCAACAGATAACAAAAATATAACATAAGTTAGCTTGGAAATAGGAGAAAAAATCTCACCAAAATTAATTCCCTCAACCTGAGAATAACCCTGTGCTACTAACCGAGCTTTGTATTTATCCATTTTGTCTTCTACATTCAGCTTCTTTTTAAATACTCATTTGCTTCCAATGGGATTTCTTCCAGTGGGAAATTCCACTAGATCCCAAACCTCATTCTTATCAAAGGATGTCATTTCTTCAACCATGGACTTTTTCCGGAGTTTTCCATCCTCTAAATCCACTCCCTCCCTAACAGTTCTAGGATCATCATCAGTAATATAAAAAGCAAAATTTGAACAGAAATCGGGTGGAGTATACATTTCCAGTAGCCTTTTTTCCCACATCGATCTCCTCAATACTGGAGTATGAGGATCTTCTTCCTCTGATTTATGTTCTTCTGTAGAGTCTGATTCATCTTCCTTTGGATCAAACTCTATTTTCTCTGGTTCTTCCTTACTTGGTAGGACTTCTTGTTTGACAACATCCTTCATTCTCTAAATACCACAACTTATATATACACAACCTTCTTATTTTTTGGGTTCCAAAGCTTATAACCTTTGATATCAACTTTATACCCAATAAAGATACACTTTTCAACCTTCTTATCTAGATTACTCTTGTTTTCCTTTGGAACATGAACATAGGCTTCACAGCCAAATACCTTGAGATGTGTGAGATAAGGTTTCTTACCAGTCCATACCTCTTGTGGAGTCTTTGTAAGTTTTAAACCTGTGAAGTGAAGCAATGCATATATATTCTTAAGCAATACAGAAATTAATCAATGGCTCATACACAGAATACACAGAGATTTTTACCGGAAACCCTCAACCGGGAAAACCTTTCTTCTTTTCATTATCTCGAATTTCACCATTCGTCATACAATATATACAATGTTTTTAGGTATTCCATAGATACCAAAACCCTAATCCCTTAATCCGGGATTAATTTACAAATCAGCTAAAAATAGCAAAATCCGCTAAAAATAGCAAAAACCGCCCAAAAAAAAAATTTCGGGGCGTTGCCTCGGGCTACCGCCCGGTGCCGAACGCTGCGCGTAACCAGGGGGGGCATACCTGCCCCCCCCTGGGACCCCCCTAGGAAGCGCTCGGCGCAACGGCAGAGCTCTAGGTGGAGGGATCGTCAGACGCAGTTGTCGTATCTGACGCACCCACACACACACACATGCAAAGAATATAACACATACCCAACAGTCTTTTCATCTAGTGTTGATGAGGGTGATTTGTTGACTAGGTAACATGCAGTACCCACTGCCTCTACCCCAAATTCTTTCCCTAACACGTCACCACTGAGCATGCACCTTATTTTTTCCATCAGCGTCATGTTCATCCTTTCTGTAACTCCATTATGTTGAGGTGTATATGGAGTAGTCTGTTGCCTTTCTATAATGCACTTCTTACAGAATTATTCAAATTCATTCCCGCAAAAGTATCCACCATTATCTATCCTCGGTACCTTAATTATTTTCTCTGTTTGATTCTCAACAAGAGCCTTAAACTCTTTAAACCTATCAAATACTTCAGGTTTCTTCCTAAGGAAATATATCCAAGTATTCCACGAGAAGTCATCTATAAATGAGACATAGTACACAGATTTTCCCAATGATGGAACCGACACAGGTCCAAACACATCACTGTGCATTGGTTGCAAAATTCATTTTACCCTTTTTGCACCAGAGGGGAATCTTACCCGATTCTGCTTCCCATATACACAATGTTCACATAAATCAAAATCTAGAGAGCAGTTAGACATACCTTAAACCATACCTTTACCATGTAGTAGCCGAAGACCCTTATCTCTGATATACCCTAGTTTTTGATGCCATAGCATAACCTTTTCTCCAGAGACTATAGGAGTTTTTTATTCTTCTGCTCCAATATTAGGAACAATGGAACTGTTACACCCATCACTAATAGTGCTTCCTTGCATCTTATACAGAGATCCAATCTGAACTGCCTTCAACAACACCATTGCTCCTCAAACCATCCTACAGGTTTTTTTTTCAAATACCATTTTACCCCTACATCATCCATTTTGCTTACAAAAATCAAATTTATGGCCAATCTTGGGATATGCAGAACACCAAACATTGTTTTGATCCTTCCATCTATGAGCCTCAACTTGAATTTTCCTCATCCTATGATTCTGGTTGTCGAAACATCACCTAGGAAAACATTACCTCCATCATACATTTCATATTCATAGAACCACTCAATGTGGGGAGTCATATGAAAGGATGCACCCAAGTCAACCAAACTATACCTCATGATCTACATGTAGGCTTGAATAAGCCAAGTACACATCCCCTCCTTCTTCCTTGGAGGTATTTTCTTTTGTAGAGGGAGCACCTTCAGATCCCTTCGCTTTCTCAATGTTTTTGGATCTACATTGTTTTTTGAAGTGCCCTTCTTTTTCACATCTCCAACATACCTTTACAAACTTTCAGGGAGATTTAGATATACCCTTAGACTTAGATATCCCACTTGAGGACTTAGATCTATTTCTATCATGGGAGCGTCCTCTTACAAATAATGCATGTGTGCTATGTCCTTCCATGTTCTTTTGTCTCATCTCCTCTGACAACAAGGATGAGACCACATCATCGAAAATCAAGGTAATTGTATTTCTACTTATGGCCACAACCAAACTATCCCACGAGTCTGGTAAAGAGCACAGTAAACTGATACACTTATCTTCATCTGAAATTTTAATCTCAACAAATAATAACTGACTTAGCATGGTATTGAAGGTGTTCATATGCTATGTCACTGAGTCTCCATCTCTACTCTTCAAGTTATACAGCTTCTTCCGCAGGAATAGTTTATTTACTAGGGACTTAGATTCATACAAGTTTCACAACTTATTCCATAACTCCTTGGTTGTAGCTTCCCCTGACACATTTAGTAATACTGAATTTGAGAGACACAATCAGATTGTGCTCTTCACCCTCTTATCCAACTTTTTCCAGTCATTTGTTGACGTTCCTGTAGGTGCAGTGCTTGGATCCACCGCGACCCACTAATCTTTGTTTACAAACAGATCTTCCATATTGAACTTCCACGGCTCAAAAATTTGCCCATTAAATTTCTCAGTCTCTATTTTCAAACTGCTCGCCATTTCTCTTCACCTAAAGAATCAATACCGCAGATCTCCCACTATAACAAGGTTTATCACAGTCCCGAGCCAAACCCCTGACCTCAAAGGCGTTGATCCAGATTTTATGAGAAGAATGAAATGAATATAGATTATTAAAATATTTTTAATACAGAATAACAGAGATACAGTAAAATTGGTTTTCTATTCAATAAGGAAATAAGCTGAAACTGTAAAATGCAGCGGAAAACAAGCTTGTTGGAATGGTGGCGGCTTATCTCTGAGAAGAGATGTGAGGATTGCGCTTATTCGCAAGAAGATCATTACAATGAGGCTCTGAAGGCCTTTTGACAATAAACAGGAATGTAAAAAACCCTAGAAATTCAAAAACCTAACACTAGGAGTGAAGCGCCAAAAGTCATGTGGGCCCCGTTTGGGTAAGTTAGTACATCAACTTCCCGGGGTCGTAACTTTTGCATACGATCTTTGTTTTAGGCGCACGATAGCTCGCTGGAAAGGTATCGTCGAGGAGATTCACTTTTGGGGCTCAATCAGAGACTTTGGATATTTCTAAAAATTTCGATCCCAAAAAACCTTCATTTAGGCCCTCAAAATGGCCCCGAAAGTTAAAAACTGCTAAAAATAGTAAATTGCCAAAATTGCCAGAAAATTGTTTTGAGCGAGTTGGAAAAGGTGGGTGGCCCTTGATATCCACCTAGATCAATCGTCCCTTCTTAGGAAGCAATGGTATCCATTGCGTTGAGTTCCCTCATCAGATGAGGAAATTTCTGATGAATTTGGCCCTGGGTGAGCCACTCGCCTTGGTGCAGGAGCTTCCCTGCTTTGACAACTCGATAAAGCTGGATCCTTTGCTATCGAGTGCCCTTGATATGTGTGTCCACAATCTGATCATTGGATGCATGTTGCATGTCGTCAAGGTTGAGCTCTATTAGTGTCAACTGCTCCTCTATGTCTGAGGTGTCCAATAATGGTGGGAAATATGGTCGAAGGAGAGCCACGTTGAAGACTGGGTGCAGGCCAAGGAAAGAGGGAATGTTGAGCTCAAAGTAATTGTCACCCACAACCTTGGTGATGGTTTATGGGGCCCTGTAAGGCGTTCTTTCTGCAAGTGCAAAAAAACTTTGTCCCCCTCCTGAAACTTATGTGGCACCCGATGTTGATCATGGCGTTGCTTGTACTTGGCATTAGACTTATGTAGAATATCCTGAACCTGTTGGCAGATGTGTTAAATCCGCTCAATGAACCAGGTGGCTTTACTAGCTTCTAGTGGAGCAGGGGATGAGTCGGCCGAGGTGGTCACCAGCGGTAGTGCAACATCCATGGGGCCCAACGGTTGTAATCCCAACCCCACCTAAAAGGGATTGTGGCTAGTTGAGCTATGCAGGGCTCAGTTGTAGCTATGTTGGACATAGGGAAGACTCTCATCCCATGTGTGGGGGTATTTTAAATTGTACATGCGCAGGATATGTACGATCATTCGATTGATGACCTCAGTTTGGCCATCTGTCTGGGGGTGGAAGGCAGTGGATTTGGTGATCTTGGTATCCAACAGTGACTAGAGGCTCGACCAGAATGTGTTGAGGAACCGACTGTCACGGTCTAAGATAATGGTTTGTGCGATCCCAAAATGTACCCATTCTCGTTCAAAGAAGAGCTTGGCAGTGGCTTCTATTGTGATGTTCTTCTTGCAGGCAGCTAAAATCGCCATCTTGGAAAAGCGATCAACAACCACAAAAACACAGTCATTTCCCCTCTTCGTGGATGGGAGGCCCGACATGTAGTTCATTGAGATGGATTCCCACTGCCTGTCAGGAGTAGGTAGAGGGGTGTAAAGGCCCTGTTTCTTAGTGGTCGATTTGGCAATAGCGCAAGAGGTGCAAGACCTGATATACTTGTCGACATCATGTCGCAGTTTCGGCCAGTAGAAATGTTTCTACATCACTGCCACTGTCTTTTCGACGCCAAAGTGTCCTGCCACCCGACTGTATTGAGCTTCCAAAATCATCTTCGCGCACTTGTTTGATGGAACGCAGAGATGGCCCAGACGACACAACAACCCGTCTTGAAGATGGAAATTTGTGACCACTGAGTTGGCGCCCAACATTTGATAGGTGGTGGAGAAGTCAAGGTTTGTCTCGTAGAGGTGGGGCCATCTAGAGGTCTCGTGGCCGCAAGAGTCTAGCACCGTGGTGAGTGTCGCAATTGGAGGTTGGATGAGGCAATCAAAAACTCAGTTGGTACTTCCTATTTTATACTTGATGTTGAGGTGGAACTATTGTAAGTATGTGGACCACTTCTGATGGCGGTCATTCTACAATTTTCCTTGGGTCCGCTTGAACTGTAGTGGCTTGTGATTAGTGTGGATGATTGTCTCCTTCCTAAGAATGTAATGTCTCCACTAGCGACAGGCTTGCATAATAGAGTACATTTCTTTTTCGTAATTAGGGTACCTATGGACAACATATGATAGTGTCTCACTATGATATTCCACGAGGTGGTCGTGTTGAGTGAGAACGGTGCCCACAGCATGGTTTGAAGCATATGTCTTGACCTCAAAGAGATGTTGTAGGTCCGGTAATGAAAGTACTGCAGATGAGCGCAAACGATTCTTCAAGTCATCGAAGACTTGTTGTTGGGATAGGCCCCACACAAATTTTTCCTTATCGCCACCCCTGGTTACTTGGCTGAGGGCCCATGCGATATGAGAGAATCCCAACACGAACCTGCGATAGAAATTGGCGAGGCACAAGAAGCTCTGAAGTTCAGTGAGTGTGGTTGGGGATGGCCAGTCACGGATGACCTGGATCTTGGTTGGATCCACATGCACACCATGTCGATCAGCAATGTATCCTAAGTAATGGACCCTTTCCATGTCGAAGGAGCATTTTTCCAAGTTTGCATATAGTTTATGTTGTCACGGGGTGTGCAGAACTTGTTGAATATGTTGCAAGTGTTCTGCCCAAGTCTTGATGTAGATGAGGATGTCATCCAGATAAACCACTACAAAAGTATTGGTAAAAGGTCGTAGGATATCATTCATCAATCTCATAAAAATTGTTGGAGCATTTGTCAAACCAAAGGGTATGACTAGCCATTCAAAAAGACCTTCTTTTGACTTGAAGGCAGTCTTCCATACATCTGTATGTTCTATTGGGACCTGGTGGTAGCCAGACTTTAGATCAATCTTGTTGAAGTATTTGGCCCCTGTGAGCTGATCAAGGAGGTCTTCAATTCAGGGAATCAGGTACAGGTTTCGGACTATGATTTTATTCAAGGTACGGTAATCAATGCAGAGCCGTCAGGTCCCATCTCTTTTCCACACCAACACGATTGGGCTGCCATAAGGCGAAAAGTTGGGACGTATGTGCCCCTTGTGGAGCAGTTATTGGATCTGCCTCTTGATCTCATCATTTTCTAATAGAGAGCGACGGTAGACTGGCCCATTGGGTAGTGGTGCGTCTGGGATCAGATCGATGGGATGCTTGACCTGGCAGTGCAGAGGTACCTAGGTAGGAGAGGAGAAGATATCTAAGTATTCTTTCACGACCTTATCCACTTGCTTATGTTGTGTGGAGAGATCGATCATGGAGGCCCTCGATGTGGCTGCGATCTTTCGCTCACTCTGAAAGTGAATCAAGAAGAAGACAAATTTCTCAGTCTGAGAGATGAACTTCATGCATTGCTTGGCAGAGATCAAGGAAATAGCACTAGGAGGGACTGCCTCGGGTATCATGTACAATTCCCTGTTCAAAGTAATAATAACACTATGAGGCCTAGACTCATGTACATCATGACGTTTCCATAAATATGGTTGGCCCAAAAGAACATTGCAAACTTCAACATGAGAAACATCAAATAATACCTCGTCTTTGAAGGGCTTGATGTCGTACGACAGTCGGCACTGTTGGTTGACGCAGAGATCGCTTCCTTGGCGGAGCCATCTAATGGTGTAGGGTTGTGGGTGCGGCGTTGTCGACAGGGCCAACGGCTTGACTACCTCTGCTGAGATGAGGTTCTTCTGGCTACCGCTATCAACGATGAAGTGCAGCGGGGCACCTTTTACCCACATCTGTGAATGGAAGAGGCACTCGCCTTCTTCTAGCTCATCTGGTTCACCAGGCTGGAGCTTGGTGGTAGCAACAGTGGAATTGGGTTCCGCGTCAATGATCCGTCTTCCTCTTTCTGGTTATGACTCAAAGTCAGAACCCGCATCTAATTCAGAGGCTTTCATTTCAGCCAACAACGACTGCTTTGAGCGGCAGTCAGCAGTGTTATGCCAAGGGCTCTTATGGAAGTCGCACCACTTCCCGGTATCTTTCTTTGTCTTTCCAGTGTCCTTCTTTGCTTGCGGCTTGGACTAGTTTTCCTGATACTGTCCATCTTTGCTTTGTCCTTTGTTTTGTGGTTTGGGGCCGCCCCTTCCTGGCTTTTGTTGTGAGGGGTTCCCAGGCCAAAATTGTCACGTCTTTTGTTTGAGCTTCTACTCGATTTTGACGGCATATCGGTAGTTCGCGCCCAAGGATGAGATGTCCAGAAATTCCATTTCGGTCTAGATGTATCTATGTAGAGCACCGTGATACTTGAGCACCAGATGTCGCTCTGAATCTTTGATACCCAGCTCGGTGCGCAAGGTATGGAAGATATTTGTGAACTATAGCATTGCTTGGTCTCTTTCTTGTCGCGGTGTGGTCCATTTGGTATACAAGTCATCATAACTTATGACAGGGTAGTATTTTTCCTTAATATCATCCCTGAAGGATTCCCAGGTGGTCGGGATTGTAAATAATGAGGGTTCCTTTGTTTCCTTTTGCTCACAGAAATTTTCCCACCAATCTTTGACATGGGGAACATATTTAAGGAGTGCAAAAGTAATCTTTTCTCTATTCGAAAAATTATGGACAGAAAAATACCCTTCTAGTAGATTCAACCACTTGTCTACAGCATATGCGTCTATATGACCTTCAAATATAGAAATATTGAAGTTGATTTGTATCTTGAAGGGGGTGGCGCCTCCGCTCGAGGAAGATGAGTCACCTGTTGGTATCTGCCAAAGGATTTGCGCGAAACTATCCATCATCTCGTTCCTCTGTTGCATAGGGATTCCTCAAGAAACATTTTGAAAAGATCTCTTGTCCCATCATCTTTCTTTTCTCCTACAATGAGAGGTCGCTTGGGCATGCGAGAGATTTTATCCTCAAGAGAAACAAGCTCGAGACCCAATTATTTGTACCCTGACCTCGTTGGGGACATGCATTAAGACAACAAGAAGTAGATCGCTCTGATACCACTGATCTGGATTTTATGATCAGAACAAAATGAATACAGATTATTAAAAGATGCTTAACATAGAATAACATAGATACAGTAAAATTGGTTTTCTATTCAATATGGAAATAAGCTGAAACTGTAAAATGCAGCGAAAAACAAGATTGTTGGAATGGTGGTGGCTTATCTCTGAGAAGAGATGTGACGGTTGCCCTCATTCGCAAGAAGATCATTACAATGAGAATCTGAAGGCCTTTTTACAATAAACAGGAATGTCAAAAACCCTAGACATCCAAAAACCTAACCCTAGGAGATGAAGCGCCAAAAGTCATGTGGGCCCTGTTTGGGTAAGTTAGTACATCAACTTCTCGGGGTCGTAACTTTTGCATACGATGTTTGTTTTAGGTGCACCATAGCCCTTTGGAAAGGTACCGTCGAGGAGATTCATTTTGGGGGCTTAGTCAGAGCCTTCAACTATCATTGAGGAGTTAGATCCCAAAAAACCTTCATTTAGGCCCTCAAAATGGCCCCGAAAGTTAAAAACTGCTAAAAATAGTAAATTGCCAAAATTGCCAGAAAATTAATTTGAGCGAGTTGGAAAAGGTGGGTGGCCATCGATATCCACCTGGATCAGGCGTCCCCTTGAATCCAATAATTGCTCTAATACCAAATGTATATTTTATCCATGTACAATATTTTACTTCAAACAAATTTTCAATAAAAGAACATAAAAGATATAATGGCAAATACACACATTACACAGATATTTTTTTCCTGGAAACCCAAACCGGGAAAACCAACATCTTCTATATTCATTCCATTATACATTTTTTACAATACAATATACATATAGGAGCCAGCAACATCCAAAACCCTAATCCAATTACATGTATTAGTCAACAACCTTAATTCCTTAACCGGAAATAGAAAACCATCGGTGAAAAAATCATGTGTCGAAAAACTGCCCAAAAACGGACATGAAAACTAGTTAAAAAAAAAAATTGGGGGTACTCTTCCTCCCTGCGCACCTGACGCAAGGTAGACAATAATTCTAGTCATGCAAAGAATATAACACATAGCCAACACGTCTATGTTTTCCTCATAGTTTAAGAAGGATGTTAGATAATATGAAATGTGTGTACAATATCAGTTTTATAGTTAGACTAATTACACAATAAAGGATTTTCTAGAAATGCTAAGTTGGTGTGCATTGTTGAAAATGACCTTGTCATCAAAACAAAGAATTTTGTGGGATCCTTGAAATAATGGTTTTTTGTAGGTGTCAAAAACGTTAACTAGGTATGAGAGTGTCTTCTTGCATGGAACAGGGCTTTTACTTCAAGTGATTTTGCTTGTTTTTCTATGTTGAACATGATGCTTAGTGGTATCATATTTTGTCGCAACTTTTGAATATTCACTTTGATATCTTCATGAGCTTAACTTAGTAATATTTTACATATTTTTCCTCTTTGAACTTCATATTGTCATTTTGGGGGCCATCTATTGCTTTCTCATCTTTTGAATATCCACCTAGACACACTTACCTACCCTTGCATGTCTGCCCTTCTCTTTTGCAATTGGTGTCCCGTAAATGAGCTTCATAATGCCACATCCACCTTTTCCTGGTTACTCCACAACATATTGAAGTTCAATGTCCAAATGTCTCAATGGATTTTTTACAATAGGTTATGAATTAGTTGGCTTATATGAGATAAGATGTTTCTTTCTATCATACAAAGAGGTATCGAAGGCACCATTTTGAGTTGTGGTTGAAAGAATGGTGAGCGAGGTGGTGGACTAAGAAGTTGGGCTCATAGAGAGCTTCAAACATAGAATATTTGTAAGTGCATCCTTACCCTCTTTCAGCTACTTAGGATTTGTAGTGGTGGTGGTCATTGTGATAATTGAACATGAAGTGATGTTACCATAATTAGTATTTCCCATATTAGTCATCTTACCTTCTGTAGGGGAAGAAGTGGGTTGAGTTCTCTACCATGTCTTGATCATGAAATCCCTTTTATATTATTATTGTTGACATTGGATGTTTGCAAAAGTTGGACGGTGCATTCAGGAAATATGTATTCATTGGAGTTTTGATCATGTGAGTCATTGAGGTTCAAGCTGTGAATGACACTAACATTGAACAAGGATTCTACCTTGATTTTGTGCTAATCCTCATAACATTTCAAAGAATTTGAGGCCAACGAATTCAAGCTAGATGGAGGCACTATTTTGGAACTACTAATATGAAAATTTGTTATCTTCTTAGCCAGCCCACTAATAACCCAATTTTGCTACTGGATAAGTTGAATCTAATGCTAGAAAAACTATTTTTGTTGCTAGAAAAATTGAATCTACAAATATGTGAGAAAGATGTCTTCACTTTGTTGTTTTTTGTGAGGCATCATATGTGGCACTCAACAAAAAAATTACGGTATATCATATAGAGGGATAAAATCCCTATATTGGCTGCAAAATCCTTCAGAATAAGGGAATGAATACATGTTATGGATACAGAAGCCTGAAGAAGAAGGGAATGGACCCTTGTAATGGCTACAGAATCCTAAAGAAAAAGGAAATGGATCCTTGTAATGGCTATGGAATTCCGAAGAAGAATGAAATGGATCCCTTGTGGTGCTTGTAGAAACTCTCTTTGATACCAATTGATATAGAATGAAACAACATAGAGGTTGAACTTTAACAAAATTTAGTGTTCCATGGTCAAAATATAATATCTTTTACATAAAATCCGCTTCTTTATATAGGCATACAAAATAAGGATGCCATGGTTAACATGTCTCCCTTTTTATTTTAATATATATTATAGTTAACTACTTAATAAGTAATTAAGTTATATTATTTATCGATCTATGGGTTTCAATACCATATATATATAAATGTTTTTTATTTTCAAATAAATAAACACTTTGAGACGATGTTGATGAATAAAATACTATACATATATTGTTAAAAAAATTATAAATAAATACATAAATAAAATTATAAAATTTTATGGGGTGATGTTGTCATGGCATTATTTATAGTATAAGTAAAAGGGATTATTTATAGTGTAACTAAAAGGGATTGTTTATAATAGATCAATACATTTTTACAGATGGGTGAAAAGTTATTTATAAAAAGTATAATGACGCTAGTGTTACTATTTTTTATTTTAGTTATAAATATAAAATTTTAAAAAACAGTGATAATGTACCAATATATTTTCAAAAATATGATAATTTTAACCATTAAAAAATGTTATATTGGTAGTGCCAATTTGTCTAGGGTTGATTTTATGATTTTTAAAGTAAAATTGAATACTTTTAAAGACAGAGTTCTTATTTCGAGCTAATAATTATCATCAAGTAGGTAATTTAGTTACTATTATCTTTTTGATAAGATCATCTACTAGCTTAGACACCTTTGTGTACCCTCTAATATTTTTCACTTCATATTATTCATACACATATCCCCTTGGGTGTGTTTGTGAAGAATAGTCTATGGTGCATTCACCATAGAAAAACCTAGTCATGGATGACAATAATGGCCTTCCATATACCTTTCACCATTTCACTTGTGCTAAAATCATTTCCTTTGAGTCACCTTTCCATAGTCTACAAGCGTGATTTTGGTCCTCCCTCTTGATGTATAGAGCTAGATCCTCTTGCCTTTGTTACCCTTTGTCTTTGGCCTTTGGTCACGTGTGGGCTTACTAGACCCTTTGGGTTGTTATTTTTGGAATTCTCCCATCTGACTAGATTAGTCTTAGGATTTGTGCCTTTGATTTATTATTTAGTTAGTTCAAAATGGTCCACTTAGTCAAAATTTCTTTAATCCTCATTAAAGATTTGGCATGTGGTGTGAGTTTGTTAAGCCCTATATATTGATTTATTACATTTCTATTGCTATATTAGTGTTTTCAACTAGACATTTTAATTGTAATTGTATCCTTAGTCTCTTATATATACCAAGGAGACCTAGTTTTAGAAATCATTTCATCTTGTACATTTGTTGTATTGTAAAAGGAGGTTTCCCCCTCGAAGAGGATTCACATTCATTGGTCTCTCTCTTTCTCTTTTTATGCTATTTGAGTGTTGTGTGCATAACATTTGGTTTCAGAGCATATGATCCTAGGGTTTTGCTCCTTCAAACGAGTCATCTTGGCATTTTCACTATAATTGTTTTTTTGGTGAAGTTTTAGATTGTAAAATTTTTGGGATCCAGAGGAGACACAATGGAGTGCTTGTGGTAAAATTTTCAAGTTTTGATTCTCTATATTTTCTAAGATATAGCCTATGGAAGTTAGGGTTTTTGACTAGTCCTAGAATTAGTCCCAAATGAGTCATCTTGGAATTTTTTCTAGAATTTTTTATGGGATGTTTAAAATAGTGAAATTTTTTGGATACTGAAAAGACATATAAAAGAACATGTGGTAAAAAATATAAGTTTTGTTCTCTATCATTTTGGAAATATATTCTATGGAGATTAGGGTTCTTGACTAGTCCTAAAACTAGTCTCAGACAAGTGTTGTTGGTAAAATTGTCATATCTAAAGCTAGAAAAGTACAAATTGAGTGCCACAAATTCCTATGCAAAGAATAAATACCATAGTATTTCAAGTAAAAATTTCAAAAGTGGATTGGAAAAATTGATCACGTGACAAACAATACAAGTTCTCTCTCTTGAAAGTGACAAAAAAGCAAGTTTTGGGAAAGTTACCATAACGTTTTCTTGGAACATTATAATTCATTCAAACCCATGGAATTATAGAGAAGACATGTTGAGATACCACATACCAAAATTTTAATACAAGAGGTGCATAAATTTCATATTTATATCAGGTGCAAGGTCGACATATAGAACAATATTCAAACTAGGGTTTTAAAGGTATGTAACTTAAAATTGAGATAAATTTGATTGGAAGATCTATTTTAGGTGATTCAAAAAGTGTGGTAAAGTTAAATATAGAATAACTATAAATAAATATTATTGTTATCCCATATGGGAAAGTTGTTACAAAAAATTATACACCAATTAAACCTCCAAAGAGTTCAACCGTGACTCGTGAAGAAAGTGAAGAGATACATAACTAACTGTCCAAATTGGAAAACCAATTTAATGAAATGGGTGATACTGTGTTGAAAAAAATTGATTTAGCACATTTCCAAAATTACTTAAATGGGAAATGGATCAAAAGATGGAACAATTACAAAATTCCATGGATCAAAAGATTGATAAAAAGATGGAACAATTACAAAATTCCATGGCATATGTGATCTTACATACCCTTTATGAGAGATTCCCTGAAGGTGATATAGGGACACAAGGAAATCATGAAAATAGGGAGAACAATCTGGAGAATATAAATATTGAGTCCCAAAATCATGATTATTCGCCACTCTAAGATCTGCATCATCAGGAGTTCAACTCAAAACCAAGGAACTACCTAATTTACAAGATTGATATGAGGAAATTTGATGGTAAAGATCCTGTAACATGGATATTTCAAAAGGAGCAATTATTTGATCTTCACTAAGTGCCAAATTTACAAAAGGTAATTGTTTCATCCTTATATTTAGAACCTAATCAATTTGTTTAGTACCAATGGCTTTGTGAACAAAAAAGGATTATATTGTCTCTATATCCATTTTTACAGATGAATACATAACACATTATGGTGATATTAAGAGCAACACATTCTTTATTCAATTGATAAATCTTCGGCAAAGAGGTCCAATTACAGAGCACATTTAGAAATTCCAAAAGATGGGTCTCCGAGTAAATAATATTCCAAAGGAAAATTTGTTAGATCTCTTCATGGGTACTTTAAAGGAGAGCATTCAACATGAGATGCATCTCTTCGAATCTTAATCCCTAGACCATGATTTTGGTGTGGTAAGGAAAGAGGAAAATAAAAATGTGTATACTAGAAGGGTGGCCACTAACAACTATAGAGAGCATCGTGTTTCGTCTCCTAACCTAACTCAACCTACAAGGTTGACACCTCTACAAATGGATGAAAGAAGATAAAGGAGACTATGTTTCAATTGTAATAGAAAATACAATAAGGGGCATAAACATGGATTCTATATAAATTGTGAAGAGGAAGAAAATCAAGAATTGTAACCATTGCAAGATCTAGAATTGAAAGAGACTAGTCCAACAATATATTTTCATGCGTTGGTTGGCATCAACACTCCTCAAACTCTCAAGATAGAAGGATATATCAAAAAGAAAAATGTATTAGTGTTGATTGATTCTACTAGTACCCATAACTTCATTAATTGAAAAATATTCAAACTTCTCAATTGCTTTATATATCCAGCACCGGAGTTTCAAGTAATGATTAGAGATGGAGGCACCATAAATTGTTCAAAGAAGTGCCATAGTATTAAGGTCACCGTGGGGGAATATGTATTGGATGGTCCAATAATTGCAATCCAAATGTGTGGTGCTAATGTTGTATTGGGGGTTCAATAGTTACAATCATTGAGAACAATGGCTCTTAATTTGAAGGAACGTTTCATGAGATTTTCCTCAAAAGGAAAGGAAATTGAACTTAGAGGTATCCAAGGGAAACCCTCTAAAGTAATAAGCTATAATAGCATGACAAAATTGTTAAAAATGGATGCCATGGTTTAATTTCACAATTGTGCTCACTATATGTTCAAACATCTAAACCCTTTGCTCTCGTGGATCTCCAAAATTGTATTGACAATCATTCCAAGGTATTTGGAGAGATGCATAAAGGTCTTCCACTTGCTCAATATCATGGTCATGCTATTCATTTGCAACTAGTAAGTGTACCACCTAAAATCAAACCTTACAGGTGCCCATATGCACATAAGAGTAAGATTGAGTGGATGGTTCAAGAAATGTATAATTAATAATTATTAAACTGGGAGAATGTCTTCCCGATGTTGTCCAAACATCAACATATACGTATGATGACTTTGAAAGATATATTTGCCAACATGGGATCAAGAATCAAACCATCATTCCATACAATCGTCAATAGAATGGTGTAGCAGAAAAAATAAATAGGACACTCTTGAATATGGTGTGTTCAATGTTATTTTTCAAGAATGTGAAGTTGATGTTTTGTGTTAATGTGGTTCTATGTGCATTGTATGTAAGAAACAAAATTCCATCTCATGCTCTTGGGAACAAGATTCCTTATGAAATGTGGTATAACCTCATTCCTTCGGTGAGGCATCTCAGGGTTTTTGGTTCCACATGTTATGTCTTAATTCCTAAGGAGTAAAGAAACAAACTAGGTTCAAATACCACGAGACCCGAAGAACACCAAACAACCCACAAGACTCGAGTTCTTCAAGGTCCCTCCCACCCAAAAATAGGAATGTCCCCCAAAATGGTTACTCAAACCCTGAATTTGAGTTCTTCAAGGCAACTTTTGCATTGAAATAAAGAGTTTGTTAAGGGAAAAAAGCACCAAAAAAGAAAGTGGGTCCCTCCTGCAAAACCATGACCCGCCACTTTCCAAACACTCTCATGAACTCCTAAACACAAAAACCCACTTTTTTTTACCATTCATTTTTAGATGGAAAGGAGATTAAACAATCCAACACTAAAGAAAAAAAGATAGGGATTTTAGTGTCATTTTTCTTGTAACAAAATTGTGCACAACAATAGATAATGAAGTGGTAAAGTGCCTTTGGTGTTCAAATATTCCATTCTAAGGGTATTTTGTTATCTTTTTAAGCAATTTTCAATATTAAAATTTCATTTTCAGATTTATTCTCTTTTTTTCTTGAAATCTTCTTTCAAATTTATCCACAATGATCTCATCAAATCCTCTCTATCCATTGTGGAAATATGAGAGGGCAATGCTAGCCAAGTGCACTTGAGAGCTATTAATGAGAATGGTCAAGTTTACTCTGTTTTCTAATCATTGTATGATTGTTCAATTTTGAATGAGAAATTTGAATCATAAATGTCAAATTGTCAATTAATGAATGGAAAATGTGTGACTATGAAGCTTAAGTTTTAATGAATCTCATCTAAAAAAGAATTTGAACCATTATTGATTTACATCAATTTCAATTCTTTTTTTTTAATTATATATTTATAATTTTATATGTGAACCCCTAACATACCTTGTCCCTTGTTTAAAAAATGTCATACTCATCCTCGCACCCATACCCATGTACCCTCGAAACTTAAGTGCAACCATAGTCCTCCCATATATCTTGCTTCTTAAGCTTGTGCTCTGGTATTGGGTTAGCACATGAATGGAAATAAGAGAAACCATCAAATCTCTTGTTAATCTATGTCATCCATGTTAGTAATTTCTTCTTCATCTTTTGTTATATGCTCTGGCTCATTTCCCTCCCCCTTTAATTCATCATCTTTAAAAATCTCGATCATGTGGATCTTCCCAAGGGACTTACACTCAAGTCCCTTCAATCATATAACAAAGTATCAACAAAAACCATTGGATCCATTACTCTCTTTAAGTCAATTAGTAGAAAGAAATTTAGATGTATTTGTACCTTTTCGATCATTCTTTGCTAATAAGAGAAGCCTTGAAGTTGAAGATACAATGTCATTACTTCTTACCACTTTTGATTATGCCCATGTTTGATGAATATATTCTTCCAGTCTACTTGGCTTCAAAGCTTCAACATATCCTAAGGTATAATATTTCAATTCATCAATATACATAGCAACTAAATGCCTAGAGAGATTTTGTCTACCAACAAACTGTAGAAATTTTATGAAATGCCAAATTATGAAATTTCGCCTCAAACTTGAGGTTTCTCGGATCTATTTCCAAAGAACTTTTAGTGTTAAGGCTGAATTTGAAATCTTAATTTACAGTGACAATATGTCACCTATGTCCAACCCAATTCACTAGGCAACCTAAGGAAATACATACCAAAAAATTGTACTTCAAAACTACAAAGCTATAACCCTTAGTGCATATATGAAATGTTTTATCTTCTAAATGTGTGTTATATCACTTGACCAATTCAGAGCTATGTTATGTCAAATCGACATGCATAACCAACACTAGAATCTATGCAATCATGAAGATAACATAAATTGAAAAAACTAATATGCAAGTACACAAAATTTGGACAGCTAGAAAACGTCATGTATGTATAAAAGATGAAATACAAATACATACCACAACTTTATCACAAAGTTGGACATACAAGTCAAGCTCACCAAACCCTAGCCAAGGAAACCATAAGAAAACTCTAGCCACCAACTCCTCCTAGCTAGGAATCACCCCCAACCAAGTCAGTGCATCCATCACTTGTATCACACAAGTGAACCTCCAAGTACATCATCACATCACATGACAACTACTTGCCCAAGCAAGCCATCTCAGCAAGCTCCATCAAGCATGACATCACATTAGGCTCCAAGTCCTCCAAGAAAAACATCTCACCGTGCTTAAGGTCTCCACCCTAACACTCTTCTTTTCCTTAGGGTTTACAAACCCTAGCATTGTTGGGTTAAACTTGACTCGGTTATAAACTAGTTAAGATAACCTTGATACAATTAATAATATGTTTATTACGAGAATTTTGAGGTCAAAAAAGAGCCTCAAAATAAAAAAAATGTACCACCAAAATCCACTTTATAAGAGCCAATCACAATTTAGAAGATGACATCATCCCCTGGGAATGACTTGACATTGTTTGAGTTAAAAATGGTGAGTTGTCACATTCTAAATGGTGGATAGAAACCATAATTAACTATGATAATGCTTTAAGAAAAGTATTAAAGTACTCACAAATTAATTTTGAATATGATATAAATATATGAAGTACTCTTAAAATATTTTACTTTTGAATAAAGTGCTCATAAAGTACATATATCCATTTATACATTAAGCACTTTATATTTAAAATTTAAAATATATATATATATTAAAAAAAATACTTTACTTGAAGTGTATGTTGACTTAGTTTACTTTAAAAATTAGTTGGGGATTATATTGGGGTTGTATGATATAATATATCATATCATATATGATATATAATATATGATACATATATGGGATGTATGATATATGATATCATATATGTGTTATAACTCTATATTTTTTAAAATTTTAAATATAAATATTTTTTGTTATATATTTTTAAAAATTTTATTATTATTATTATTATTATTATTATTATTATTATATTGATTTATATTTGAAATAATAATTATATAATTAATAATTTATGAATTTATATTTATATGTTATTTTAAGTTATTTAAGGACAAAAGATACATGTATTAATTATTTAAGGACAATGATTTTTTTTTAAAGCTCACTTTTATTTATAATCACATCATTTCCTTTTAATCACATCAATAGAATTTTTTTTATTAATTTTATTTCTAGACAACTTTTAAATTTAATTTAACTATGATTATATGGATTGTAGTGTAAAAGGTGAGTTGTAAATATACCTCCCCCACAAAATGACAAACTCATAATATTTTATTATATCTCTTAGGAGGCCCTTTTTAGACCTCAAAATTCCCCTAATTAGTATCGTTCATGATTTATGGGCCCATGGTTTTGATAACCCATAGTATTACATATGATGAATCATATTTGATGGTTTGGAATACTTCATTATAAAATGTCTCAAGTGGCAGTGTTTGGTTGGCTTGACCAATGAAATAATAAATATTTATTGGGTGCTAGTTTTCTCAATGTTTCTAGGATAAATATTGTCTCTATGTGCATGCATTTTGTATTGTCTTTAATATTTCTCTCTCCATGAATTAACATGTGGTATGAGAGCTAGGTTGAGGTCAAATTCGATGATGGGAAGAGAGGAGTCAATAATAGACTCATGCACACAAATTGGTGCGATGGTTCATGGGTATATGAACCATGGTAAATGGCACATGGAAGGCAATAGATGCATAAGTACTTGGTGAATGAATGCTTGATATGGTCTATGTAATTATATTTGGAGCAAGAGTGATGTTGGCAATGAAACAAATTGATATCTTCATAGCACATGCTCGTGCATACAATTGTAAATATTTTTTATGGAGTTAAATATGTAAATGGGCATAAGGTTGTAAGACCTATTAAGGCATGCGTACCCCTAGTTCGATGGTTCATCAATATAAAGTCTAGTCATAGACCTAGGTGATAGGGGAGCATATTTGTATTCCTTATTAATAAACTTTGAGGGTATGTGTTTATCCCAAGTCAAGTTTAAAGGAGGAATGTTGGGTTAATCTGGACTCGGTTATAAACTAGTTAAGATAACCTTGATACAATTCATAATAGGTTTATTGTTCATGGTTTATGGACCCATAGTTTTGGTAACCCATGGTATTAAATATGATGAAACCTATTTAATGGCTTGGAATACTCCATTGTAAATTGTCTCTTGTGGCCTAGTGTTTGGTTGGCATGGCCAATGAAATAATAGATATCTATTAGATGTTAGTTTTGTCGATTAAGGGTTTCCTGGATAAATATTGTCTCTATGTGCATGCATTTTGTGTTGTCTTTGATATTCTCTCTCCAAGAATTAACAAGCATAGTGCATCACACAAGCACATGGCATACAAGACAAGCACTAGCCTCCAAGTATACATATACATCTTAGGGTTTGAGTCTTCAAACCCTAGATCTTCAACTCTTACATCAAAACAAACACCAAGACCTTCATGGAACATCAAGAGTATAATAAACAAGTCTTCTTCCAAGCAAGTCTTCTTCCATGCACTCATCAAGCTAGGCTCTCCATGATCTTTCCCTAACCTCCATGCATCACACAAGCATAATGTTGCAATATCATCCAAGGTGTTAGCTCTACAAGACACTAGCACCTCACAAGCAAAATCTAGAAGAACGTCCAAGTCGTCTCTTTCTTCTTCATATCTTCTCTTAGGGTTTACATCACAAACCCTGGTGTCTTGTTCCCTACAAGACTTTTGCAAGACAATTACAAAGATATAATAGAGTACAATGATGACATTTTATAACAAAATCTCTCTCCTTCCTTTATATATACATCATAGATTTTGAGTCTTCAAACCCTAGGACTTCAACTCTTACATCAACACAAGCACCAAGACCTTCATGGACCATCAAGAATATACTAAACAAGTCTTCTTCCAAGCAAGGTATCACACCACGCTCAAGACTCATCAAGCAAGGCTCTCCATGATCTTTCCTCGGCCTCCATGCATCACACAAGAATGAGTCTACAATATCATCCAATATGTTGGCTCTACAAGACAAATCATCACTTCATCTAGTGTCGTGTTCTTCTCTGGGGTTTACTTGCATAGCACAAGCCCACATGTCTCGTAAGAGAAAACCCTAGTGTTTCATGAGCAAATTCTCCAAGAACATCCAAGATGTCTCTTTTTCCTTCATGTCTTCTCTTAGGGTTTACATCACAAGCCCTAGCATCTTGCTCTCTACAAGACCATTACAAAAATAAAATAAAATACAATGATGATTTCATAACAAGCCGGGTCAATTTATTGATCGAGCAGAACCAAAAGGAAACTTGTTTTCTTACGCACAAGTACGTGTGGAGGTTGATTTGAAGGGTCTCCCAAAGGCATTGTGAATAAATATGGATGGGTGGAGCCACCAACAAACCTTAGATTAAGAGAATATTCCTTTTAAGTGCAATGATTGTCATGTTTATGGGCATTTTGCCAAAAACTACCCAAAAGTTCAAGAGGATCAATGCCCCCCAAAGTAATCATCCAGTAAAGAATCTGAGTTCAAGATGATGCCTAATAGGCATAGAAATTCTCAACACAAGGAGTCACACTAACCAAAGCCATCCCAAGGGGGTCATCCCAAATAAGCAATAAAAAATTCAAGGTTCTTGAAAATCTAGAAAATTCAAAAAAAGAAAACGAAGGGGAAGAGAAATCACTTAAAGATCCCAACTCTGGAATAGCACATCATGAAGGTGGTGCAAGACTGTCAAGTCCCAAGCGGATCTAGAGATCACTACCCCAATAGGGATAGAAGAGGAGGAAACATAGGAGGGAGACGAGGAAGTAAAAAGGGAGGAGGGAGTAGTGGAAAAAGCACAAAGAAAGGGCATAGACCCTCTCTCTATTTCACCCTTATTTCACCCTCAATGTAGCGTGCTCATTCATTTGAGACATCGGAATCTCTATCTTTCCTTAGAGTCCTGAAGAAAGCCCCTCATCCTTCCCCTCCTCTCACAAAGGAAAGGAAATCAATTCTGGAACAGAGAAAAAAAAACTTCGAATCAAAAAAATTCCCTTAGACTCTCCCCTATTTAAGAGGGGGTAATCCTTCAAATCAGTAACTATGTAATGTTCAACCCTAGACTCTCCCGTATTTAAGAGGGGGTAATCCTTCAAATTAGTAACTATGTAATGTTTCTGCACACTTTTATGAATTTACCTTTGTATTAGAGAATCTGTAAAAATGAGTATTAGTAGGAACAATGCTGATTTTTCTCCTACTAACACTTCTACACGAGGAGGAAAGAACTGCAAGTCTTGAAACTTTGTATTAATAAACAGTTGGGTTTCGCAACAGCCTTTATTTTTTTAATACAATCATTAAGAGTTTCTATTTGTTAAAATAATAATAATAATTAAAATAAAAATGGCAGACTATTTCTAAGCATGGTCACAAATATATTTGTTAAGAGTTTGAAGTATGCGTGGTATTCTGACCAGTTCTAAAGATGTTTGAGCGTATATAAACAAAGACTCTACAATCTGGAGTGCAAAGTGGATGGTATCGAGGCGAGGGAGGACGCCAACTACACTAACAAATGTTACTCCCTAGACTCTGGTAGATATAGCAGCTACAGATCCTCTAACAATAAGGAAACGCAGGGGCATCGACAGTGTAGACAAGAGCTCGAACTAGCAGGATTGGAGCCACTGGAGAAATGCAACCAGTAAGGTAGTACTACGGATATGCAAAGTTTTGTGGTTTTTTTGTTGTTCTCTTGGCTTTCTTGGAGATTCCTTTTCCATCTTTTGGTTTTGGTTAATTATTAGTTGCAGCGTTGGCTGCCACAGTGGCATCAAGGTTTTAGGGGAAAAGGAAAACTTCAAAAGATCACAAAGGAGAGGTTAGCAGATGTAAATTTTATAAAATCACTTGTAAAAGAAACTGTGGAGAATATATGGCCATCAGGTAAGGCCAGGGCTCTAATCTTTTCGTCTATTTAATAAAAGTCTTTGTTCTTGTTTAAAAATAATAATAATTCAATGAAAAATGTGTGTATATTATTGTTTTGAAGCATAGCATAGGACACCTGAATGTTGAGATCTTGCACTGTGATGTTCCTAGCTGGTAGTTGCAAGTTGCAGGACTTACTCATCCCTCGAGAGGGCAGTTAAAACTGAAGCTGTGATTCGGCAGGGATCAAACACCTTAACAAACTTTATGGACTGGGAAATAGAATGACCAGACCTCCTTAAAATCGTATATTAGATATGCATGCAAGAATTACCCTGATCCTATTCAACATAATGGTTGAACCAATAAACCCTTGCATGGATAGAACTTATCTACAATAGACGCATTCTAACTAGACGTTACCATACTTAATCCATGCCATGGCAGTCACATGCTATGAATTATTCGTACTATTCCCAAACTGAGAGAATAACAGAGGCTGTTGGAGAATGACTAAGAGGAGTTACCAGAGGATCTATGGGAGTGCCGAATAATTAATTACCAGTGACTAATTATGCTCGTTTGGGGGAATGCTATGCAATCCACTTGCATTTCTTCCTTTAGAAGTATACAGTTCAGAAACATTGTCTTAAAAATGGTTACGGGCCAAATGTAGTGTTCCAATTGCTGGGATAACTTGCAAAAGGCAAACAACAACCGGAGACCTCATTCAATACTTATAAATAGATCTGAAAATACAAAACGCCTGTAGGAAAAATGTGAAAGAAAGAAAGAAACTATATCATGGTCAAGTTTCGACTCGTGTCAATGGAACTTAAGTGTACAGCAACTGTTAATAGCCCAACAAGGAGTTGTTAAAAGCATCTCCTCCCTATAAAATAACAAAAATAAATGCCAAAAATTATGTAAAGTGAGAGTGAACCCTCAATCATGAAGTAAAGAAAGAACACCCCTGAGAGAAAAGATAGCGAGAGCAAGGGAGATCACAATGAAAAGAGCACGTCAGCCAAGCAGCCTCTAGTCAAAGAGTTTCATGTAGGATTTTCAGTATATGTCAAGTTGCAATCTTATAGGCTATCATCCTTGAAGAGTACAATTAAGAAAAATCCACTGCCTCATTTGCTTTAGCCTAACAGGTTCTAAACACTTTGGGAGATTGCTTATACATACGAACACTGTAAAATCACTAATTCATATTAGTTTTCTTCTTTGTTCTTTGATAAATAAAGTGATACAGAGAATAAAATGAAGCTGTCCATGTTACATGAAAAAACGTTGATATTAATCACTTCAGAATATTAAGGAAAAGATGCCAAGAAGCAGTCAAACAAGGACACATTATCAAACGGAAAAATACTACCAGTTAAAGATGCAAAGCATCTTATTAGATGGAAAAATAAATCCAGTTAAAGACACATGAAAGGAGACCAAAGCTATCCTTGATATAGGTTTCAACGTTTCATACATTCCTTACTAGAAGAATGCTTGAAAGGCAAAGATTTTTGAGGACAAGCAATGTGGATTAAATTTATAACTAAGAAAATTACCGTGAAACATCTCAACAGACACTAAAATCTTGAATTATTGTCGAAGTCAGCCATTGCAGAAAAGATATTGGGATGCATTGCCCAAGATAAATGGACCACATGATGTGAAATTTGGCTTCTATCGACGAGAAAAGGTAAGTCCCCATGGTTTCTTTTCTTTTCCGAACCAGCTGCGAGATTTTGAGTCCTACCAGATACTTTTTGAATTTAAATTTTTTTGATATACAAAAGAATCAAAGATTAATCACAACTACAAGACTACTCCTTTTCATATCTACAGCAGCAATGGAGCAGCAGCGGGAAATGAAAATTGATACATGATCTTTACATTTATTAATTTAATGGATATCTATTGGACAAGAACAGCATAAAGGCTTAAGTAGTGGGCTGGGTCAAGGAGCGAGGCTTGAGCAGCTCCGAACTACTTTCACAGCTATCCCTTACAACCTCAATTCTGCCTCGAATTAGAGCAGCATACTGTTTTTGCAGTTCTATAATCTCTTTGGAACGGCGGGAATTCTCCTCAAGAAGTGTCAAGCTCGCTTTAATAACTTTGTGCATGATCTGTTTTAGATTTTGTCTCTCTCTGCCTCTGTTCGTATTATCCTCTGCATCTCCAATCTGTTCAAGCTCTTGACTGTATTTCTGCAGAACTGTTTCTAGTACATGTGGCTGGCACAGAAAGGCTGGGTTTTTCAAAGCCTTGTCATATATTGGACTGGAGAGTTTGAAGACATCAACTAACCTCCATAACATTTGTGCATCCTCAATCCCCAACCTGTGCCTCTTCACCAAACTCTTAATGGCTTTGTACAAAATGTCATGGTTTTGTCGAAATGAAGGAGGAAATGAATCAAATAGAGAGCAAAAATCAGAGGGAGAGATGGAACCGCACTCTGCATAACTCCAAAGGCAACTATCAACTTCTTTGGCAACCTCTTCTCTCTCTATTTCTCCAACCTCTTTTTCTTTAAAATGTGACACTAAACTAAGTAATGTCTGTGGGCTAAACCTGTAACTGTGCAGATACTCATCGATCTCATCCAAACTTCCTCCAATCCTATACTCAAGAAATGATTTAATATCATTCAGTTTCTCTCGCATCTCCTCGTCTAAATCAATATTTGCAGCCAGCCGATCTGCGTTCTCCAAAAGAGTGCACCAATATTGAGATGAGAGTTCCAACCACGGGCGATCATTAGAGCAGCTCTTCTGCAGCATTCTTGAAAGACAAACAATGACCCAAAACCTACTTCTGCTTGTTTTGCATTCTTCATTTATTAGGTTGTCAATCCAACCCCGGACATATCTCCCCTGTCTGCTCTTGATATTCAAATTAAGACGACATTTGACAAGACCATCAATCACATCCTGAAGATACCTGTTACAGGTCAGGAAAATAGGTTAGAATTGTCATCAAGGAGGAAAATTATGGAAAAGAAAGTTGGGAGCTAGGTAAAATAACCTTAGCAATCGCTTGAACCATAAAACATAGGATGGTAGATTCCAGAATCCCGAGTATGGGCAAAGGTAAAGGCATTATTTAAAAAATGGAATCCTGATAAGACAAGTTAATGGAATCCTAATAAGACAAGTTCTACTGTCCAGATGTAGGCCCATTAGGAGGCAGGAGGCAGCATATCAGTGGGAAAAGTTTGAAAACATACAAAATCACTCCATATTAAATACAGGACTCTGGAAAGTACAACTTTATATCTCATACTAAACATGGTAACCAACATGTATGTTATGAGTTGAAAACAGCGTAGATCCATCTTAGATCCATCTTAATTCCCGATCTTTTAAGTACCGAGAGGGATCAAAAAGAAATTGAGATGAAAATCTCTCAATACTGAAAAGATCCCAAGTTAAAATGAACCTACACTGGTGTGTATACATATTAATTAATTTTATATTTTACATTACTAATTTTATTTTATTTTTAAAATATCATACTGGACTGACTTATACCATGTGTCACATCAGCATTAGGCACAAGCATTACACATCTCCTTCATACTGAGCTGCAGATGGCTGCTATGAGCCACAGAGATGTTTTAATGATTGAATTATTTATTTTCAATCTCTTTATGTTTTACTTAGGGTCAACATGGAAAAGTTCATTTGTTATTAGTGTGTGTGTGTGTGCCACATGCTAGCTCGAAGTTGAGCATAGATATTACACATCTCGGTCATACTGGGCTGTAGAATGCACCTCTAAATCTCAGTTCAATCAAAACACTTTGCAGATTTCAGTTTTACAAACTCAGAAAAAGTCAGATGAAAATAAAGAAAATTGCATCTGCAATCACCCTTGATCATCACAGGTAGAAACAGAAATTAAAAAAAATCATCAAAGGTGGATAGCGAAATGGGGCATTTCCAACTTCCCAACCGGGCAATCAATGCTATTGCTAACCAATTACTTGAAAACCAAATTCATTGAAATCCTATGGGACCCAGACATGATCCTAAAGAAACAAAAAATGAATTGCTAAAAGGAAATTAACCCAAAGTTAATGCCACAATTACACCTTGATCAAAGAATCAGCTTCAACAGTATAATGAAGATTAGTGAAGTGGAGCCAAATCATAAACCTACAACGAAAAATTAGTAGAAGAACAAATCCCAAACACCTTTGCAGGATAGAATATAAATAATGCATTCATGCATTACCTAATCCCAACTATCATCAATAACCTAACATACTTGTCTGGCTTGGAAGTTTGATAACAGAGTTTTTTTTCTTTCCTGAAGTTAAAATTTGTTTATAACTCGGCACTACCTAGTGCAGTTACAACAAAGATTGAAGACCACATATACATCCAAAGGACAGTATTCTAGTGGTAGTGGGCCTGGTTTCACTTCTCACCCCATAAAAAACTTGGGGTGGCAAGAAAGACCCCAAGTCACATACAGCCAGCAATTCCAACGGCTAGCGGCTTGACCACATGTTCGTGATCCGATAACATAGATGTTAGATCTTATAATCCCCATAACCAGACTACTTGTATTTCAAACACATTGAAAGTTTGATAACAGAGTTTTTTTTTTCTTCCTGAAGTTAAAATTTGTTTATAACTCGGCACTACCTAGTGCAGTTACAACAAAGATTGAAGAATACATATACATCCAAAGCACAGTATTCTAGTGGTAGTGGGCCTGGTTTCACTTCTCACCCCATAAAAAACTTGGGGTGGCAAGAACGACCCCAAGTCACATACAGCCAGCAATTCCAACAGCTAGCGGCTTGACCACATGTTTCGTGATCCGATAACATAAGATGTTAGATCTTATAATCCCCCTAACCAGACTACTTGTATTTCAAACACATTGAGGAGTGACAGGATGCAGGTCTCAAGTTCCATCCTTGCTAGTAACAGTCTTGCAGCAGCCGATAACGAGGATAAATATGGTTCGGATCTTATGCTCAGAGAGCAGTCTGATTATCCAGGCTAATTACCATAAGAATTCTTGTGCCTGTGCAACTTACTAAGTTACTGGGCATTGTTGTAATGGCACCTAGTGTGCCAAGTGATAAATAAATATTAACTTCACACAAAGGGCTTAATCAAAGTTGCCAAATACTTGAAAGAGGTAAGAAAATTTCCCTTCCTGGATTAAGGAAAATCAACGCATTATCTCCATCTGCAGATTGAGATACAAGGTTTCAGGTTCGTCATCCACTTTCACCCCTCTACTATATTGAGCATTTTCATTGTTAATCCCATAGGGGAGATAAAGGTGCAAGAATACCTTAAATTCAATATGCCTTGGAGAGGAAAACATGTTCTGGCCCAACTTCAGACAAGCTCACATAGGTAGACAGGCAGATGGAAAGAGACCAAGGAAGAATGAAGTCGCAGGATTTGCCACATGTGCCAATCAGGAGAGGTGGAAACAGAAAAACACTTCCTGCTCCATTGCACCGCCTGCAATTACATCAGGAAGATATCAGTACTAGAGGGAGCCAGGTGGTCAACAGTGCTTCAAGGCAGTCAGCTAGAAGACCCAGCATGGATGGAAAGAAAGACGATATGGCACTGGGACAACATATTGCAGGCCAACCCGCCCGGACCTCACAGGGATCATCCAGCTAAGTCGCTCATTGGTTTCTAATTAGATATACATGGAGAGATGTCTCCACATGTATTTTTCAGTTTCTTTAGTTGAAGCATTGTCAATTTCTGCTCTTTTACTGTTTGAAAAAAGGCACATCATCTCAAAGTTGTAACTATTCTGTCCCATATATTGATTGATCTCGTGTACATTTTAATAAAACCTATCTATCTATCTACCAAACCACCTTTATATCTATTAATGCAGCATTCATGGAAGTGTACACTATATCAGCAATTCTCAATCTATATACGGGAAAAATGGCAAAGAGGTTTTGCTTTACATGTCTACAGGAGTTTGGGTTTGACATAATGGATTCCTTGGCAACTAGGCTGGAGAAGGGATTGATTTTTTTTCCATTGTTCCCTAAGAGCCACAAGAGAATTTTAGAATGTATCAAACATTCCTTTTTACTCGATAATCCATGAAAATTATTCATGAATTTACAGAAGCCGATTCAACCATGTGAGATTGATTGGTTGGAGGAGCTTCTGTGAAAAATTGTTAGTATCATCGAGGACTACGCCACTGCTCTGACCCACTTTTTGGAACTTTATGTGGTGCTGAGATGAGGACTGCACCAGCTTTCAACCCTTCACCTGCACCAATTGAGGGTGAGGCAATCACATGATGCAAGAGCAGCAACTTGGCTTTGGAGATTGATTGCAGATCTCCAGACGGGTTAGGGGCCTCAATCTCCCTGGTTTTGCTGCTGTAATTCCATGCCCATACTTACTGGGGGATCTCTCCTAAGAGCTCTATGGTTTCAGGCTTAAGCGGTTTAAACCTGCCTTTTGTAATCTAACAGGTCTACAGTTTATAGCGGTTTTAAACTGCCTTGTGTCTACAAGGTTGTGGGCTGTTACAGTACCTGTTAGGCAAATGGGCCACTGAGGCCAGCCAATATCTCTGTGAGCATGTGGGAATTATCTTCCATCAAGAGAGAAATTAGAGTCAATGCTACACAGGCAATGAAAGTTCCAACAACAAAGATTAGGAACACTTCATTAAGCAAAGGTGTCAGATGTCAGATTTGAAGGGTATCCATCTATTCCATCACATGCCATATAGATAGGGCAAATCATAGTCAATGGCTTAACACTCCATCAACCTCACCCGTGAACCAATGCCACATTAGCATCCTCATAGGGGTGAGAGTGAGATGAAGTGGCATCCCTTTCAGATTCATGCCATATAGATAGGGCAAATCATAGTCCACGGCTTAACACTTCATCAACCTTACCAATACTCCATCAGCATCCTCATGAGCGTGAGAGTGGGATTGAGGGTGAAGGTGAGGGTGTGCAAAGTATCAATCCTAAAAAGATCAGAGACAATTCCTAAACATGATACAAGATTGAGGGTGGGGTAGCGGTGATGTTGTGCAAAGTATTGATCTTAAAAAGATCTGAGAGAATTTCTAAACATGATAAAGGGTGGGGAAGATCTGAGAGAATTTCTAAACATGATAAAGGGTGGGGTGGGAGTGAAGTATCGATCCTTAAAACAATTCCTAAACATGATACAATATTGAAGGTGGGAGTGGGGGTGAAGTTGTGCAAAGTATTGAGGGTGGGGACAGGGTTGAAGTTGTCGATATAAAAAAACAATTCCTAAACATGATACAAGATTGAAAGGTGGGATTCCTAAACATGATACAAGATTGAAGGTGGGGTGCAAAGTATAGATCCTAAAAAAACAATTCCTGAAACATGATACATGATTGAGGGTGGGTGCAAAGTATCGATCCTAAAAAGATCAGAAACAGTTCTTAAACATGATAGAAGATTGAGGGCGGTTACAGTACCTGTCAGGCAAGTGGGCAACCCTGCCCAATATCTCGGTAAGCGTCTGGGATGGAGATGAAGCCGTTCTCCAGTTCAACGGAGACATTGGTGCACACAGCTGCCTCGTCTCAACAAACGCCTTAGTGCAACCGCTCACAATCGCCCTTACACACCTTGTCTCGATATACTCATCCACAGCTACCTCCTCCACCCTCTGGTACTTCTCCAGGAAAGCTGCAGACAACCTCCAGTTCCCGAACACATTCGCATACAGATATTTCTTAGTGCTCTCCAATAGATCTGGCATGCCCAAAAACTGCCCAACTGCTCTAATCCCACCCACATTCTCGAACGTATAATGTGGCTTTATGAGGTAGCAGAAATCTGCTGCCATGGAGAAGGCCTCTAAGTCTACCCCTCCTGCCAAATCTGGTAGCTCTAGTACTCGTGTCTGGGAAGGAGGAGATGAAGACCAGAAGTCTCTGAAGTAAGTGCTGGCATTTACCAAAGGAAGACTGTGGAGTCGGAATTCCTCATTCTTGAGGACCACTGTAATGTCGCTGAACTCACCAGTTCGCCTCACTCTCTGCAGCCAGTCATCGAAGCCGCCTTCTTTTCCGGACATTATTGACTGTTAATAAGGTGAAAGTTCCATTCCAATCCTCAGGTCCTTCGCACGCTCTACCGACTCTTAATGGGTTTTGCCTCTAGAGCGGTAACACTAACTTCCAAGCAACTGTGGTGAATGACTTGTCCCTTCAAACTCTGACTTCCCCGCCTTCAAGAGTGTTCGGGACAATGACTTGCATTACAAGCACGTTAATGCATGCAATGTAAATTTATTCGATTCCATGGAGAAAGGGTGGACTTTGGGAGTTCAGTCATAAATAATGTAGTTGGTGGTTAAAAATAGGATGAGAAATTGGTAATTTTAAGTTGATATCAAGTAAAAAAAAGTTGTCTAATTTTGATAATTTTTAACCTATATTTTATTAAAATTAGTCAAATCATGATTAATGAAAATTATATGCATTAAAATAAATTTTAAAAAATAAAATAATTAGACAATTTCCAATTAAAATACTACAAAACAAAATGACTGCAAATGAGTGTTATTTTAGAATATTAAATTAATAAAACTAACAATTTCATTTATTCAAAATTATAATTTTAATAAAATTTATTTAATTCAAATATATAAATCTCAATTATAATTTTAATAAAATTTACTTAATTCAAATATATAAATCATCTAAGTTTTAGATTTTGATAAATAATCATTTTATTTAATCATTTATTTATTTTTTATTTTCTTTATAAAGTAAATTACACTTTAAGTGGGTTCGGGCGGGAAATGGCGAGGGCTTGCTAGGTTATAAAATTGCATACTATGGTAAAACACTTAGGTGTCTTTTTTTGACTTTTAAATTTATTCACGTCTTCACACAGTGGTAACACCATTGTTAATGCATACACCAACATCATAGATACAATGAAAAAAAATGGAATGAATGAGATAGCATTCATTCATAGATACAATGAAAAAAAAATGGAATGAATGAGATAGCATTATTCTTGTTTAAAAACAGTAGAGTATGTATAACTCCTTAAATTTTAACAATCAAATTACTGTAACTTTAAATCTTTAAAAACAACTAATTTTTAATATATAATGTAGGATTCCATAGTTGAAACATAGTTGAAAAAGAAACATAACATTCATAATATTTCTATGAAAAATATTTTTTTTTAAATAATAACTTTGAAACAAAAGTTTGAATGACGGAAAAAGATAATATATTTTTGGAATATACTTTAAATTTACATATTCACTTTTCCAGGAGTTAGAGCTCTAGAATCACATAATATATTCCTATTAGATGCCTTACATTTAAGGTTTTATAATTAATTTGAGATTCTAAGATGCAACCTCCTTGTTTTATAATTAATTTGAGATTCTAAGATGCAACCTCCTTGTCTCGATATAAGTTCATAAATTCAAAGGATGTTCTAAATATTTGATTATTGTTAGCGGGTTTAGAATGCATTTCTATATCTTTTCAGAGAGGTATCCAAAACCAAATAATTTCATGGCAAACTTATTATGGAGAGAACTATATCTTGCATCAGTAAACATCACTTTATGGAAAAAATACATTATTTGTTTTAGATTCAAATATATGACAATCAACTAGGATTTTGGTTGATGCATTGGAAACAAAATGTGGGCATTGGGCGTTTGAGATCCATGGTGGCAGCGCTGCATATGAACACCATTTCATTGGCATCAAACAATGGGGGTGAAGGGAAACAAGGAGCAATGGAAGAAGAAACAGTAAGCCAAGTTCGAGATCCCATGGTCATTGAAGAAGAATTCAACCCTCCTCAAAAAAATGAGGAAGGTGAAGTTCAAGACAGCGTACACTCTTAAATTTTGAATGTTTTTCATATATGTTTGTTTGTTAGGACAGTGTATTAAAATAGCAACTAGTGGGAATACTTGGAAGTCAAGTTCAGTGTTAGAAGTCTTAATCATTATGTTGTATGTAGAAAATAGAGTGGTTGTTGAAGTTTTTTATGGATCCAATTTTGATGTAAATTCCAGCTGCTACCTTGGTGCAACCCTCATTTTATAATATAAAATATCCAGTTTTGGTTTATATATATATATATATATATATAACAATCAACATCCTTGTGATATGTAAAGGATGGAGTGTCTTTGTTTGGAAGGGACATAGGATGTATAAGTCTTTTATCAGTGCAATTTGAACCAAGCCACCATATCATAAGGATATAAAAATTTATGTGTCCCTTCAATATTTATTGGTTTCATCTAACCATGGCCTCCAATTGAGAAGGAATCCCAATGTGGGGGAGGTGGACATCACTTGCTAAGAGAAAATGTGCTAGTTTATTATTAAAACCTATCTTTCTCTCTTCTGCTTTCATCTTAATCTTGATTGAACATCTTGCAAACATGGAATGGATGTGAAAGTCAATCATCTTGACAATGACATCAACAACATCCAATGGATATGCACTTACAACAAGTCAAATCACAATGAACGATGAAGTAGATGATAGAAGATGCATGACAAAATCCAACAACTTAATGCAATGTAATGATTAAATCATCACATAAAATTCACATCAAGATATCTTATAAGTCAATTAGGTTTAAGTGGGTTGGTTCCAAGGAATGATTCTTATCCTTCCCACCAAGATTCAATTCCTACAAGTGGCATGTTTACATATTTAGCTCTTAACTATTGTTATCCTCCTCATTCAGATTCAATTTCGACAAGTGACATGTTAACATATTAAGCCCCTAACAAGTATATTATTATAATGACTTGGAACCCAAAATCATATGTCAAACAATATATACTTACAACTAAACACTAAACCAATATTTACTAATAACCATTCAACTTATTTGGAATGTTATGTATAAATAATACTTTGATAATAAATTTAATAAAATATATTTCAACTTATTATACCTGCCGATAGGCTGGTATATAGCGATGAGTTCACTGTTGACTACATATTAATCTACGCATTGACAAAAAAATTGTATGGTTTTCTAATGTCACAGTTTAGCAATGGTTTTTTTTTATTTGTTTCAATTAATTAAAATAATTTTTGGCAAGATTCCATTGGCTATTGAAACTCACCTCTTATTGCCCAGCTGGAAGCGATTGATAAAGGCAAACATACGATCTCATTGAAGTAACCTCTGCTACATCAGAGCCCTTGTCAGTATCCTCCTCCTGCTGTCATTTGGTAGTGGATGGCTATCACTGTAGTCATGACTCATCGTGGCCATTGAAAGACTTCAACACTTGTGACTTGACTAAAGCTACAGACTTCAACGCTCAACGTTGTCACTTCAGTAAGCTACTTCAGATAGCATGAATAGTTGGGCTTTGCTATTAGTAAGTTATTTCAGCATGTTGTGAAAAAGGATGGTAGGAGTGTGTTGTTAAAGAGGCTTGTACAAAAGACAGAGAAAGCATGAGTGAGCTCTAGCTTTTCATGTTCATGTGGGCACGTTATGACGCTGAGGGCAAAACGTTTTTTCAACCAAAAAAAACTTGGAATTCCTCTTCTTAAATCGTGACCTGTCTTTTCACAGACCCTGTTCCCACACCATCTGATCTCGTATGCATGTTTGTTTTTATTTTCTGAATTTCTATTCCATTATGTGATTCTTCTTCCACTGTTGAGATGGTTTTTCAGGCGTTTTTCAAGGGTTTCATGTTGAGGAGTGAGAGAGAGACAATGATGTCTCCTAATTCTAATCCCAGTGCGAATTTGAGGAAGCCTGTGTTTACCAAGATTGATCAACTTCAACCGGGAACTTCTGACCACAATTTAATAGTGAAGGTAACAAGTGCCAAGATTGTTCTTCAGAAGGGGCGTCCTGACAACCAAGTTCGTCAAATGTGAATCGTTGAATGTTCAATTGGCGACGAAACAGACATCGTTATTTTCACGGCCAGAAATGAGCAAGGTACCCTCTTTACATATCTCTAACATTTGCAGTACCCTCTTTACCTACCTCTACATTTGTGATTTCTTGATTAATTTTTTTTTTGTTATCACCCAACATATGTTGTCCTTTATATGCCTTTTACAAGTCATATGACCTCGAAGGTATGTCGTGATAAGGCACTCGCTTCTATAAAATGGAGACAAAGATACTTGTTAGTTTACAGCTCTGGATTATCTGTGCCTTGGATTATAAGAATTCATATGAACCATGATGTAAATGTAATTAAAATGGCACATAAACTATAATTAGTATACTATTAGTCTTTTACATATTGCTTTGTCAACCATTCTAGGGAGAGTCTAATCATGGCATTGCTTATGAGGGTTTATGGGAAAAAAATTGTATACACTAGAAGGGTGAAGAGAATTACATGTCAGTAACTTCCCAACTGGATAACACCATCTGATAAAAAATAGGAAAATGCATCCGACTTGTTCCCTGGAATACATCCATACAGTAATGTAACTCACTCAGCACTCCAAAGCAACCTTCAATTAAGAGGGAAAGTTAATAGTTAGTATATTATTTACACATTGCTACATTTTTTATGAACAATTTCAGAGAGAATGCTTACAAGGGTTTCTGGTATAAAGTGTGTATGAACTAGAGGAGTGAAAGAAATTACCCGTCAGTCACTTCCCTCACTGGATAGCACTATATGATAAAAAATAGATAATGCATCCACCTTCTCCTCTTGGCGAGATATACACACAACAATGCATCTCCCTCAAAGCATTTTTGTTTTAATCAATCAAACTTGCCTCCATCGTTCCACCAACCAATGAAGCTTTTAAATTTGTGTTCAAATGTTGAAATAATGCTTATCATTTTTCAAGAACCTACAACCAGCATGTTGAATATATCCATACTTTATTTTGCCTACCGCACTTCTTTGGCTAACATGTCCATCAACTTTGATGGCATGTTCTTTGTTTTTATTGATCTGGTTTTCTATACCACATATTAACTACAGGTAAGTTATGATCATCAGGCTAAATTGATTGAGGATTCCATATTAGATGTCTCCTTGTAATGTCTCTATATATTATATACACGTCTGGTTAATAAATATTAATAAATAAGGTTAATTAATAAAATGAAATAAAACCAGTCTAGATCCACCCCTGGATCTATAAAGATCTATAAAGCACCAAAAAGGACAAATTCCTTATAGGTGCAAACCTTTTTTTTATTGATGCAAAAACTTAAAAAAAGTGCAAGTTTGCACTTTTTGATCCCTCAGTTGTAGATGCAGGTTTAAAATGGATTTAGACCGATATCATGATATCATTCATTGTATTCCACACAAAAGTTGAAAATGGATTTAGACTGATATCATGATATCATTCATTGTGTTCCACACAAAAGTTGAATTTGTTGGTTTTCTACTTCCCAATGTATGATCCCTGTCGCCAAAAATTGACTCAAACTTATTGGACTCTAATATTGCTAGAACCTGCCTTTCTAGTCTTCCCATAAACATTTATGGGTAGTTATTTTTTGCGCTACTAGAAATTTTAGAAAGATGGTGAACTCCAAAGAAGAAGTATTGACTCAATTCACTTCACATTTTTTTTCCATCTTTTTCTATTTTGTGTTTGTGAGAGTGCCAGGTTATTATTGTGACAACGTTTATGGCATACTTGATATACCTTTGTTGTGAAGTGTGTGTCCTTGTTTTATTGACTTAATATTAAGAAAAAGTTAAAATCCCGGTAAAGTATCATGTCAAAAGAGAGCTTAATATATTTTTTAACGCAGATAGGTTTGGTTATAGTATTTGTTTTTTCTGACTATTTCAAATACATTTTCTAGTATTGAGTGTGAATTATGTAGTTTGTGTTTCTTACATTGTTGTATTGTTTGGTTTAGTGTTTTTGTTCTCATTTGGGTAGTTTTTGTGTGATTTGATGGTGGATCTTGTGAAGGAAGGGTCTACAGTCATCTTGAGCAATGCTAAGATCGACATGTTTAAAGGTTCAATGCGACTTGCTGTTGATAAATGGGGTAGGATTAAGGTTACCGAACCTGCAGAATTCTCAGTGAAGGAGGAGAATAATCTCTCTCTTGTGGAGTATGAGTTGGTCAATGTTCAAGAAGACTAAAACTTATAATTCTGCATAGTGAGGGGTGCAATGTATCCCTTGCATTTCTGATTAAAAGTTTGCTTAGTAGGCAAATGAAAAACATGGAATGGACAGTAAGCGATAACCATACTTGTAAGGATGGCAGTTTCAACTTATTTTTGATTTGATCACAAATTTTGAAATTCCTCTTCATAGTAACATCAAAATATACTGAGAATCTTGGGAACAACTTGCTTGGGCTTACTATCTCAAGATTCTCACAGGAACACTGACTTTCTTTCAGTGAAGGTTAGTTAGGTTGGGTTGGGGACAACATGTTTTCTCCTGTGGTATATTGATGATGCATCTTATGTGTCAGACTTCAAAATGCTTATGGTAATAGTTAGGCTATCCAACTTTTCCTGAGGGTGTTAACTTAGTCTTTGCTTGGATTTCATGGTGCAAAATGCTAATGTTACAATACACTAAATAGGTATAAATCAAAACTACAATGCACAAGTAAATGCATGAACTGAATACGAACCATATTTAGATATGACCCACGTCCTCTCCCCGGCCTCTGCTGCTGCGATATTCTTCAAGTTCATGGATGTGAATCTCAACACAACACTTTAGTGGTTTGTGGAAAAAAGGTGTAAGTGGTTCATTTCTATTCTCATTCCAATGGCAAACATCAACATAGAGAGTGGCTAGAGTCGTTATCCATTATCGACGAGTCAATTACATGGTGGAATAACTGAGAAAAGTGATGTATGTCATCCACACCAAGGATCGATCCTGATAAACTATTTAGTTCCTAGACCATGCTTGTGAAAGTAGATTATGCTTGCTTTTGAGATTTCGCGGACTGGAAAATTGTTTTCTCTTCAAATTGGAACATCTTGGCTTATAAAACCAAGTTGGTTTCGTGCCTTCAATCCCTGCATACCATGATTAATCAGCGAAGTTAAAGACATATATCTCAGTAGAGTAAGAGATATAGCGTGGATTAGTAGGAGTAAAGGTTAATAATCAAATTTTCAAAAATTTTAATTTATTTTTTCTTTCCATTTAAAAATATTTTAAAAGTGTAAAGGTGAATAATTAAATATATTTATAATCAATTATAAAATATTTCATCATATTTTATTGATGATGAAGAGTACGAGGAGGTATATGAAAACGAGAGGGATTATTATTATAGATAAAAATAATAACATGGATATCCATCATATTATTTAGTATATAATAGTATTATATGTAAATACTATTATATATAATTAGGAAGCCTTTGCATATTTATCTTAAGAGTATGTATAGTAGCAAATTCATTAAGATCATTTTCAAGTGGTTTTGTAGTGCATATTATCAAAGGTATTATGAGTTTACTATTATAACCTTAGAGAAAGATTAATTAAGTATATTTCTAAAACTAAATTTCAAGATTCTTTAAGAAGTTTGTTGTAGCATATTTAATAGAAAAAAAAAATTAATTAATTTTTATCAAGAGTGTGTGCAAAATAGTCCTTAGCTCATAAAAATTTGCAACAAGGGTTCACAATTAAATTTTTTCCTTGTACTAAAGTACTTTACATTTGTTGATTTTAAGCAGGTATGGAGATGAAGAGCCAACGAGCAATTCAACAATGTTTTACAGGTGATTTGTTGAGTATATACATTATTATTTTTTATTATGGTATAATTAAAATAATGAGAGTTTGCAAATGCCCACTCTCTATGTTAAAGATATAGGTGAAATATATTAAAATATCCTTATAGATAATATTTTCATATCCACTCTTATTCAATACAAAATATCAAATAATCTACAAATTTCATATCTTTACTACAAATTCATTTAAATAACATTTTCATTTTATTTGTATGAATGTAATTGTAGATATCATTAGCAATATATTATCTATACTATTTAAAAAAAAAAAAAAAATCTTACTATGAATTACTCTCTTACATTGTTTTCATGTATTCAAACCTACCATATAACTTTATTTGGAATGTTATGTATCACTCATACTTTGATAATAAATTTAGTGAAATATATTTCACACTAGAAACTATAGATATTTCACACTAAGAACTATAGATCCATCGTTGTCACAATGATTTCAACATAGCCTTGGTTAAGTGCATAATTATATTATTTAAAAAAATAAACGCATTGTCATGTGTTGAAAATGACACAATCCATTAAAAACAATGCAGCATTGTTGATTTCAATATTTTTGAAAGCCATATATCAAATCCAGAAAGTTCATATGTGCATTCTACCATTTATTTTATCAATTTATCAGTAAAAATTTAATATTAAAATATTTTGAAAATATAATTGTAGTTTAATTAATAGATTTTTTATTTTTTTTTGTAGTTTTAATATTTTTAGTTATTTAAATCCAATAAAAATTTGTTGGAATTTCAGATTTGAGAGATTGAATTTATATAATTTTAGTGTTTTTAAAGTTTTTCAT
>ML789625.1:0-12607 GCA_009831015.1 Picea engelmannii | reverse complement strand
ATATATATAATTTATTTTTAATAATAATAATAATATTATTATTATTATCCACGCGGAGCACGACGGGCACGTGGAGAAGCGCCAGGAGGGGCCATTAATGGAGGCCAACCACCCTCACATCCCCGCTCGTTATGAGGGCCATTACCACAGTCGGCCTCCACCCTTTGACGGGGCCTCTCACTCGCGCAAGCAGGCCGGCCAGCCAGAGCATTAAGCCCTCGGCCTTAATGGCCACTGCCATCACTTATGCCCTTATCAACCCTCTTGGCAACCTCAGAATGCATTTGCAGCTCACAGAGCCGAGCAAGAGCAGACGAGCAGGAGAAGCACTGGCTTTTGTCCTCATTCTCATCATGCCGCAAGCCAGAGGAACACCGCGCAAAGGAGTCGGATGGTACGCGGCAGACTCTCGGCGGAAGAGGCACAAACGATTCGAGCGAGCTCTGGTTCTTGCTAAGAGGAAGAAACCCAGGGAGGCTACAGCAGTAGATTCGCCACCCAGAACTTATGTCGAGGAAATTTCGTCGATGGAGCTCCCCCATGACTTCTCTGAAAGTCGAATGTTCACAGTCCTGGACAATTGGAACCCCCCGGCATGCTTTGGAGCAGACGCACCACCTCCCCGCCCGCGAGAAGAACATGGTTCCAGCGATTCTCCCACTGGGGAATTCGCCACTTGCTTGGTTGAGGAAGAGTTGCCGGAAGGCAACAATGAATTACAGTCGCAGAAGACGCAACAGGCACATCAGGAGACAGACGTTGAGCACAATTCGCCACCCCCGCCACCACTTCTCCACCCGGAGCACATGAACCTGATCTTCGAGGTCCGCAGCATGGTGGACGATCAAATCTTCAGGATTGTTCACGTGAGTCAACGCCTGGATATGCTATATGCAGCTTACTCCAGTACCACCCCACGACGACAATGCCCCACCTGTGCTCAGCTCTATACCATTCCTGTCAGAAGCGGCAAGGAAACGACCGACCACGAGGACACCGGTTAATAGGTTCTCTTGATCAGCTTTATCTAACACTCTCTCTCTTTTTTGATGTTTATCAGAGCTGTAGCTCTTCTAGATCATAGCCCTGTTAGCGTAAGAATAGACATTATCAAGCACCCCGGTTTCCTTCAAGTAGGGTGGCAAAACGAAAGTTTGAACTTGCATGCTATTTTGGACAGGCCAGCTGTCTCGGTTTGACATGGTGTAATTTTGAGGATTAGCGTAAGAATAGACATTATCAAGCCCCCTGGTTTCCTTCAAGCAGGGTGGCAAAACGAAAGTTTGAACTTGCATGCTATTTTGGACAGGCCAGCTGTCTCGGTTTGACATGGTGTAATTTTGAGGAAAATCTACGGAGGTATACATACTCTACCCCCTATGGATTTGAACTTGTGACCTCTTAGGAGGAAATACATGTTCTTAACCATTAGGCTACAAGTTTTGTGAAGCCAGCTATTTTTCGGAGATATGAATGTTACCAGCAACTCGAACAATGTGGCTACATTTTCACACAACAGCACTAAAATGCAGGGACAAGGTACATCTAACACACGGCACGGCAGGGAAGAAACCAGAGCAGCGAAGAAAAAAAAGGCACGCGGAAAATATCAGAGCTCACAGATACAATCAATGGTTTTTTAATATACATGAAAAACCTTGTGCCCTAACAGTCTATCAACCACAATGGGTTACTGAAAGAGGCATTAAGATTATCATGGATTTCATATATTCCCAATTTCTTGGGGGATACATAAAAAATCGAATGCTTTAAACGGAGGCGTTGGTAACTGGCCGCCACTGAAAAAAATCCAAAGGCAAACGGCACCAAAAAGGCAGCAGCCAGATTCCTGTAAATTTCTCGATCAATACAATTTCAGTTCGTAAAATTGCACGAAATTTAAATCTCAATTTCAATTAAAATTGCACGAAATTGCCAAATTCCAGAATTAAATTGCACGAAATTTAGATCCCGATTTCAAATAAGGCTGCATCATGCACACTACGAAAGATCGTAAATAATACCCCAATCGATTGTAAAGGTTGTACTGATCTGATTTTAAATCGTTGTTTTTCTGTTATACAGTAACAGGAATTGCTAACAAACGAAACTATTATACAATAAGCTACATTCTGCAACTACTTGTTCCTCATGTATAAAAATTTAACTTCAAATCAAAAGCAAAACAGAAACCCTCCAGCGCTGAGAGGGTCAGAGGAAAACAAATAACTACAAAGAAGATGCGAGTTGCATTGCTGGAGAAGCAGGGTGGTGGTTGGGTACCAAACTCGGGCTTTCCTGGCCCTCTTTGCCGGAGGAGCCTTCGATGCGGCCGTGGAGGAGCTCATAGACCTCGGCCCCTTGGGCTCGACAAGTTTTGCGGCCGCGGGGTTATTGGCCGCGGTGGCCTTCTTCTTCGTTGGCTTCTTCATTGGGCAGCTGGTTTCACAGCGTCGGCCTTCTTGGCGATGACATCGAGGACGAGCGCGAACAGGTAAAAGGGCTAAACAACGACGTGGGGTGCCCGCCTTGCAACAAATCAGGAGTAGCTCCGCTGATTTCCTCCTCCACTTTGATTGAAAGAAAAGACATCACCTTGAATTGTTAAGTGACAAAAGGGAATCTTGAATGGGTGGGTAGGTGACAAAGAATCATAGATAATATATTTAACAAGGGAAATAATTGCAAAGAAGCTAGTCCTTCTTTAGTTCATATCTATAGTAGTTGAGATAGGCATACTGACTTAATGTTGGATGCAAACGGTGCAAGTGAGGATGAGGGATCTAAGATGTTTTTAAGAGAGGATTGGAAATTTCGTGGCTATAGGACCACATAAAGCAAACCTCGAAATGGACATGACTAGATAAAACCATGGAATGGATCAAGGAACAAAGAGTGTTTCCAATAGGCCAGTAGCTCCCCTCTAAAGCAACCAATAAATTAATAATCTAAAAATGTTCTATTATTTCAAATCCCAAACGAGTTGAGTGCAACTTTGTTTGCACAGTAAGATACAACTTCAAACTAAATCAATTGATTGATAGGTCCGGGCCTATATCCAATTTGCATTCATATGCATTAAAATAAAAATTCAACGTGATGTGAAAAAAGGTGCACCAACCCACATTTACATATTCAACATAAAGTTTTACATGGAATTATCATCTACTAGGATTGAAGTGCTCATCCTACTGGAGTCTTAAGTCATTATAGTCCTCAACTTGGCAATAACCTATGAAAAGTAGGTTACTTCTTATTAGGTTTGGTAACTACATTCATATTTGACCATTTTGTATAATTGAGTTGTTGGCAGTTTTAACTCCTAAACTTATATCTAGAGACACACAATCATCTTAGAACATGGTATTGATACGATAAATGTGTGTACCATATTTATCATCCTAGAACATGGTACTGATACGATAAATTTGTTGTATGCTCAAAATCTGGAAACMAATAAGAAACCTAGACTTTGAAGTAGAATAACAGACATAAACATGAACATGTCTCACCGGACATAAGTCATTGATGATTTCTTCCAAGGACTTTTAGGGCTTCTTTTGTATCACCTACACCAATCAAATTGGATTTAATCCACAAAATATTTGAACTAGCATACATCAATAAACACAATTGCAATAAATCAATCCACACAATTTTAAGAATGTTGCAACAAAAATGGCAAAGAGCATGAATTACTTACAATGGTTAACCTACCAAAAATCCCATAGCATGTTGGATATGCCTGAGTTCATCCCATGCTAAGCCTACATACAGTGCATTTAACCCTTTTTAGATTAAGAATATAACATAAGAAATCACACAAAATCAACCATCTAAACTGCTAACAGCCCACTATAAACACAAGATATATAAAAATGCAAAAGATATCAAACATGATAGAATATTGATCTCTTATGTTACTTCATGGCATCAACTTTCCAATTCTGCCAACTCTACTTTAACATACTCCCCATTGCTAAATGAGCAACACTCATTGTGTAATAGAAGGTTGCAATCAAATAATAAACCATTTACAGTGTGCTTCATGGGATCCTTTCAGGGAATTTAAAAGGTTCGGGCTTCTTAGTATATTATGTGTGTTAAAGTGACAATGTTTCAAGGAAAATGAATTTATGACAATCAACTGGCATGAAGTAACACATGAAAACCACTAGATAGATAAAACCCAAAAGTATAGGAATTATTGCTACAACATTGGGTGCTATAAACACTCTGTAAAGTCAAATGCACTCAAAGGAACCCATCACTACTTTACATGTTGAAAAGTTGCACATTTATGAAAGAAAATACATGAGTAAAGATGTTACAAACCAAAACTAAAGGCACTTGCAATAGAGAAATGTTTAAATAGCCAAGTCAAATATTTTTTCCTACTCAACAAAGCCTTATGAGATACAATTCTCAATTTTCAATTGAGAAATAAATAGAATAGAATTCACATAATTGACTTTCATTTTTTCCAAGACATTATTTAGGCTTTTGAGAATGCTTTGTCAATGGTTGCTTAATGATTGTTTCATAGTTACAATTGCTTGGGAAGATCGAGAAGACCCTCTGATTAGACATGTTCTGGTTGTTCTTGGTGCCTAACAAATAAACCGAGGATGCTATTTTTTTATGATTCCTTATAGGATAAAACTACATTTCAACTTAAAATAGTCATAGTAGACGTAAATGCCTAATATATACTACATGTATACACAGGCTAAGTAAAGGAGATATGTCCTTCATATTATCTCGAATTACTCTGTAAATCTTTTCTACATAAGTTGTAAGTTGTTTCTTGAAAAGCAAAGTTGGGTACTTTGCTAACATCCAAAAATAATATCTCCACATGCTAGATTGAGATGATCGGAATCCTTAGACACAATCATTAGACAATAAACATTTAACGCTTCTTCAAATAACTATCACCGGATGCAAGTGACCTATGTATATCACCTTTACTTAGCTTGTCTCTTGAATATCACCACATGCAAGAGACCTTTCATACAAATTTAAGCTAACATACAAAAATAAGCAAATATTCATAACTTAATCGAGAAGACCCTCTGATAAGACGTGTTATGGTTGTTCTTGGTGCCTAATAAATAAACCAAGGATGCTAGTTTTTGATGATTCATGATAGGGTAAAACTACATTTCAACTTAAAATAGTCATAGTAGATGTTAATGCCTAATATATTATACATGTATACACAAGCTAAGTAAAGGAGATATGTCCTTCTTCAGATTATCTCTAATTACTCCGTGAATATTTTCTACATACATTGTAAGTTGTTGTTTGAAAAGCAAAGCTTGGTATTTGGCTAACATCCAGAAATAATGTCTCCACATCCCAGATTGAGATGATCGGAATGCTTATACATAATCATTAGATAGTAAACATTTAACGCTTCTTCAAATAATTATCACCGCATGCAAGAGACCTGTGTATATCACCTTTACTTAGCTTGTCCCTTGAATATCACCACATGCAAGAGACCTTTCGTAGAAATTTAAGATAACATAGAAAAATAAGCAAATATTAATAACTTACTTGAGCCATCTTCCTAAACAAAGAAATAGATGATAATCTACCACGTTGAGAAGCCACACCAGCCGCGATATTTTTTTTCAATGTCCTCTACAAGAGGAATAGTAAATGATCCAGGGGATAAAAAAATGCTCAAAAATCAAAGTGTTCGAAATTGCTAGAAAATGGCTTCATTGCGTAGATATCATCCTCAGGTTCCCAACGCAACTTGAACAAGCTCAAACGGAGTTCGTATGAGGAAGTTATCGTGTTCTGATCATTTTCCCAAACAAGCAATTTTTTTGTTGACTGTGCAGTCTGTACAATCCGTACAGGCTAATGTGGCAGCTGATTGTATAGTCTGTATGACCATACAGGTGACATGACAGGGTTGACTGGACTGTTGACGTGGTAGGGTGACTGGGTAGGTGATGTGGACCAACCAGTGGTCGACACATGGTAGGTGGTAGTTATTTAGGTGGACCAATGTCTGGGTGCCACATGGCCCACTCAGGGGCCACCACGTGGCACCTCCTCATTGTGTAAAATGTTTGAGCTCCACGGGTGTCGAACCCACAACCTCCAGATGGGGCAAAGGTTTTGCGTAGGTCGGGCCACCAGCCCGCCTACATTTGGTTCTTAACCATAATGTTTAAAATTATACCCTATGTTTTCGTCGGCGAGAAAAGGGTTAGGGATAAGCCCCAGCCCTGGTCACGAACCTTACAATCACTTCCCATATGACTGATAGCGCGGAGTTGTTGGGGGGCTAGCCGACGGGTGCGGAAAGTTGGCCCGAACCTTGGCCATATGGGCCATAAGACTGGAATCTCCGTCGGAAAGGGCGTTGGTCGCTCTAACGGTGTGCCAAAATTGCCCACAACCCAGAATGTGCGCGGGAGCTAGGTTTGGACAGAAGGAGTCGATTTTTGGCACACTGGGTGCTTTTTGGAGAGCAGGAGTCAAGTTTTTGCACACTGGGTGCGTTTTGGAGAGCAAAGACATCAGTATTGGAAAAACAAAACTTCCAGGAAGAGTATTTTCTTCATTTTTTGGCCAAATCAAGTGCAGAAAGAGCCCAGACATGGGTTCTTGGACATTCTAGAGCCATTGGAGCCATCTATTTTACATTTTGAGCATTGTAAAGAATTGTATTAACACATTTGAGCATATAATGAAAATTATCCATTGTAAGCTGGACCAGGAGATGTAGCCCAAGAGAGGGGTGAACTCCTTTATCATTTTGTTGTGTTATGTGCTTATTTTGATGGTTGTTTATGATTTTTTTTGTTGTTCATTTTAAGTAAAAACTCAATAATTTCATGTGCTTGCAACTTGATCCAATTTCCCAAGACACATACATTTTCCACTTGCAATTTTTATACAAAAACCTTTTCATTTACAGATCAGTCGGTATCAGAGCAAAGGTTTTTGAAGGTTTGATTTGTTTGCAAGTGTTTTGTTTTCTGATGCTTACAAGGTTTAATCTCACAAGAGGAGAAGGACAACTTGTAGAGCCAAGTTCTCAACTTTCAAGAAGGAGAACAATTCAATCATCTCAAGTTTCAAGGAGACATTCACCAAGTATGGCTCATGAGAAGAGTCATGAAATTCCTACTTCAAAAGAGGAAACTTTCAGAAAAGCCTTTTATGATATGACAGAAATGGTGAAAGTTTTATATGAGGAGAGAAATGCAAGGTTGCAAGGAGAAAGCTCAAATCCTCCAAAAGGTAATGAAGGTAATGGTGATAAAACTCCAAAAGGAAATGGAGGAAATTGTGACACTCCACCTCCTTCACCTCCATCTTCTACTTCTTCTACTATTTCACAACCTTCTCCAAATTCTCCAAAAGAACATGGTAAAATTCCTCCACGAACTCCTTTGCTTAAGATTGATATTAAGTTTGAATTGCCTATGTACAATGGAGAGGTAAATGTTGAGAAATTGGATAATTGGATTCATTAGATTGAAGTGTATTGTAGGATACAAAGAATCCAGGATGATGAAACTAAGATTCAACTTGCTTCTCTTAGATTGGAAGGTGCAACACTCATTTGGTGGGAAGCCAAAACCCAAGAGGACATGAAGAAGCATGGTAAAGTTTTATCCTCTTGGAATGATTTTATTGTTGCAATTAAAAGACAATTTTATCCATTAGCATACATACAGAAAGTGATCATGGATTGGAAAAACTTTAGGCAAGCTAAAGGGAAAAATGTGAAAAGTTACACTCAAGAATTTAGGAGAAGAGCTTTGATTTTGGGTATGGATTATCTTCTCAAGAAACTTTACTCAAATACATTGGAGGATTGCATAGCTACTTGATACACGCAATTCTTATGTTTAACCCTACAAATATAGATGAAGTTTGTGTACAGGAAACTCATTTAGAAGCAAGAGGGAAGAATGTTCCTCAAGAGGGCAGCAAGAAGCCATTTTATAATGGAGACAAAGGAAAGGGGAAATTAAAAGGAAAAGGAAGAAAGAATGTTTTAGTCAAGAAAGAGGGAGAAAAAATCTCATGTAAACATTGCTCAAAAGATGGCCATGATGAAGACCATTGTTGGAAACGTCATCCTGAAATGAGACCCAAAAAGTTCAACAACAAAGGGAAACCAAAGACTGTTGCAACTACACAACATGATTTAGGATCTGATTCTGGAGATGAAACAAAAATCACAGTCATGGTTTTTCAAGGTAAGGACTCTATTGTCAATACTAGTTCTTCAAGTAGTAGCCTCAATGAAACTAAACATGAAAAAGAAAGAATATAGTTTTTCCACATAAGGGTTATTTCAAAGCATACCAAGATAGATACTCTATTTGATACTGGATCACAAGAAAACCTCATTTCTGAAGACACTATCAAGAAATTGTATTTGGAAACAACTCCTCGTCCTAAACCATATCCTCTAGGTTGCATATGTGACAATGCCAAATTGCATGTGACAATAAGATGTAAACTCAGTTTTGCCATCACTGCAAACTTTATAGATGAGGTAGAGCTTGGTGCCATTCCATTGGATATTTGTGGTATTGTTTTGGGAAGCCCGTATTTATATGATAGGAGAGCCATCTTTCATCGTCATGAAAACAAATATCATTTGTTTAAAAATGGAGTTGAGTACACTGTTAGAGCACATACCAAGAAGTTGAATTTGTCACTTGTAAATGCTCAACAAATGAAGAGGTTAGTCAATGCTAGTAAGAACTATGTACTCTTGATTATCAAACCCAAAGACAATGTTGAAAAAGAAGCTTTCCACGGATGTGATGCAAAGTTAAAATCTGATTTATATGAGGTTGTTAACAAATATGATGAGATGTTTCAGGAGCCAAAAGGATTGCCTCCTAAAAGGTATCCAACATGAGATCCAATTGTAGCAAGATTGTCCTCTTCCAAACATTGGCATGTATAGGATGTCAGTCATGGAGAATGTCGAAATCAAAAAACAAATCCAAGAGTTGCTTGACAAAGGGGTTATCATGCCAAGCACATCGCCATGCCGGTCACCAATTGTTTTTGTACCAAAGAAAAATGGTACATGGTGCATGTGTGTAGATTTAAGATCCTTGAACAAGATTACGGTAAAGAATCGTTACCCTCTTCCTCGAATTGATGATTTGCTTGATCAATTGAAAGATGTTGTGTATTTCACTAAGTTGGACTTGAGGAGTGGTTATCATCATATTATGATTGTTGAAGGAGACACATGGAAGACAGGTTTCAAAACAAAGCAAGGTGTGTATGAATGGATGGTTATGCCATTTGGGCTTTGTAATGCTCCTACAACATTCATGAGAGTTATGAATGATGCTTTAAGACCATTTCTTGATGATTGTGTAATTGTCTACTTGGATGACATATTGGTATTTAGCAAATCTCGTGAAGAACATGTTAGGCATGTGAAACAAAGTCTTAGATGTCTTGAAGAAAGAAAATTTGTTTTTAAAGATGTCTAAATGTGAGTTTGGAAAGACCTCATTAGTTTACTTGGGACATGTTGATGGAGGGGGGCAATTGAAGATAGATCCCTCAAAGGTCAAAGTCATTTTAGATTGGCCCAAGCCCAACAATGTAACAGAGGTTAGAATTTTTTGGGCAGCAACCCAATATTGGAGAAAGTTTATTTCTAAAGTTTCCTCCATTGCAGCTCCATTACAAGTCATGACAAGCATTAAACAGGTTTTCCAATGGGGAGGCAAGCAACAAAAATCTTTTGATGCATTGAAGGAGAAGATTAGTTCAACTCTAGTTCTTGCACTTCCTGATTTAAGACAACCATTTGAGATACAAACATATGCAAGTAATTATGTCATGGGAGTAGTTTTGTTGCAACATGGTAAGCCCATATGTTTTCATTATGAAACTTTTAATGATGCGGTAGTTAAGTATCCTATATATGACAAGGAATTGTATGCATTGGTGCAAAGTGTGAAAAAGTGGAAACATTATTTGTTGGGAAAAGAAATTATTCTTTACACAGATCATCAACCATGGTAATACTTGCAATCACAAACAAATATACAACAAACAAGGCACTTCAGATGGATGGGTTTCCTACAACAATTCCACTTGCTTATCAGGTATAAGAAAGGCATTTATAACAAAGTTGTTGATATGCTTTCTAGGCCTATTGTTAGTGCTTCAATTATTCTTAAGCATAATTATATCATGCATGAGAGCTATGTTGAACAATATGCTTTAGATGTTGATTTTAAATAGGTTTATGCAACTTTGTGTCATTCTAACCAAGTTGAGGAATTGGATTACCATGTGCATGATAAGATTTTGTATCATCTTGGCAAGCTATGTATTCTACAGGGTGAAAGAGTCAACATCATAAGGGAAGCACATTCTTCTCTTATTGCTGGCCACTTTGGTGTAGGCAAGATGGTGGCTAATTTGCAAAGGTATTGCTATTGGCCTAAAATGAATGAAAGTGTATCACGATATGTAAGAGGATGTCTTTATGTGCTACAAGTTAGCCTAGCAACAGAAAGATAGGATTGTATACTCCACTGCCAGTTCCTTCCCGTCCTTGGGAAAGCATTTCCATGGACTTTGTAGGAGGATTACCTATGTTTAAAAAGAATCATGATTATCTTTATGTTGTGGTTGATCGTTTCAGAAAAATGTGTATTTTAATGCCTTGTAAGAAGCAGGTTATAGCTGAAAAAATGGCACAAATGTTCTTTCAACATGTATGGGTACATTTTGGGTTGCCCAAATCCATTATTTATGATTGAGATTCTCGATTTCTTGGGAATTTTTGGTCAATCTTATCGACACTCATGGACACCAAGTTGAAACAGAGCACAACATTTCATCTAGAAACTAATGGTCAAACATAAGTGGTGAATATAACAATAGTACATCTTCTTTGTGGTTATTAGAGCAAACATCATAAGATTTGGGATGAACACCTACACTACATTCAACATGCTTATAACCGGGCTAAACATTCATTGACTCAAACATCTCCATTTTAGGCATGTTTTGGTTACTTGCAAAAATATCCTTTAGATTTTATTTTTGGGAAGGATGTTGTTATTGATGGTCATTATGACATTGATAGAGCAAAGAATTTCATTGAACAAATTCAGTTGGTGCATCAAATGGTACAAGAACAATTTGAAAAGAACCAAGACAAGTACAATACAAGACATGACGAGCATTGTGTTGATCACAGTTTCCAAGTTGGAGATGAAGTTTGGCTTTACATTAGCAAAGAGTGGCTTAAAGGAGAAGGTAAAAAGTTGAAACCAACAGATATGGACCTTTTAAGATTCTTGAAAAAATTGGTAACAATGCCTTCCATTTGAATTTGCCTCCTTATATGTAAATGTATGCAGTTGTTAATGTTGAGAATTTGAGATTGTATGTGCCTCCTTTGATTGATGATCAAGGAGAGCATTTTCATATTCCTTCAATAGATGACTTCTCGCCATAATATCTTTCAAAATTGCAACATGATACCATCCTTGACAGAAAGATAAGAACTTCAAAATGAGGGAATGTGGATGTAACACCCTGTTTCCCCCAAATTTGTAATTAATCCTAATACAGGAATTACCATGCTAAAGCACGATGAAAATGTAAATAACACTATGAATTTATATTACAGAACTGCTGAGAGGGGATGTACAGAAAAGAGACCACGATGGTGGTGGAGGGCACCTTGAAAAAGGGGCGTTAACTTCCACTGAGAATTTAATACCGTATTTGGACTCCACTGGCCCGGAGAACCAAAAGCGGCTCGCTAGCCCTGAAATAAATGCCTTGCAGGCTGGTAGGTGGATGGCTTGATGAGGGATGGGGAGGTGAACCGCCTATCCGTAGATCCGTCATGACTGACCAGCGCGAGGGTAATCGTGCCACACGCAACCTCGCGAGAGAATAAGGCGTATGGCTGGAACGATTGACGGGGGGGCAGACGCGAGGGGAACTCTGGCGATTTTGCTACGTAGAGTGAGTGATCGCAGGGAGGAAGGATTGCAACCTTCGCTCCTGGACACTGGAATACAGGAAGACGCAAGTCTCAGGAAATCGTGGTCTCAGCTCGGGGGTGGCTAGTGGTAAATCCTGTAGGAGTCGCTACGCCTACGGTTGGGTGGAAACGAGCACCCCTCTCAGCGGTTGCTTTCATTGCTGAACTTATTCCTGATAAGTGTTCTGCTTAAAATGCATCTTGAATTTATATGTTGTCACGTGTATTCATAGACTTGTGGATTTGTACATATATCCCTGTGTAGTAATGTCCGTGTAGTAATCGTTGATAAGGAATAGATATTAATTCACAGAACTATGAAATCGTAAAGGATTTGCAGTATGATAGTGCTCACATAATGTTCGATATGAATGAGTTTTTATATGCTTAACACCGAGGAAACCGTGCTCGATTTACATTGACGAAAGTAACACAGACGTTACATACCTTGCCCTCTCTCCTCGTGAGCAACGAGAGATTGGGATCGTAAACCCCAAGGCCCAAAAGAAGGGATCTGGACCGTTAGATCTCGGCTCAATTTTCCCGTCAGCCGTTGGATCTGGAGAAGCGGCGCAG
>ML789624.1:517548-548498 GCA_009831015.1 Picea engelmannii | reverse complement strand
TGATGAAAATTCACATGGATTTCTTATATTCATATCTTGAACATTGGTAATGGTGGCAATGGAATAAGAAATCCCATGGGGGTTATATTTCTTGGACACAATTTTTCTGAGACCTCTATGCATTCTTTGAAATAGACACTCATTATTTGGGAAGAATGACCAATTTTAAAAAATATGGCATAGTCAAATATTCCATCTCATCTTTTGAGTAGTTGTCCATCGACAGTGATGGCATGTTCAATACTTTTTTCAAGGAATGCTTCATCAATGGTATGAAAGAATTTATATGCACACAAGTTTTAATGGCTCATCCTACTACTTAGTTGGAAGCCTCTCAAATATTTCAAGAAGCCTAATAGGTGGTGAATGATCAAATTTCCATTTATTCCCCATCTCTTTCCCATATTTTTTTCCCCCACTAGTCCCTCATTGTCCTCTCCACCCATAAAAATAGACAAGTTAAACCAAGTCAAAATTATGGAACACTAATTGAAAGGTCTCTACTAAAAATATGATGAGAAATATTTACTTAGACATAAATGTATGGAGAAAAAACTATTTATGGCTATTTCAAAGAACATTTATGATGATGAAGCGAAGGTTGTACCCCCAGAGGCCCTTTGTCCATATGTTGAATACATTACCCCATGTAGTTTGCAAGATGTTAAATAAAAAATCTCCCTACATTCCTTGACTTGTATTTTTACTCCCCAAAACCTCAAATCGATTGGCTACATCGAACATCACAAATTTATTATCTTAATTGATAATGATAGCACCCATAACTTCATTCATCGACATATATCCCAAGAAACCCACTATTGCATCCATGTTGTGAAGAACTTCCAAATCATGATTACTAATAGAGGTTCTATGAAATTTGGTGGTTGCTATGAAAATTTGATGCTTCAAATGGGTGATGATTCCCTAAAAACTCACTTTTTTATATTGAAATGGGAAATTGTGACATTTTCTTGGGTGTTGAATGGTTACAAACATAGGTCCCATCACAATGGATTTCCCTAAGTTATACATGATTTTCCAACAAGATGGGCATAACTACACTTTCAAAGGAATTATTGTCGACTCTCTAGATATCATCAGCTCCCACCATATGGAAAATATTTTTTTAAATGGGAATTCATGCATTATGGTTCAATTCCATGTCATTCAAGCCTTTGAGACACTTTCTCAACCCATTCATATTAACACGTAGTTAGTCTTGGCCAAACACCAACCCATATTTTTATCCACAAGGAATACTACCCTCCTGAGGTGAGCATGATCATTCTATTGCACTCATACCAGATAGCGTCCCACCAAGTGTATGCTTATATCACCATCCATTTGGAAAAAAATGAAATATAAAAGATAGTTTAGGAGTGTCTAGTCATTGTTGTCATCCACACTAGGAGTTTCTAGTCATTGTTGTCATCCACCCTAGTACCAGCCTGTATTCACCATTGATTGTCATGGACCTTAATAAATAAGGCACTTGGCACAAGTTTCCTAACTTCTTAGCCCTAAACAATCTAATAGTCAAGGATAAGTTTCCCATTCGCTTCATTCAGGGCCTTTTGGATGAACTCACGGGTGCTTTATTCTTCACCAAAATTGATCTCCACTCAAGATACCACCAAATTCACTTGAAAGAGGATATTCAAAAAACTAATTTTTGCACTCATGAAGACCATTATGAGCTCTTGGTGATGCCTTTTGGCCTTTTCAATGCACCTTCCACCTTCTATAGTCTCATGAACCAAATATATAATCCTTGTTTATGTCATTTTGTCCTTGTATTTGTTTTAAGACATCATTATCTATAGTAAAACTGGAAAGCCCATGTACCCATATGGATCAAGTTTTACAACTACTTGATGATTATGAACTCTTCCTTAAACAATCCAAATGTTCCTTTAGTGTCTTCTAAGTGGAATATTTAGGGTATTTTGTTAGTCAAAATGGTGTGTCTATGGATCCAAAGAAAATTGAAGTGATGAAGGATTGGCCTTGCTTCAAAAATATTGAAAGTTTAAGAGATTTTTTTCGTCTCATTGTTTATTACCAAAATTTCATAATGAGATATGGTAATATTATAGCTTCCCTCACAACCTTGGAAAGACATCATAGAATGGGACTTCCAGGACTTGAATAATTCTATCTACACCACCCCAATACTCACTATGCTTTACTTCACTAAAATAGTTTTCTTGGAATGTGATGCCTCGGGTAAAGGCATCAGAGCAATACTCATGCAAGAGGGGTGAAATTTGGCACCGAAAAACAACTCTATGAGAGGCACTTGGGAAAATCAACTTATGAAAAGGAGATTATTGATATATTGCACACTCTAGATATCTAGCCTTCATACTTACTCAAGAAATGTTTCCAAATTAAAACATGTCATTGCAGCCTAAAATATTTCCCGAAGCAAAGGATTGCTTCCCTTAAGAAAAAAAAATCGTCACCAAAATGTTGGTAAATGACTATGAGATAATTTATAACAAGAGTAAGGAGAATGTGGTAGCAGATTCTCTCTCTTACAAATATGAAGAGTAAGGCCTCTTCTTTTCACTTTCCATCACAGTATAAAATTGGTTGAATGATGTCTCAAATAATGGTTAATAGATCCCAAGATCACTGACATGATCCAACCACTTCAAATGTGATGCAGGAGCATCTTCAACAAGCACACGTGGAGAGACAACTCAGTCCCTTAGCTCACCTTTGAATCAATTTAGAATCTTAATGTTGATGTTTCTTGCAAATCTTTTTTTTTTTGAACTGGTTGAAAACTGAAGAAGATCAAAACACTTGGGAGTTTAATGATCATGAGTGATCTGGGAGTTGAATGATCACAAGTGATCTGGGAGTTTCACTCCTAGAATTTAATGTAACAGAACTTAAGTGGTAGTTATTTTTTTTTCTGGAGTAGATAGGTAGTCGGAGGGAACCCTAATATCCCTTTGGGATAAGTAGGAGTGTTGTACACCCAAATGAGGCTGCTGAACATGGAGGATAGTGGAAATTTGTTGGGAGATAGATAAATTTTAATTGTTTCTTTTCAAAGCCGTAGCCGTTTTTACATTGAGTGAAAATAATAGAGGAAAATTGATCCAAATGTGTGTGGAGTTGTTGTTGCTAAATTCTTCCTTGTTATTTTATGTTTCCATGAATGAATGAGTTATGTTATTGAGAATATGATATTGTGAAGTATTGGAATAAGTTTCAAATCATTTATCTTCGTTGAGTTCATGCAAGGTGTGCATATAGTCTGCAAGGAGTGCATTGACGGAGTCTGTTTTCACTCAAAAGCTCAAAAGAGATGGCGTGAAACTTCCATTTGCAAGGAGTGCAAAGGGACTGTTGCAAGGTGTGCACAGTCACCCGCAAGAAGCTAAGTCTTGCGTAATAATTTGTTTCAAGGAGTGCATAGATTCGAAGTTCGACTACGTGTCGAATTAACCCTCTAAGGAGTTAAAGGGTTTGATAAATAAATCTCATGAGAGATAGCGAGAGAAATATTCAAAGGGAGTGAATCTCTAAAGGTTTCATGAGTTATCGGTCAAGATCCATCCAGGAGGGAGTGAGATCGTTACAGATCGTTGGATCTGGGAAAAGCACACGAGTTTTAAGTCATTGTGTGCACACAAGAGCGAGGAATTCACCGAGGTCTTGAAGAGGTTAAGGATCGTCCATCATCTAGGGGGCCTGGTGGAGTAAGATCTACAAATCTGGAGCGAAAGAACCTCAAAATTTTTGTAGATAAGGAGAAAGAGAAATCGTCGAAGAGTCGAAGGTCAAAGTAGATTTTGGTCGTTGGTTGCCAGGAGGTACATGTCAACAGATCTAAGACTTCGGGTAAAGTCACTTTGGAAGATTTCAATTGTGGAGTGTGAAAAAAATCCTGAAGCCCCAAAGGCTGAAGTAGATCACAACTTTCTGTTACAAAGAACACGTGGCAGTAATCCATCAACTTTGGGTGGAAAAACTCCGAGATAAAGTGGGTGTGAAGGAGTTGAAAACTCTCAAAGCCCGAATAGTCGAAGTGAACTATGACCATCAGATCCTAAAGGAAACGCATCAACAGATCATGAGCTCCAGGTGAAAGCACTTTGGGAGAAGGCAAAGGTGGAAGGTTTGAAACTTCTAAAGCCCGAAGATCCGAAGGAGTTTGTGTTCATCAATCTATGTAACAAAAAATCGACGGTGGGGAACCATTGCGGAGCATAGAGGTGAAATTAGCGGACGTGTTAGTTCTGAGCCCGCTATTCACCGATGTCGTTGATCTCGTCAAATTGGAGTTTCAACGACCACGATTAGACTGGGTTGGGAGAGAAATTTTATGATTGCGAAGATTGAGTCCTCCAATAAAGAGCGAGCATGTTGGTGCCCAAAAATCAATGTGGACTGTCGATCAATGATAAAATCAGTAACGGTTGGATCATGACCATGAAAACCTGAGGGACGACAAAAGGTGATTAGACAAGATCGAGGTGGGTACCATATGACATGCCCCTCGGCTAATAACAGGAGTTGTGTTTGATTTAGTTTGATACTAGTAAGGTATCGAGGAGCTAATCCAGATCAAGGAGATTAATATCCTTGACAGGGAGGTCGCGCAACCCCGAGGGAGAGTAGGGGGTTATGCATAAAGTTGTATCAGAGCATGAAATTGTTTTTGGGTAGCGAAGAAGAGCTCGAATTTGTACTCTGTTTGTGAGAAATAGTCAGCACAATGCCATCGAGGAGACGTGTGGAGCTGCCTATATCGAATTGCGTTGTCGAAAGAGAAATGAGAGAGATTCGTGCAAGATTAGAGGCAATGGAAGCAGTGCAGAGGAGAGCACCTAATGTTGGGGACAATAGTGATGCAGAAAGTGAAGAAATAGAAGTTGAATAAGCTACAGGGAAAAATGTTTCCGAGGAATTATTTCTGAGAGCGGTTGTTAAATTGGGAGCTAGAGCGAAGATACACATCCCAATGTATGAACGCAACTTGGATGTTGAAGAATTGTTGGATTGGATAATATCCATGGAAAAATATTTCGACTATGAAGATGTTGATGAGGAGAAGAAGGTGAGACATGTTGTCACCAGGTTGAAAGGACATGCATCATTGTGGTGGGATTAAGTGCAGGATGAGAGGATAAGAAAAGTCAAGCAGAAGATAAAGAATTGGGACAAAATGGTAGCCAATCTGAAGGCTAAATTCATACCCAAAGGTTATCAGATAAATCTATTCAGGAAGTTGTAGAACCTGAGATAGAAGAGTATGATAGTGAAAGAGTACACAGAGGAGTTCTATGAGCTGAATATCAGGACTAGAAAATGAGAGAAGGATGAGGAAAAAGTTTCCAAGTATATAAATGGCCTGGGGTATGAAATTCAGGATGATATCAGCATGATGTCAATGAGGACAGTAGAAGATGCTTACCAGATTGTTCTTAAGGAAAAGGAGAAGTTGACCAAGAAACAGAGTCAACAAAACAGAGGTAGGAGCCCAAGCAAAGTCAAGGGAGTTTCCCATGACAAGGCACATAAACCCAAAGACGAGACTGAGAAACCGCATAGTCACTCAGAAAGAGGAGGAAGTTCTCGAGGAAGACAAAGTGGTGGAAGAAATTCTTCTAGAGGAAGAGGAAGAAACAGAGGAGGAGAGATAAGATTTTATCCCTATGGAATGACAAGACACATGTCTTGGGAATGTCTCAAGAAAAAGAAATAAGGAGGTGAAGCTCACATTTCAGAAGCTCAGAAACTGAATGTTGAAGCAAAAAGACCAAAAGATGGAAGATCCCTAATGTTGAAGAAGGTTCTCTTGAAACCAGAGCGAGAGGTTGAAAATCTAGTGCAGAGGAATAGTTTGTTCAGGACTACTTGCAAGACTAAAGACATAGTATGCAAGGTGATAATTGACAGTGGAGGCACTGATAATATAGTATCCACGGAGATGGTGGATAAATTGGAGCTAGAGACAATTGCACATCCAAATCCATATAAATTCTCATTGTTGCTGAAAGGACACCAGGTAATGGCCACTAAAGAATGCCTTGTCGAAGTTAAAATAGGAGGATATAGAGATGAAATTATGTGTGATGTGATTCCCATGGATTTATGTCATATTTTGTTGGGAAGACCATGGAAATTTGATAGGAATGTCATTCATGATGGGAGAAAAAATACTTACACCTTGGAGAAGAATGGTAGAGCACACATGTTGTTGCTAATAGAGGAGAATAAAGTAAAAGAAGAATCTATCACAAGCATACTTCTCATGAGTGGGAAGGAACTCTTGAGTGAATTCAAGAAGGAACAGGAGATGCAGTTTGATGTGGTGAGGAAACCCAGAGTTGTCCTTACAAGTACTTCTATGGATGATTTGCCTGAAGAATTTTAGGAGCTATTGGAGAATTTTGTTGGCATAGTAGTGGATGAGTTTCCTAACTCATTGCCACCCATCAAAAGTATCAGCCATCATATTGATATGATACTAGGAGCAAGTCTGTCAAAAAATAAGCATATAGATTGACACCTCAAGAGAATGAGGAGGTAAAGAAACAAGTCCAGGAATTATTAGACAAGGGTTTGGTCAAAGAAAGCTTGAGTCCATGTGCAATACCAATTGTGTTGAGTCCAAAGAAGGATGGAGGATGGAGAATGTGTACAGACTCAAGAGCCATAAACAAGATCACCATTAGGTATAGATTTTCTTTGCCAAGAGTGGATGACTTAATGGATTGTTTAAGTCGGGAAAATTTATTTTCTAAGATAGATTTGAAAAGTGGATATCACCAAATAAGGATGAGAGAAGGTGATGAGTGGAAAACAACCTCTAGGACAAATGAGGGGTTGTATGAGTGGCTTGTTATGCCATTTGGCTTAACAAATTCCCCAAGTACTTTTATGAGACTGATGAATGAATTATTGAAAGATTTCATTGGCAAGTTTTTGATTGTGTATCTGGATGATATACTGGTCTTGGGTCAGACTAAAGAAGAGAATTTGAGACATCCAACATTGGTGATGAGGATATTGTAGTAGGATAAGTTGTTGATTAATCTGAAGAAGTCCTCTTTTATGAAGACATAACTCATTTACTTGGGTTTCATAATCTCTTCAAATGAATTGAAGATGGATCCAGAGAAGGTGAAAGCAATCAAAGAATGGCCATCACCAAGAAGTATATTTGAAGTGAGAAGCTTCCATGGATTAGCGAGTTTCTATCGGAAGTTCATCATAAATTTTAGTGGAATTTGTGCACCAATGATGGATATAGTGAAGAAGAGGCACAAGTATTTTAAATGGACAGGAGAATCTGAGAAAAGTTTCAATATATTGAAGGAGAAGATAACAGAACAACCAATTTTGGTCTTGCCAAATTTCGGGAAGACATTTCAAGTAAGGTGTGATGCGAGTGGAGTTGTAATTGGAGAAGTTTTGAGCCAAGATAATACCTGCATGTTTCATATTTCAATGAGAAGCTGAATGAGACTAAGGGATAGTACTCCACATATGATAAATAATTTTATGCTATAATTCAAGCCTTGAAGAAATGAAGGCACTACCTTGTTCCAAAGGAATTTGTCTTGGACATCAATAACCAAGCTTTACAATTCATAACCAGATAGGAGAAGTTAAACCAGAGACATGCTAAGTGAATAGAATTTATGCAAAATTTCACTTTTGTCATTAAACATATTTCTCATAATGCTAACAAAGTTTTTGATGCATTGAGCAGGAGATGTTTGATTCTGCAGGAATTTCGGGTCAATACCTTGGGGTTTGAACATCTTAAGGATATGTATCATGATGACCCAAATTTTAAAGAAGCATATGAAGCATGTGAAAAACCTATGCTCAGAGATAGAATCCAGTGGACAAATTATATGATTCAATATGGATTTGTGTTTAAAGGTTTCCAATTGTGCATACCGAGGTGCTCAATGAGAGAAAATCTGCTGAAGGAAAAACACAATGGGGGTATAGTAGGACATTTCGGCCATGACAAGACATTTTCACAGTTGAATAGTTCATACAATTGGCCAGGTATGAGAGCATAGGTGGAGAATTTTGTGAGCAAATGTAAGATTTGCCAGTATGCAAAAGGAAGGAAACATAACATTGGATTGTATCAGGCACTACCTATTACAGATAGGCCTTGGGATGCAATAAGAATGGATTTTGTGTTGGGATTTCCAAGAACCCAAAGGGGAAGTGATTCCATATTTGTTGTGGTTGATAGATTCTCAAATATGGCACACTTTATCCCATTCCAGAAGACAAATGATGCAACACACATTGCAAATTGTTTTTTCAAGGAAGTTGTGAGACTTCATGGGTTGCCCAAGAGTATTGTCTCAGATAGGGACACTAAATTTGTTGGTCATTTCTAGAGAACATTATGGAAGAAGATGGGGACAAAATTGTCTTTTAGTTCATCATATCAGCCTCAAACAGATGGATAGACAGAGGTGCTAAATCAGAGCTTGGGAAATTTATTGAGGAGTTTGGTCACTAAACATCATAACTAGTGGGATCAAATTCTGTCACAAGAAGAGTTTGCATACAATGACTCAGTGAACATAAGTACATGAAAAATTCCATTCCAAATAGTGTATGGAATGAAGCCAAGAGGAGTATCAGAATTGAGAGATCTGGAGCAGAGTGAATTCAAAAGCGCTGGAGCAAAAGACTTCATTGCAGAAATGTAGAAGCGTCATAATCAGATCAAGGGGCAGTTGTAGAATAGAAATGCAAAATTGATCATCATAGGAGAGAATTTTAGTTTGAATTGGGAGATCAATTCTTAGCACACCTAAGAAAGGAAAGGCTCCCAACGAGGACATACAACAAGCTAAAGCTGAAAAATATAGGACCATGCAAGATCCTAAAGAAATTTGGTGCCAATGCTTATGAGATAGAGTTGCCAAAGGATGTGGGCATATCACCCATATTCAACATTTCAAACCTTTATCCTTATAGGGAAGACGATGTGAAAGAATCAGAAGATGAGAAAGAGATTTAGTGGGAGAAAAAGATGCATGTAGCAAAAAAGACACATATGGAGAAGATCATTGATCATAGGATTGACAAGAAGACCAGGCGAAAGACATATTTTGAGTATTTGGTAAAGTGGGAGGGACACCCAGTAGAAGATGCCAGTTGGGTAAATGAAGTTGATATCTAGAGGCATGTAAAATCATTGCAGGACCTCATGGAAATGAGTCCATGATTTTTTGTCCAGGGGAGTATGATGTAGGAGCATCGTAAGAAATCACACATAGAGAGACATCTCAGTGTCTTAGTGCGCCTTTGAATCAATTTAGAATCTTAACACTGGCGTTTCCTGCAAATCTTTTTTTTTTGAACTAATTGAAAAATAAGAAGATCAAAACGCTTGGGAGTTGAATGATCATATGTGATTTGGGAGTTTCACTCCTAGACTTTAATGTAAAGGAACTTAAGTGGTAGTTAGTTTTTTTCTGGAGTAGATAGGTAGTTGGAGGGAACCCTAAGAGCCCTTTGGGATAAGTAGGAGTATTGTACGTCCAAATGAGGCTGTTGAACATGGAGGATAGTGGAAATTTGTTAGGAGATAGCTAAATTTTAATTGTTGCTTTTCATATCTGTAGTCATTTTTACATTGATTGAAAATAATAGAGGAAAATTGATCCAAATGTGTGTGGAGCTGTTGTTGCTAAATTCTTCCTTGTTATTTTATGTTTCCATGAATGAATGAGTTATGTTATTGAGCATATGATACTGTGAAGTATTGGAATAAGTTTCAAATTGTTTCTCTTCGTTGAGTTCATGCAAGGTGTGCATATAGTCTTCAAAGAGTGCATTGACGGAGTCTGTTTCGACTCAGAAGCTCAGAATATATAGTGTGAAACTTCCATTTGCAAGAAGTGCAAAGGGATTTCTGCAAGGTGTGCACAGTCGCCCGCAAGAAGCTAAGTCTTGTGTAAGAATCTGTTGCAAGGAGTGCATAGATTTGAAGTTTGAATAAGTGTCAGAGTAACCCTCTAAGGAGTTAAAGGGTTCGAGAAATAAATCTCAAGAGAGATAGCGAGAGAAATCTTCAAAGGGAGTGAAGATCTAAAGGTTTCAGAAGTTATTAGTAAAGATCCATCCAGGAGGGAGCGGGATCATTCCAGATCATTGGATCTGGGAAAAGCACATGAGTTTTAAGTTGTGGTGTGCACACAGGAGCGAGGAATTTGTCGAAGTCCCGAAGAGGTTGAGGACTATCCATCATCCATGGAGACAAGTGGCATAAGATATACAACTCCGGAGCGGAAGAAATTCTGAAGTTTTGTAGATAAGGAGAAAGAGAAATCATCGAAGAGTCGAAGGCCGAAGTAGATCCTAGTCGTTGGTGACCAGGAGGTACGTGTTAATAGATCTGAGACTTTAGGGAAGGTCACTTCGGAATATTTCAATTATGGAGTGTGAGAAAAATTCTGAAGCCCTAAAGGCTGAAGTACATTGCAACCGTCTGTTGTGAAGAACACGTGGCAGAAATCCATCGACTTCGGGTGGAAAAAATCTGGGAGAAAGTGAGTGTGCAGGAGTTGAAAACTCTTGAAGCCCGAATAGCCGAAGTGAACTGTGACTGTTAGATCCTGAAGGAAACGCATCATCAGATCGTGAGCTCCGGGCAAAAGCACTTCGAGAGAAGGCGAAGGCGGAAGGTTTGAAACTTCTAAAGCCCAAAGAGCTGAAGGAGTTTATGGTCGTTGATCTATGTAACAAAAAATCAACGGTGGGTAACCATTGCGGAGAACGGAGGTGAAATTAGAGAATGCGCTAGTTCTCAGCCCGCTATTCACTGATGCCATTGATCTCATTGGATTGGAGTTTCAACGGCCATGATTAGACTGGGTTGGGTGAGCACTTTTCTGATTATGGAGATTGATTCCTCCGATAAAGAGTGAGCACATTGGTGCCCCGCAATCACTTTGGATTTTCGATCAACGAGAAAATCAGTAACTATTAGATCATGATCGTGAAAACCTAAGGGATGGAAAAAGGTGATTAGACCAGAGCGAGGCGGTTACCATATGACCTATGCCTTGGGTAATAACAGGACCTGTGTTTGATTTAGTTTGATACCAGTAAGGTCTCGAGGAGCTAATCCATCTCGAGGAGATTAAGATCCTTGACCGGGAGGTCGCGCAACATCGAGGCAGAGTAGGGGGTTCTGCATCAAAATGGAACCCCATGCATATTAGAGATACACTTGGAAAATGAAGATATTATCTATAAAAGGGTGTCATTATTTGAAGAAGTCAACATTTAAATCACAAGTGTTATCTAAACTACATTCTTCTCCCACAACCAGTCATTTTGAGTTTCATAAAACATATGAAAGGGATCAAATTGTTCATTTTTATGGGAATACATGAAGAAATACATCCACGGCCTTTTGGCATACCGTGGCATTTTCCAACAACACAAGGAAGAGATATTTCTATGGATTTCATTGTAGGGTTACTAAAATCAGTAAATAAATCTATAATAATGATTATGGTTTATCTGCTTTCCAAATATGCTCACTTTGGTTCTCTCCAACACCCCTTCAAGGCCTCTATGGTCACTCAAGTATCCATGGATAATATCTTTAAATTCGATGGTATGCCACACTTAATTGTGATGGAATCTGACCCTACTTTCACTAGAAATTTCTAGCAAGAGATGTTTAGTCTCTAGGGAACTCAATTGAATCTCAACATTGCATATCACCCCCAAAATGATGGTAAAACTAAAGTTGTCAACAAGTTCTTGGAAGCATATTTGAGGTTCTTTACTTCAAAGGGACAATCTCAATGGGTCCAGTAGTTAACTCTAGTTGAATGATAGTATGATACAACTTATCATGTTTCCACCAAATATTTTGCCACAGTGGTCTCTTAAAAAATTTTGATGTGAAACAACCTCTATTAAAAATCAAACTCATAATATTCAAAGGGAATTTCATAAATCAAACTCATAATATTCAAAGGGAATTTCATGACACACTTGGTTTTTGGACAAATCTCAATCCTCAAAGTCAATCCATCTCTTAAAAATTATTAATGTGAAACAACTTATATTAAAAACCAATCTCATAATTTTTAAAGAGAATTTCATAAGTCACTTAAAAGTCAAACTCATAATACGGAATTTCATAAGACACTTGGGTTTTGGACAAATATCAATCCTCAAAGTCAATCCATCTCTTAAAAATTATTAATGTGAATCAACTTATATTAAAAATCAATCTCATAATTTTTAAAAAGAATTTCATAAGTCACTTGGGTTTTGGATAAATATCAACCCTCAAGGAGTTGAAAGTCAATCCATCTCTTAATTTGATGTCAAATGAACTCTATTAAAAATTAATATCATAATATTTAATGATAATTTTATAATTTATTTGGGTTTTGAATAAATCTCAATCCTCAAGCTCAAAGTTAAAGGTTCACTGATTTATAATTGTCTTCAAGACCATAATAAACTTTCCACCCTCTATTTATCTCTTTCTCAATGTTATAATTATAGTTAAGCTTGTGATAAAGATTGATTCTGAGATATTTGTATGAAGTCACTTCTTATAACCTATTGTTGTCATACACAAAACCTATGTAAGTAATCTTTTTGGATTCGATTATCATAACTTTGTTTTGTCAGTGTTAAGAATCACACATGAAATAAATAAAAAATCCTTGACAATTTTTAGTTACTTGTGAATATCATAGGAACTCCTTTCCATAAGATCGATATCATCAACATAAAGAAGAATGATGATGACTATACCAATTAAATTCATTCCAACACAACCTCCTTCCAAACAACCCTCTAACTTATCAATGTATATGCCAAAAAGGGCAGGGGATAGGGAACACTCATTCTTAACTACTATATTACAATTAATTTCTTCTAACCAGCCTTCACTGTTCCTAAACTTAGAAATAAAGTTCTCATACAACCTTATTGTAGAAACTCGTAACTCGAAAGTAATTTTTATCTCTTCTAATCTATTTGAAAGGTTAGTTTTGGGAACTATGTCAAATGATTTTCTAAAGTCAACAGCGCAACACGAGAGATTAGTTTTATTATTGTAACCCTCCTTCACCATGATCATAAGCATAACAAGGTGTTCCATAGTTTAATTATATCTCCTAAATTTGACCCAACCTTTAGCTCCTTTTTTGTGTCTTTGTAGCCACACATTTATCTTCTTTATAGAATAATTCCATATAACTTGCTAGAATGGGGCTGATCATAATGGTCCTAACATTAGAGGGATTGTTTTATCCCTTCTTTTGAAAATAAGAACAATGAGGTTGTGAGTCCAAGGTTTATGGAAACCCTACTTGATTACTAAATTGAAGTGCTTGTCCATGTGAGGAATGAGGATGGGTCCTTTAATTTTTAATATTTTTGTTTGGTGGCCTTCAATGTCCTTATCTTCTCTTTTGGAAATCACTCAACCCCAAACTCTATGTCTTCTAAAAGAAAAACTTATTCCTCTGTAAAAAGGATTTGAATGGTGTCCATGACCTCAAAGGATTCATAAAACTTTTTAAAGTAGGAATTCCATTCCCCAATAGAATTGTATCATTTTCTTTAGTTTTATGAGTTAGAATATATAATTAAGTGAAGACTAAATTAATAATAATAATGTGTCACTAAGCTAAGGATAATTTGTTCTTAAATTTCTTATAAGTTGAAAGCATTTTTACAACACATTCAAATAAGTACAATTTACAAGTGTGACACCATAGTGATTAAGCTATGTATTTTCATGTAGGAATTTGACCTCTAAAGTCTAAGAAGGCAAGGAAACACATCTTAACCATTACTCTGACTCAATATAATTATTTAGAAATCAATTTCTCCTCAAATTTGAATATAATAATATTTCTAATATTATAATTATTTTGTAAAATGATCTCTTATAATTTTTTCCCTGGAATAAATTTTATTTTATTCTTAAAGAAAATAAATTTACATTTTATAAAATACATGGACCCATATATTGGATGCCACTATAAAACTTAAAAAAAAAACTCAATAATACCTCAAGGAACATATAACTTGCCCAATATTCATGCCTAGTACCGATTACAATAAGTGATGAAAATATGAGCCTACTACAAAGACCGCTAAACCAATGGACAATCATGCTAAGAAGTGAGAACTAGAGGATGAGGGTCTTCAATAAAGGGCTTGTGGAAATATTCAAAATGTTGGTCATTCCTATCTTCAGATCCACCAGAAGGCTTAGACAATGGATGTGCCTCCAAGTTGCCTTCCCTCTTAACATGCTCGACATATACCATATCAAAAGCATACATGATCATGTATACTTCCTCAAGAAGAAAGTGAAACTCTAAATTATGACAAGTGTTGTGATTTCCTTGCCAATTAATAATAACCATTGTCAATTAATAATAATCATTGAGTCTCCCAAAATTTGAAGAGAATTTACTCCTTTCTCTAATGCAAAGAGTAGAAGGAGCTTGAAAGACATTAATTCAATATAGTTGTTTATATATATATATATATTATAAATTATTAATTTTTATATTTATTAATATTTATTAATTAAACTGTGTAAATGTAAATAAAAAATAAAAAACAATGTTTCCATGTTACATGAATCGCATGGTTTTTAGTTAATAAAAATATATATAAAGTTAAAAAATATATATCAATAATACATGCAAAAGATGCCTTCACCAAGTATTATAAAATATAAATAATACATGCAAAAGATGCCTTCACCAAGGATTTCCCCACAGTGGTTTTTTAAAAATTATCGATGTGAAACAACCTCTATTAAGAACCAATCTCATAACATTTAAAGAGAATTTCATAAACCCCTTGAGTTTGGGACAAATCTCAATCCTCAAAGTCAATGCATCTCTAAAAAATTATTGATGTGAAACGACTTATATTAAAAACCAATCTCGTATTTTTTAATGAGAACTTCACGAGCCACTTGAGTTTTGTACAAATCTCAATCCTCAACCGGTCTCATGTTAATCCAAAGCCTATAAATTCCCAAATTTGATATCCATATCACACATTTGCACATCCGCACTGCAGGGAGATGTCTTCTACAATGGATGTGCAGACCCAACAGCTCCGTAGTAGTATTGAAAAGCTCATGTCCAATGGAATAAATAACCTTCAGGTTCAGGACAGATATATCCTGCCTCCCCGTGAACGCCCACAGATGTCTGAGATCTCTTCCTCTCAAAGCATCCCCGTGGTAGACCTAAAAGACCTGGATGGCCCCAACAGAGCAACAGTAGTCCACGAAATTCGACGTGCATGTGAAGAGGATGGTTTCTTCCAGGTACACAGCTCAATTCCTTACCAACAATTCTCCCTCCCGTTAATGCTTATACTTTTGGTTGATTTTTTATCAGACTCGCAGACTTTTGAGTCTATACCTCTCTGTTGATATGCTGATATTGATATAGTAACTGGGCAAGTTTCATATCTGAGTGACCATATTTTTTGTTGATATCAGATAGTGAACCATGGCGTGCCCGAGAATGTGATGAAAAGCATGATGGGGATAGCCAAAGAGTTCTACGAAATGCCCGTTGAAGACCGAGCATGCCTCTACTCAGAGGACATAAAGAAGCCAGTCCGGCTTTCTACAAGCTTCAATATTAGCAAAGACAAGGTTCTCAACTGGGTGGACTATCTCATTCAGCCTTGTCATCCTCTGGAGGAAGTCATCGGCTCTTGGCCTGAAAAACCTGCAGCCTACAGGTAATCAGCAAAATTTTGTCTATCATACAATATCTTCATGCACTAGAATTGATTCATCTTAACCCACTATGCAAAAGTATAATTGGTTTGACTTGAACTTTTGTTACAGGGACATTGCTGGCAAGTACGCTGGTGAGGTGAGAGCGCTGATATTAAGGCTGCTGGCTACAATCTCAGAAGCTCTAGGGCTAGATTCCGATTACTTGAATAAAATCCTTGGAAAACATAGCCAAGTGATGAGTATAAATTACTATCCTTCATGCCCAAACCCTGATCTTACTCTTGGTGTAGCAAAACATTCAGATGGATGTGCCATCACTGTGTTAATGCAAAGCGATGTCGGTGGCCTGCAAGTATTAAAAAATGGAAAGTGGGTTGCTGTAGAACCCATAGCTAACGCGTTCGTGGTCAATTTGGGAGATCAGCTGCAGGTGAAAAAAGAAAAAGCAGATCTATATAGTTTTCCCTCTGTTGAAGAATTTGATGGTATTCATTCATCTCTGTTCTAAGTATTGATTCAATTTGTTTTGTGTGTGATTTGAATAATAGGTTGTGAGCAATGGGAGATTTAGGAGCGTCGAGCATCGAGCAGTAACGAATATGTACACTTCACGCATATCAATTCCCACTTTCTATAATCCTGGAGTCGAGGCTTTTATAGCTCCTGCAAGCACCATGGTGGATGAACAGCAGCCGGCTTTGTATAGAGGATATAAATTTGAAGAGTTTTGGGGAGCTTTCTGGAGCCAGGGATTAAAGGGAAAGAGTGTGCTGGATAGTTTCAAGGTCGAATGAACAATCATTTCTGTTGTTTGGTAGAGCCATCAAGAATTTCAATAAGCATTTAGCATATGCGTCCCACCATGAACGTGTTCATTCAATACGGTGATCCGCATCGATGTAATGTGGAAGTTTTTTGTACAGAGATGTACAGAAATGAAACCTATCTAACCTGCAATTCATTGCTACCTATTAATGAATCCAAATAGAAAAAATAGTGTTTATGACGTATGGTTTTTGTGTTTATGACCTATGGTTTTTTGTTAGTTGGAAGGAAGAATCTTCTACCAATTGGGCATAATATTTTATCATTTAGTGTAGCGACTGTATAATTTTCTAAGTTAAATATGGAACAATTATGAGCATAATATGGTGTAGACTTGATGCTAAGTTTTCCTTCTGGGTAGCTTTTAGGGATTCTTGTCCCGGAAGAGGGCAAAAGAATTGAGGTCAATCCATCATGACTTTAGATAGCTACATGTTGTAGCAGAAGCAATTTTGTTAATGGAAGCTAGCATATGGAAAGTATATAAAAATAAATATGTTTGACAAGCTATCCATTGATGTTTAAGAGTCAAGACGTATACTTTTGTTTTTATTAGTTATTAATTTGGAGGAATATTCTACTAATTGAATATAATATAAAATATGTTTAAAAATTATATAATTCCCAAAGTTTTATTTTTTGAAATTATATAATTCCCAAAGTTTATGTTTCATTATAAACATAATCTGGTGTAGTTTTTATTTTGGACATCTGGTCAATTTCAAGAATATTAAAATTAAAAACATATGTAATATGTAATGATAAAATATAAGTTTTTTAATAAATAAATAAATAATTTTATATATATAATAATAAAATATAAATATTTTTATAAATAAATAAATAATATATTAAAAATTTTATTTTATTTTTATATTATAAAAATTTAATGATATTTTTTTTATTTAAATATTATTTTATATAATTTTATTTATTATTAAAATATAATATATTTTTATTTTTTTTAATTTATTACTTCCATCTCTCTAATAGTAAGACAACTTGCCAAGTAAATGAATGAATATTTAAAAGGTATAGATAAGTTGCCAAACCAATGAATGAATGTTTGAAAGGTGAAGACTACTTGCAAACTCATGAATGAATATTTAAAAGGTGGAGCTGAATACATTGTAGACATTCACCATGTTCTAAGAATTGACTTTTTTATAATTTTGTGTATAGTGAGTATACATTCTTTCTAAATTGATAAAAATATTATGTTGTATTTAAATTTATTAAAATGATTATGAAAAAATATTTAGCAATTATAGAAAAAAATTAAATAAATAAATAGAAAGAAAAATGTAAAGAATTGAAGGATGGATAGAAGGAAAAAAATGTAAAGACTTGAATGACGAGTTTGTTTTGAGCTAAAACACTTTGTTGATATAGATCATTGTCCCATACTTAAACATATAATAGAAATTATTTTGAACAATAAAGATAAAGAATTATGGTGTTGTTTTATTAATTTCAAAACGACATGATATTAAGGGGAAAATATGAGATAAGTTGCTAGATTTGGGATTTTGAATTGTTGGAGAGCAACAATACACATTTCATATGAAAACTAAAATCAAAACTTCGAAGGGTCTCTCAAAGAACTTCCATAGTGACATCAAGGTGAAGCAAGGTTTCCCTCTCTCCCTCATGCTATTTTTCCTTCACATAGATAAGTGAGAAGAATCAATAAATGGGAAAGACAAAGGGGTGAATATAGTGGGGATTATCATAAATATTTTGATGTATGCAAATGATATGACATTAACAACTAGGACACTATGCAACCTACAAGATTACTGAGAAGCCTTCGAGTCCTTCTACGAGGAGCTTCAAATGAACATGAACAGGAGAAAATATATGATAGTAGTCTTTTCACTCAACAAAAGAGTAAAACATCCATAAATCATCTTCAAAGGAAAACCACTATAAATAACCAAAAACTATGAATAGTTGGGACTTGGTTTTAATGAGAGGCAAAGCTGGGATGCATGCATGAGAAAATGACTACAAGGAGGGTGGGAAACATTCTTCCCATTTCAAAATAGATGTAAAACAATAGAGGTTTGGGATTAACATATATTTTGTCTCCTCTTTCAAATGCTCATAACCCCAATACTCCTTTATGATGTGAAGTATGGGGACCAAGTATTTCCTAGAAAAAATGGAACCAATTCTAGCAAGTGCAAAAACAGCTGATAACAAGTTGCCTTCAAGAGTAAAAAGAAATGTACATCTTACTTGATACTCTTAACTAAAACAAAACTATATCCCAATACAATTGAAGACATTGAGAAAATTGATTATGTATAGATAAAAAATCCTAACCATGGACAACGATAAGATTCTAATTAAAATCTATGAATATGAGTTGAAACTAGTGAAGAAAGCATGGAACTAACAATGGAGAAAATGCCAAGTTCGAAAAGTGGGATATATATGCAAAAAATATGCCCAATAGAGAAAAAGGTCTTGAAAAACCATGAAAAAAGAAAAAAAAAGCACTTGATAGCAAGTTGCCTTTGAGAGTAAATAGAAACACCACTTATGAGATACTCTTAACTAAAACAAGACTATACCCCAATAGAAATGGAGGAATTGAGAAAATGTATTATGTACAGATAAAAAAATCCCAACACGGAAAACAATAAGATTCCAATTAAAATCAATGAATATGAGTTGAAAATGATGAAGAAAGCATGGAACTAACAATGGAGAAAATGTCGAGTTTGAAGAGTGGGATATAGTAGAAAAAAAATAATATGAGTTGAAAATGATGAATAAAGAAGGGAACTAAAAATGGAGAAAATGTTGATTTTGAAGAGTGGGATATAGTAGAAAAAAAGATGCCCAATAGTGAAAAAGGTCTTGAAAATTCATGTACAAGAGTACTAAAAAAAAAGGAAAATGGACAAAACATGCCAAAGAAAAAAGAAAACTACATAGATGACTTCAACACACTTGAAGAGATCAAAGTGCAAAATTAAACTTAATATAACCAAGTAATTGCACAACTAAGAACCAACTCACACATGTTTAGATGTGAAACAAGAAGATGGGAACAACCCTAAGAACCATGGGACATAAGGTTATGCTAGAATATGAAGATGGGAGGTAGAAATTAACTAGCACAATCTTCTATGTTGTGTAACATACTCACAAATCAAAGAGAGGTTGAATTTCCATATCGGAGACTATGAATTAGCATTTTAGGAGGATCTAGTGGGAGGTATAGCAAGGTTCGTTGAGAAAATACTATGGGCAAGAAGAAAATGGTTGAGACTATATTCTTGTTATCTTATTCTCTTACTTTAATCTCTTAGAAAACATTACATAAAATGCAAATTTGTAACATCCTATTGTTGCGCACACCTGATGGGACTTCTTTGAGGACACTTGCTTGCAAGTGATCCATTTCATTATATGATTGATTGTTTCGATTATGGATTATGATGATGTTGTGGATATGATGATATGTTATTTGATTATATTTGTATTGACAGGTGTTATTGACTAGTTTCTCCTGAGTGTGCAGGACTCTGGATGAATTGAGGATGTTGATGACATCGATGGACCTCCTTGGACTCTGGATCGAGTCAAGGAGTGGATTGTTTATGGTTTGATTATTTTTGTTATTGCATATGTGACATATGACTGGTATATTATGATGTTAATTTTGGATCGTTGACATGATTTGTTGATGGATGCAGGCTGACGATTGCTTGCTAATCGGACTCACATTGGGAGTAAAGGGGTCACACACAACAACTAGAGATAGTGAGGAAGAGGTGTGGCATCATCCCTGCCACAACCTACTAGCACTCTCATCATGGTTCGAACTATAGGTTAATGATTACCTAGTTCAAGAGATCCACGATATCGTGAGGGCAGACTGAGACAGTTGCTCATGAAGATTCTAAAGGGTACAAAATAAGGCAAGGTTCGTATTCCTTAGAGCCCATTAGTCTCCTACAAGATCACCCGACGAAGTATTGACTCTAAAGGCGGACGTCTACCAAAATCAATCAAAAGGCAAGTGGCACCCTTGGAGCACATAGTGTAGCTTGAAGGGCATGTCGCATAAATGAAACATGAATGAAGGTGAGTGGCACCCTTGGAACACGTACTACATCTTGAAGGGAACGTCACGGTTGTTAACACTAGTGAGTCAATGAACCTAGGTACCTAGAAAACAATATCTCATTTTGACCTGGTCAACCTCAAGATAATTGTTGCTTGAGCAAAGTAAAAAAAAGAATTATAAAATTTTCCCTTAAAATCAATTTTGCTAAGCCTAGTTGAATTTAAAGCCTAGGTCTAAGCAGGACATGAGAACTAAAAATTAATTAAGCAATTAATAAAGGGGGGATGAAGAAAGTGGGGGTAAATATTAAATTTAAAAATTAATGGAGGATTAAATTATTAAAAAAAGGATTAATTGTTGTTTATGTGCTAAACTTGCTAAATTCAAACTTAGAAAAAAACAGGAAATTAATTGAAAAATGAATGTGGAACATAGAAGGAATCTAGTATAGAGAACTTTCCTAAAATGAAATTAACTAAGCTTTAAGAAAGGTGTTAGTCATTAAGGGATTGTGAAGGAATAAAGGGACATTGAGAAGCGCTTTTAGGTAGGTGAGGGAAATTGGCAAATTAATTTAATTAATTAAATGAATTTCTAGTGCAACTAAGGGATCAGGTGGCAAGTGTACGGGGGAGAATATTCCTAATGAAAGTTTAATAAAAATAATTTAATGTGCATTTGGCAACTAGTCACTAAGAGAACTATATAAATGGCAAGGCAGAGGAGGGGAATGGATCACGTTTGTTATGCGTAAGGTTATGCTGTTAGATTTTACTCTTGACTGATTTTTCTTGTGGAAGTTGGGATACCCATCTCTAATAGAGAGTGGTAGTTCGACCTTGTGAGGCAAGTTGGGAGCTAGTTTTCTATGGTTTGTGTGCATAGCCCCTTTGCGGCTTAGGAGTATAAAGGGGAATAAGAGTACCCCTAGCATTTGTTGGGAGGTATCGGTGATGTCTCAGTCATGGTTAGCAAGCAGGAGCTAGATGGAGCACAAGTGCGGGACAACCACTTCGGATTCTCCACCTTTGGTTACAGTTCGCAGGTGTAAAATTTTGCATTGATAGATTAGTTAGAATATTATATGTGGATTCAGTTATTGATGAAAATTTAATGGATTCTAGATTAATTTGGTAAGTTCAATTGAGATTGTTCTATTCATTGAAATAAAAAAAATTAGTTATTTAAGAATATTTTTTTATTATGAATGCATGTATAACCCTCGTTGCCTTGAGTGGTTCCTCGCTTGACCTTCTTAATCCTCCCTACAACCCTTCTACCTAAGGTGTTTAGTCCGTAGACTCATCGATTTATTGACTGGTGTAATGTAATGTGCAGTAACGTCTTATTGTTATCTATTTCCATTACTGATATGAAAAATAATTAGTCCTTGGGTTGTATTACATTGCTTCATCATTTGCCTAAGCATTTTGAATGGAAGAAACCAGAATGTAATCATTTTATTAAGTATTTTAATACAGTTATGTCCAACAAAGAAGGTGGATAAGTGTTGATTTATGTTCAATCGATTTTTGTCATTTGTTATCTGCCAACTAGTATTTGGAGTTTGTTTACAGGGTATTTTTAATTAGGCGTACAGATATTAAATAAATGATTCATCACTTGAAAAACGGTATTTAGTGAATGATTGATTTATAGATGTTACAACATCCTTCAATATAGGCTACAATTGTTTTGAAGTCAAAGGGTCAAATGCAGTCTCATGCCCGTGTCTACAGATTGTGCTTGTATAACCTAAAATGCCCTTGGATCTAATGTAGAGTAGGTCTGCGGGAGAATAGGAAGAATTCATTTTGAATTCCACATCCCTGTACATCCCTTTTTTTTGTTGAAGCTCGTTGCTACTTTATATATTTGTTATTGTGTTACAATTGTTGTTAAGGTTGTTTTAATGAGCCTTTTTCTCTATTTTGTCTGATGGTTCTCTATGAAAATAATAGGATCATCTCTTTGCGATGCCAAAGAAGCATCAGATGAAATTTGTACCTTGCTCGAATTTCCATTTGTAAGTTCATTGGATTTTGTAAATCAATTTATATAAATTTGTAGTATTGTTTTTATATTATATGGCCCTGGTTAATCGAGTAGCACGATCGCTTGGTCTTCATAATATCGGTGTTATGTCTTATGCTTTTTGGCTTACAGAACTTTGGTATTTTTGTCTTTTATTTTTATTACCCAGCAAGGACAAAACCAAAAAGTTGATACTTCTTACGCGTTGAGTTTGGATGGCTTGTGTTTTATCTCTGCTAAGCCTTTTTATTATTTCTCTGCTCAGTGATTAATTTCGTCTCTTCTCACTGCATATATTTTCATTTCCTCAGCATGTAATCTTCCCAGCAATCTAATGGATCCTCTACCAATTCGTAATACCTATTTGTGTTTTCATTTCACCATTACGCCAACATGTAATTCGCCCAGAGATCAAATGGGGCCGCAACAATTCGAATTACATCTTTGCATTTCTTTTCCACAGAGATTTGACAATCTTCCTCACCTTGACAGCCTATCCTCAGCATATAGAGGGTCTCTTTTTCCATTGTGTATGACAGTGGTCTTCCGACGAGGTTACCTCCCACCTTGGTGAATTGGTGGCCCCAGTCCTGTTGTTTAGGTGTGTACCTCAGCGAGTATGGGTTGTTAAAACCCATTGTTCCCTTTATGATTTTATTGTCAATTTATTTTTCTAAAGGCAAGTCTTGGTTAAAGAACGGTTGTCTAAGTTATCATTAATGCATCCTTTATTTACGGCAAATAATTTATGTTTAGATCTTCCTAGCATTCGCATAGAGGAGGTATGTTTTCCTCATATGTTTCTAGAGGTATGTGCATAGTAACCAACAAACAATTAATTAATGGAGGGGATCTTCTGAGTGTTAACACGATAAATTTTTCATTTAGTATTTTAATTAGCATTGTAGATAGCTAGTTCTTTTTATCAAATATTTGGAAGGTTGTCATTTCAATAAGTTAAAGGAAAGGTTTATTAAAAGAAGAGAAATTGATTGATATTAAAAAGAAAAATAAACCAATTTACAATCATAGCACACATTATATAAATATTAAGAAAACCAAGAGAAATAGATTGAGCTTGAATAAGGAAAAGTTAGTTTAGATGGATAACACACATTGTATAAATCCCAGGTTACAAGGAGAGTAATTTCTAAGGGTGAAATCATTAAAAATGATGTATGTGGGAATGGAGAGTGAGAATGAGATGCCCTTATTGACACACCTCCACTTATTATAGAATAGGAGAATATTTTAAGAGAATGATTTTTGAAAACATGTGGAGTGAAAACCTTAGCAATGATGTTGATATGTTTATGTAGCAGAATCACAAGACTTACTTGACGAAAAATTATGTTGTTTTCGCTTTTAATTTTTGAAATTGTTATTAGGAACCTTTTAAATAAATTTAATTTTTGAAAATATTATTGGAAAACATTTTAATAGTTATAAAGAATGATTAAATTTATTATTTTTAAATGATTATTAATATTAAATTATGAATATTACCTTGCAACTTCTCGTACGTCAATATTTAAGGGATTGATTGATTAGACTTACTTGCGCCTTTGAATTTATTATAAATGATGGATCAACAACCTTTGTCTGCATCGTTAAATGCTATGTATGTTAGGTGACATCTAAAGTACCGTTATGCCTTGACAAATAATGTTGTCGATTGAGTTAGAGTTGATCCCATCGCACCTTAACCCCTGTCATTATATGATTAGTTTCATTTGCACCTTGGTAAAAGGTGCTTGGGTACTCTTGCACAAATGATAACGTGAACGAATGTTCGCTTGGATTCATTTTATTTCTTGCGCGCATGAAAATTTATTGTATGGAATGATAGTTCTAGATTTTTAGTTATTTAGTTTACTTAGTTATTTATGAATGACAGTTTAAACTCAGTTATCTCTTGCGCGCTTGAAAATTTAAGGTGTTGAGTGAAGTATGGTATAATGTTTATATTTCTCTACTTGCGGACATTGAAAGGTCAATAGAATGATTGGTTGTTGGTTGTTTACTTCTTGCGCCATGAAAATGTATTGTAACGAATGATTATTGATATTATATTTCTAGCTCGCCATGAAATTTTATGTTACATGTGATGGTTTATTAGAATTCTTTTGTGCATGGTTAATCATTGATGATGTTATTTAGCTTAGTCGGCTTGGACTTGATTGTGTCAAGTGAGATGTAGACATCTTCTTGTTCCTCAGAATAGTCGCCAGCCCTGAGACCTTAAATGGTCAAAATTGATGGGAACCTAGGCTTGAGCATTTCTTATGTGTCCTAGAGGTCCTAACCTTGCAGGGTAGGATGGGAGGGTTAGTCATGTATATTCCTTATCTAATTAAATGTTTGAAAATTGCTTCAAGCTTCATGATGTGCTAATCTGCTATGCTTCTTATGTTGATGTGTTGCATGAATGATCCAAATTTTATGAGCAGAACGAAATGACTACAGATTATTACCAAATGATTAACATAGAATAACAGAGATACAGTAAAACTGGTTTTCTATTCAATAAGGAAATAAGATGAAACTGTAAAATGCAGCAGAAAACAAGCTTGTTGGAATGGTGGCGGCTTATCTCTAAGAAGAGATGTGACGACTGTGCTCATTCGCAAGAAGATGATTACAATGAGGCTCTCAAGGCCTTTTTACAATACACAGGAGTTTCAAAACCCCTAAACATCCAAAAACCTAACCCTAGGAGATGAAGTGCCAAAAGTCATGTGGGCCCCGTTTGGGTAAGTCAGTACATCAACTTCCCGGGGTCGTAACTTTTGCATACGATCTTCGTTTTAGGAATATGATAGCCCATTGGAAAGATCTATCCGAGGAATACAATAGTTGCAAAAAATTTCATGATGATATTTTTCAACCGCAACATACCCCAAAAAACGTCATTTAGGGCCTCAAAACAGCTCCAGAAGTTCAGGACCTGAAAAACTGCTAAAAATAGTAAATTATCAAAATTGCTAGAAAGTTGTTTTGAGCCAGCTGGAAAAGGTGGGCGGCCACCATTATCCACATGGATCAATCCTCCATCCTTAGGAATAAATGGTCTCCATTGCATTGAGTTCCCCCATCAGATGAGTAAATTTTTGCTGAATTTGGCCCCGGGTGAGCCACTTGCCTTGGTGCAGGAGCTGCCCTGCTTTGACGACTCGATAAAGTTGGATCCTTTGTTATTGAGTGCCCTTGATCTGTGTGTCCACAATCTGATCACTATATTCCTGTTGTATGCATTCAGGGTTGAGCTCTGTTGGTGTCAGTTGTTCTGCTACGTCTAAGGTGTCCAATAATGGTGCAAAATAAGGCTGACGGAGGTCCATGTTGAACACTGGGTGCAGGCCAAGGAAAGGAGGAATGTTGAGCGCAAAAGAATTATCCCCCATAGCCTTGGCGATGGTGTATGACCCATATCGAAGTGGGCGAAGCTTCTGATGGGGTCCTGTAAGGCGTTCTTTCTACAAGTGCAACCAAACTTTGTCGCCCACCTGAAACTTATGTGGAACCCGATGTTGATAATGGCGCTACTTGTACTTGTCATTAGACTTTTGTAGGATATCCTGAACCTGTTGGCGGATGTGATGGATCCTCTCAATGAATCGGGTGGCTTTTTTAGCCTCAGTTGGAGTAGGAGAGGAGTCGGTCGAGGTGACCGCAAGGGGAAGTGCAACATCTATTGGACCCAATGGTTGGAATCCCAACCCCACCTGAAAGGGGTTGTGGTCGGTTGATCTATGCAGGGCCCGGTTGTAGCTATGCTGGACATAGGGAAGACTCTCATCCCATGTGCGAGGGTGCTTGGAATTATACATGCATAGGATATGCACGATCATTTGATTTACGACCTCAGTTTGGCCATCTGTCTGGGGGTGGAAGGCTGTGGATTTGGTGAGCTTGGTGTCCAGCAATGACCAGAGGCTCGACCGGAATGTGCTGAGAAATCAACTATCCCGATCTAAGACAATGGTTTGTGGGATTCCAAAATGTACCCAGACTTGTTCAAAGAAGAGCTTAGAAGTGGCTTCTGCTGTGGTTCTCTTCTTGCAAGCAACCATAATCGCCATCTTAGAAAAGCGATCGAAAACCACAAAAACAAATTCATTTCCCCGCTTGGTGGATAGGAGGCCTGACATGTAGTTCATTGAGATTGATTCCCATGGTTTGTCAGGAGTAGGAAGAGGGGTGTACAGGCCCTGTTTATTAGTTGTTGGTTTGGCAATAGCGCAAGCAGTGCAAGACCTAATATACTTTTTGACCTCCTGTTGAAGTTTCGGCCAGTAAAATGCTTTTGTAGCATCGCCACTGTCTTTTCGACATCGAAGTGTCCTGCCACCCGGCTATAGTGGGCTTCCCAGATCAGCTTCGCTTTCTCACTTGATGGAACACATATATGGCCCAGAAAACACAACAACCCATCCTGAAGATGGAAATTATCGACAACTGCCTTTGCACCTAACATTTTGTAGGTGGTGGTGAAGTCTAGGTCTATCTCATAGAGTTGGGGCCATCCAAAGGTCTCATGTTCGTAGGAGTCTAGCACTGTGGTGAGTGCCACAACTGGTGGTCTGCTGAGGCAATCAGTGACACGGTTGGTGCTTCCTGTTTTATACTTGATGTTGAGGTGGAATTGCTGCAAGTATGTGGACCACTTTTGATGGCGGTCATTCTGCAATTTTCCTTGTGTCTGCATGAACTGTAGTGGCTTATGATCAGTGTGGATGATTGTCTCCCTCCCAAGAATGTAATATCTCCATTGGCGGCAAGCTTGCAAAATGGAGTACATTTCTTTGTTGTAAGTAGGGTACTTACAGACAACATCTGATAGTGTCGCACTATGATAGGCCACAGGGTGGTTGTGCTGCATGAGAATGGCACCCGTAGCATAGTCTGAAGCATCAGTCTCAATCTCAAAGGGTTGTTGTAGGTCTGGTAGTGAAAGTATCGGGGTTGAGCATAAGCGCTGCTTCAAAACATCAAACGCTTGTTGTTGGGGCTGGCCCCATGCAAATTTCGCCTTACCACCACCCCTGGTTATTTGGCTGAGGGCCCATCCAATATGGTAGAATCCCAACACAAACCTACAGTAGAAATTGGCAAGGCCCAAGAAGCTCTGAAGCTCAGTGAGTGTGGTTGGGGATGGCTAGTCACAGATGACTTGGATATTGGTTGGATCCACATGTACGCTATGTTGATCAATGATGTAGCCTAGGTAATGGACCCTGTCCATGCCAAAGGAGCATTTTTCCAAGTTGGCATATAGCTTGTGTTGTCGCAGGGTGTGCAGAACCTGTTGAATATGCTGCAAGTGTTTGGCCCAAGTCTTGTTGTAAATGAGAATTTCATCAAGATACACCACTACAAAAGTATTGGTGAATGGTCGCAGGATATCGTCCATCATCCTCATGAAAGTAGTTGGAGCGTTTGTCAGAACAAAGGGCATGACCAACCATTCAAAAAGGCCTTCCTTTGACTTGAAGGTCGTCTTCCATACATTTGTCTATTCTATCAGGACCTGGTGGTAGCCAGATTTCAGATCAATCTTACTGAAGTATTTGTCCCTCATGAGTTGATCGAGGAGGTTGTTGATTCGGGGAATCGGGTACTGGTTTCTGACTGTGATTTTATTCAGAGCCCGATAATCAATGCAAATCCACCAGGTTCCATCTTTCTTCTGTACCAACACGATTGGGCTCCCGCAAGGTGATGAGCTAGGACGGATGTGCCCCTTGTGGAGAAATTATTAGATCTATCACTTCATCTCCTCATTCTCTAACAAAGAGCGACAATAGACTGACCCATTGGGCAGCAGTGCGTCAAGGGTCAGATCGATGGGGTGCTTGACCTAGTAGTGCAGAGGTACCCCAGTAGGCGAGGAGAAGATATCCGAGTATTCTTCCATGACCTTATCTACTTGCTTCCGCTGTGTGGAGAGGTCGGATGCGGAGACCCTAGATGTGGCTGTGATTTTTCTCTCATTCTGAGAGAGGATCATGAAGAAGACAATCTTCCCCATCTGAGAGATGACCTTTCTGCATTTCTTATCAGAGATCAAGGAAATAGCACTAGGTGGGATAGCCTCGGGCATCCTATACAATTTTATGTTCAAAGTAATAATAACACTACGAGGCCTAGACTCATATACAGCATGACGTTTCCATAAATAAGGTTGGCCCAAAAGAGCATCACAAACTTCAAGAGGAGAAACATCACACAATACCTCATCTTTAAAGGGCTTGATGTCGTACGACAGTCGACACTATTGGCTGACGCGGAGATCGTTTCCTTGGCAGAGCCATCCAATGGTGTAGGGTTGTGGATGCAGCATTGTTGGCAGGGCCAGTTGCTTAACGACCTCTACTGAGATGAGGTTCTTCTAGCTACCACTATCAATAATGAAGTGCAGTGGGGTGCCTTTTACCCACATCTGGGAATGGAAGAGGCGCTCTCCTTCTTCTGGCTCGTCTAGTTCACCATGTTGGAGCTTGGTGGTAGCAACAGTGGCACTAGGTTCCGTGTCAATGATCTATCTTCCCCTTTCTGGTTCTGACTTAGAGTCATAACCCGCATCTGATTCAGAGGCTTTCACTTCAGTCACCAATGTCTGCTTTGAGCAACAGTCAGCAGTGTTATGCCAAGGGCTCTTATGGAAGTCGCACCACTTCCCGGTATCTTTCTTTGTCTTTCTGATGTCCTTTTTTGCTTGCGGCTTGGACTGGTTGTCCTGATACTGTGCATCTTTGCTCTGTCCTTTGTTCTGTGGGTTGGGGCTTCCCTTTCCTATCTTTTGTTGTGAGGGGTTCCCCGACCCAAATTATCGCGTCTTTTGTTTGAGCTTCTGCTCGATTTTGATGGCATATCAGTAGGCCGCGCCCAAGGATGAGATGTCCAGAAATTCCATTTCGGTCTGGATGTATCTATGCAGAGAACCGCGATACTTGAGCACTATATGTCTCTCTGAATCTTTGATACCCAACTTGGTGCGCAAGGTATGGAAGATATTTGTGAAATCTGGCACTGCTTGGTCTCTTTCTTGCCGCAGTGTGGTCCATTTGGTATACAAGTTGTCATAACTTCCGACGGGGTAGTATTGTTCCTTGATAGCATCCCTGAAGGATTCCCAGGTAGTCATGACTGTAAATAATGAAGGTTCCTCTATTTCCTTTTTCTCACAGAAAGTTTCCCACCAATCTTTGACATGGGGAACAACTTTAAGGAGCGCAAAAGTAATCTTTTCTCTATTCGAAAAGTTATGGACAGAGAAATACCCTTATAGTAGATTCAACCACTTGTCTACAGCATATGCATCTATCTGACCTTCAAATATAGGAATATCGAAGTTTATTTGTACCTTGAAGGGGGCGATGCCTCCACTCGAAGAAGATGTGTCGCCTGTTGGTAGTCACCGAAGGATTTGTGCAAAATTATCCATCATCTTGTTCCTCTGTTGTGTGAGGGCTTCCTCAATCAACAGTTTGAAAGGATCTCCTGTCCCATCATCTTTCTTTTCTCCTTCCATGAGAGGTTTCTTGGGTGTGCGAGAGATTTTGTCCTCAAAAGAAACAAGCTCGAGACCCAAATCTTTATATTCTGACCTCATTGGGGACATGCATTAAGATGACAAGGAGCAGACTGCTCTGATACCACTGATCCAGATTTTATGAGCAGAAAAAAATGACTACAGATTATTACCAAATGCTTAACACAGAATAATAGAGATACAGTAAAATTGGTTTTTTATTCAATAAGAAAATAAGCTGAAACTGTAAAATGCAACGGAAAACAAGCTTGCTAGAATGGTGGCGGCTTATCTCTGAGAAGAGATGTGATGGATGTGCTCATTTGCAAGAAGATGATTACAATGAGGCTCTCAAGGCCTTTTTACAATACACGGGATTTTCAAAAACCCTAAACATCCAAAAACCTAACCCTAGGAGATGAAGCGCCAAAAGTCATGTGGGCCCCGTTTGGGTAAGTCAGTACATCAACTTCCCAGGGTCGTAACTTTTGCATATGATCTTCGTTTTAGGCGTATGATAGCCGTTGGAAAGATCTATCCGAGGAATACAACAGTTGCACAAAATTTCATGATGAAATTTTGTTTAGGGCCTCAAAACGGCTCCGGAAATTCAGGACCCGAAAAACTGTTAAAAATAGTAAATTATCAAAATTGCTAGAAAGTTGTTTTAAGCCAGCTGGAAAAGGTGGGTGGCC
>ML789624.1:484442-517498 GCA_009831015.1 Picea engelmannii | reverse complement strand
TTCAGGACCCGAAAAACTGCTAAAAATAGTAAATTATCAAAATTGCTAGAAATTTGTTTTGAGCCAGCTAGAAAAGGTGGGTGGACACTGTTATCCACCTGGATCAGTGAAATTCATTCATTATGATATCGTCGAGTTGATTCACTATGAATTTATTATTGATGTTATTGTCCTAATGCTTTAAAAAAAAATTACATGTTGTACATCATTTTGTGTCGTAACGGTAGGGTCGTTACATATGGTATGAGAGCAGGTTCAACCCCACAACTTGGGAACATTACGCCTTCCTTTGCATCAACACTTGTGTATAATTTATTGCTAATTAATTTGATTTGTATTCGTGCATGTAATCATGGTTAAAGGACGTCACAGAGGCAGCTGACATGGTGTTAGGGGAGGAGGTGTGACGCCTCTAGTAGCATCCACGCCAGAGGGGTATAACCCCCAAGGAGAAGAACAAGTCATCGTATAGGAACAAATAGATGTGGGAGATGTGGTTGGGTTGATGAGGTCCTTTCAGAGGATGTCAAAGGTCCTAATTAGTCGTTTGGATAGAGATGAGGCTAGGGCACCAGCACCCCCTGAGGGTCCACCGTGTGCCCCAACCAATACTGGTAGCGTTCACTGAGAACTCAAGAAGGTCAAGTTTCCTGAGTTCTTTGGTGCCATGTACGGTGCAGCCATCAAGGCATGGTTGGATAATATGGTGATGTGCTTTACACTTCGCGACTATACCTCCAACATGAAGGTTTGCATGGCAGTCTTCCAATTGAAGGGGAGCACTCTTCTATGGTGGAAGATGCTCATGCCACAACTGAACATGGTCATCAAAAAATTCTCATGAGAACCATTTGAGGAGAGGTTCTGGGAGAGGAATATGTCTGAGGAATTCATTGAGTGTCATATCAATGAGTTCAACACCTTACAACAGGGAGGTCGTACAGTGCCTGAGTACGAGCCTTGTTTTATGGAGCTTCTTCGGTATGACCCACATCTGAATATCGAGAAGCTTAAGGTCAACACATTTGTGTTCATCCTTAATGTCAACATTCATACGAAATTGAGGATTTTGATGCCTCAAACGTTGCACGATGTTGTCCAGGAGGCCCTCATAGTTGAGGAGGATCTCATCAGTGGGGGTCAGAACAGGACTCCTATGAGACCGATGGGACATGCGACATCTGGTGCGTAGTAGCATCAAACACTAAGTAGACATCCACCAGGGTATCGAGGCACTCCAAGAGGATCCACATTCACTACACCATGGTGACTGATGCCTCAACAACAGACTCCCTACAAAGGACCACAGCACCAGTAGCAGCGTCGATCGTAGCAACAACAGTTTAGGGTTGTTCAGTAGAACAGACCAGGTTTCAGACCGGTGGGTTGTGAGCTTCTACTTCGGGGACTAGGAGTACTAGAATGAATACTGGGTGTTAGACATGTGGAGAGCCACATTACCAGTGTGACTTCCCATTTGAGAGGGCCAGAGCAATCAGATCAGTCGAGCACACTATCATAGGATATTTGGGAAAGGCCCATCAGATTCATGTAGCGGTGAATAACCACCAGGCTGAACACCAGTCTATTGTGCTTGAGACATCAGGTACCATCGTTGACCAGAAATTTAGTATTTTGATAGAACTAGGTGCTACAGAGAGCTTTATTTCTGGTGTAGTAGTAAAAAGAATTAAGGTAAAGGAAATCGAACAAGACAAGTTTAGCCTTGTAGAAATGGCTTAGGGAACCAAACAAAAGGTTGGAGGAAGGGCTACGGGTTGTAGCCTTAAATTGGGAGATTTTGTCACGAAGGCCAACCTGTACGTCACAATCTTAAGATCTTATGACGTCGTGATCAGTATGGACTGGTCTGAATCGCATGAGGCGATACTCAAATGTAAGACAAAATGGTTGAGTTTCGTCGATGATGAGGAACAAAGACATGTGATTGTAGCTAGGAACCAAGGAGCTTCCCTAAGTTTAATCTCTTCCCTACAACTATGAAAGATCATGCGCAAACGATGAAAGCTATATGTGATCCTGGCGTTGAACGAAAAGGGTGTGGTAGAAGGACTAGAAAACCTTCTAGTAGTACGAAGACGTATTCCCGGAGGAGTTACCAGGGTTGACGCCTGAGAGGAAATTGGAATTTATCATCGAACTAAAACTGGGAAATGAACCGATAGAAAGAATGCCTTATCGGATGTCGACCCTTGAGTTACAGGAGTTGAAAATGCAACTGAAGGAATTGTTGGATCTAGGACTTATACATCCAAGTGTGTCATCGTGGGGTGCACCTATTATTTTCATACAGAGAAGGATGGGTCGTGGAGACTCTGCATTGACTATTGTCAATTGAACAAGGAAATGATTAAGAACCAGTATCCATTACCAAAGATAGACAATCTATTTGATCATATGACGGGCTCGACGATGTTTTCAAAGATCAACTTGAGATCAGGGTATCACCAGTTATAGATCAAGGAGGAACACATTCCTAAGACCGACTTTAAGACAAGGTTTGGACATTACTAGTTTATTTTTTTACCATTTGGATTGACAAACGCCCTAGGGGTATTCATAATCTTGATGAATGGGGTGTTCCATTAATACTTGGACAGGTTTTTTCAAGTATTCATTGACGATATTTTGATATATTCTCAGATGATGGAAGAACATGACAAACATTTGCGCTTGATACTACATTGTCTACGAGAGAACAAATTGTTTGGGAAACTGTCGAAATGCCCATTTTATCAATCGAAGATTCATTATTTAAGGCAATTCATCTCCAATGAAGTTATCATTATGGATCCAAAGAAGGTTGAGGCTATTATGGAATGGCCTACACCGACGAATGTCCTAGAAGTGCGTAGCTTCATGGGTTTAGCGGGATATTATAGATGGTTCATCAAGGGTTTTTCGAAGATAGAAAATTCGATTACGGAATTGCAGAAGAAGAAAAAGAAGTTTGTATGGACCAAGAAATTTGTGGAATCATTTCGAAGGCTCAAGGAGATGTTCACGACGACTACGATACTAAAATTCCCTGACATGGACGAGGAATTCTTGGTATGCACTGATGCATCCAATGAAGGATTAGGTGGATTCTTGATGCAAGATGGTTGAGTGATCGCTTACATCTCGAGAAAGTTAAGAAAGCATGAGGAGAAATACGTGACGCATGACTTGAAGTTGTTAGCCATTGTGTATGCCCTGAGAGTGTGGAGACACTACCTTATTGGAAGAAAATTCAAACTAAAAATGGACCATTGTGGTTTACAACACATTTTTACGTAAAGCAACTTGAACGTAGGACAAAGGCATTGGTTGGAACTGCTTAGCGAGTACGATTTCGAGATTACCTACATAAAAGGAATAGTGAACAGAGTGGTTGATGCATTGAGTCAAAGACCACGCATATTTTCGATGATGCCTCTTCATACAAATCTACGTGAAAATATTATAACTTTACAACGCGATGATGACTGGTATAAAGAGGTTAAGGAATTTATCGGACAAAACACCATGTTGGTACCAAAATTTGAGGGATTCACTGTGGAAAATGATGGATTAATGAGATATAATAACTAGATTTATGTACGGCCCAACAACCAATTGAGAATTTTTATCTTAAACAAATCTCATAGAGAAGTGTACATGGCTCATCCGGGAGTCATGAAGATGAGGGCAGACCTTAAACCCTTATTCTTCTGGAAAGGAATGAAGGCAGACATAGTCAACTACCTGGCGAGATGTCTAGAATGTTCCTAAGTGAAGGTTGAACATAGACATTCAGAAGGATTACTACAACCACACACTATTCTAGAATCGAAATGGGAGGTCATTTCTATGGACTTCATTGTTGGATTGTCGCTGACAGCAAGGAGACATGACTCAATTTTTGTGGTAGTTGACACTCTGACAAAGAGTGCTCATGTTATCCCTGTGCGTATGACGTATCAGGCACCTGACATAGCTAGAGTTTTCATCAATGATATTTTGAGGTTTCATGGCGTGCCTAAGAGGATCATATCTTATCGAGGATCGGTGTTTACAGGACGATTTTGGACTATTTTCCAAGAGGCCTTGGGAACCCAACTTAACTTTAGTATCGCATATCACCCAGAGATAGACAGGTAGACCGAATAAATGAACCAAATCTTCGAGGACATGTTGCATATGTACATGATGGACCAACAAAATATTTGGGAAGAGTTCTTGCCACTGGTAGAATTTGCATACAACTACAGTTATCAAAGAACCATTAAGATGTCACCATTCGAGTTTCTTTATGGGAGACCATGTCAGGCACCTTTGAGTTGGGATTGGCTTGATGATAGGGTCCTGGTAGGATCAGAATCAATCGAAGAAATGGAATATCAAATGCAAACAATAAGACAAAGGATCAAGGAATCGTAGGATCGACAGAAGATTTATGTCGATGCGCATCGTTTCAATGGTAGTTATGAATTTGGTGATTGAGTCTTCTTGTGGGTGAAACTGCACAAGAGTTCGATCAAGTTTGGAAGGGGTGATAAATTCTCTCCTTTGTTCATGGGACCTTTCGAGGTTGTGGAAAGGAAGGGGCTTATGGACTACCGACTAGCCTTACCTGATTCTTTGAGGTGTATGCATGATGTCTTTCATGTATCTGTTTTGAGACATTATGTTAGTGATTCTACACATGTGATTGACATGTGTTCTTTGCAAGTATCGAATGAGGGTGCACTCATGACGAAGATAATACACATTTTGTACCATCACATTCGATAGTTACGGTGTTGAATAGTCAATCAGTTCAAGTTCCAGTGGGACAATTATAGTATGCACTCGACTACCTAGGAGGACGCATATGATATGCGTCAACAATTTCCATTTTTGTTTGATGGCTAGACATTTAGATATTGTCAGATACATTATTTATACACTTATATTCTCTGAAACTTCGGGATGAAGTTTAAAACAAGAGGGGGTGTATGTAACATCTTGCTCTTGTGCACACCTAATGGGACTTGGTCTTTGAGGACACTTGCATTCAAGTGATCTGGTTCATTATATGATTGACTGTTTCGATTATGGATTATGATGATGTTGTGGATATGATGATATGTTATTTGATTATATTTGTATCGACGTGTACTATTGACTAGTTTCCCCTGAGTGTGCAGGATGATGGATGGATTGAGGATGTTGATGGCATCAATGGACCTCCTTGGACTCTGGATCGAGTCAGGGAGTGGACTTTTTATGGTTTGAGTATTTATGTTATTCATATGTGACATATGACTGGTATATTATGATGTTGATTTTGGATCATTGACATGTTTCGTTGATGGATGAAAGCTGATGTTTTCTTGTTAATCAGAATTACATTGGGAATAAATGGGTTACACATGGAAACCATAGATATTGAGGGATAGGTGTGGCAGCAACCCTGCCATAGCCTACTAGCACACTCGTCATGGATCGAACTATAGGTTAACAATTACCTAGTTCGAGAGATCCATGATGCCATGAGGATAGACTGAGACAGTCACTCACGAATATTCTAAAGGACGCACAATAAGGCAGGGTCCTTATACCTTAGAGGCCCTCAGTCGTCCACAAGGTCGCCCGACACAGTATTGACTCCAAGGGAAGATGTCTAACAAAATCAATCAAAAGGAGAGTGGCACCCTTGGAGCATGTAGTACCTCTTGAAGGGCACATCGTGGTTGTTAACATTGGTGAGTCAATGAACCTAGGTACCTAGAAAACAATATCTTATTTTGACCTGGTCAGCCTTAAGATAATTGTTGCTTGAGCAAAGTAAAAAATAAAATTATTAAATTTTCCCTTAAAAAAACATTTGCTAAGCCTAGTTGAATTTAAAGCCTAGGTCTAAGTAGGACATGAGAACTAAAAATTAATTGAGCAATTAATAAAGGAGGGATGAAGAAAGTGGGGGTAAAAATTAAATTTAAAAATTAATGGAGGATTAAATTATTAAAAAAGGTATTAATTGTTGTTTATGTGCTAAACTTGTTAAATTCAAACTTAGACAAAAAGGGGAAAGTAATTGCAAAAGGAATGTGGAACATAGAAGGAATCTAGTATAGAGAACTTTCCTAAAATGAACTCAACTAAGCTTTAAGAAAGGTGTCAGTCATTAAGGCATTGTGAGGGAATAAAGGGACATCGAGGAGTGTTTTTAGGAACTCTTTTAAGTGGGTGAGGGAAATTGGAAAATTAATTTACTTAATTAAATAAATTTTTGGTGAAACTACGGGATTGGGTGACAAGTGTACGGGGGAGAATATTCCTAATGAAAATTTAATAAAAAGAATTTAATGTGCATTTGGAAAATAGTCACTAAGAGAACTCTGTAAAATAAATGGCAGAGGAGGGGAATGGATCACATATGGTATGCGTAAGGCTATGTTGTTGGATTTTACTCTTGACTAATTTTTCTTGTGGGAGTTGGGATACCCAACTTGAATAGAGAGTGGTAGATCGACCTTGTGAGGCGAGTTGGGAGCTATTTTTCTTTGGTTTGTGTGTGTGGCCCCTTTGCAGCTCGAGGACGGGCTCAAGGGGAAGAAGAGTAGCCCTAGCGTTGGTTGGGAGGTATCAGTGAGGTCTCAGCAGTTAGCAAGTAGGAGTTGGACAAAGAACGAGCGCGGGACAACCACTTCATATTCTCCGCCTTCGGTTATAGTACGCAGGTGTAAAAATTTTCATTGATATATTAGTTAGAATATTATATGTGGATTTAGTTATTGATGAAAATTTAATGGATTATGGGTTAAGTTGGTAATTTCAATTAAGATTGTTCTATTCATTGAAATAAAATTGTTCAGTTATTTAAGAATTTCTTTTTATTATGAATGTGTGTATAACCCTCGTTTCCTTGAGTGGTTCCTTGCTTGACCTGCATTTCTTTTCCCCAACAATTTGACAATCTTCCTTAGCTTGACAGCTTATCCTCGGTGTATAGAGGGTCTCTTTTTCCTCTGTGTAAGGAAGTGGTCTCTTGGTAAGATTACCTCCCACCTCGGCAAATTCATGGCCCCACTCCTGCTAGTTAGGCGTGTACCTTAGCGAGTATTGGGTGCTAAAACCTAGAGTTTCCTTTATGATTTTTTTGTTAGTTTATTTTTCTAAAGAAAGGGCTTGGTTAAAGAATGGTTGCCCAAGTTATCATTAATGCATCCTTTATTTACGGCAGTTGATTTATGTTTAGATCTTCCTAACATTCACATTGAGGAGGTATGTTTTCCTCATATGTTTTTGGATGTATGTGCATAATAACTAACATACAATTAATTAATGGAGGGGATCTTCCCAGGGTTACCACGATAAATTTTTCATTTAGTATTTTAATTAGCACTGTAGATAGCTAATTCTTTTTATCAAATACTTGGAAGGTTGTCATTTCAATAAGTTAAAACATAAATTGATTGATATTAAAAAGAAAAATAAACCAGTCTACCATCATAGCACACATTATATAAATATTAAGAAAACCAAGAGTAATGGATTGAGCTTGAATAAGGAAAACTTAGTTTACATGAATAGCACACATTGTATGAATCCTAGGTTACAAGGAGGGTACTTTATAAGGGTGAAATCATTAAAAATGATTTTGTATGTGGGAATGGAGAGTGAGAATGAGATGCCCTTATTGACACACCTCCACTTATTATAGAATAGGAGTATATTTTAAGAGAATGATTTTTGAAAACATGTGGAGTGAAAACCTTATCAATGATAATGATATGGTTATGTAGCAGAATCACAAGACTTACTTGGAGTGAAAACCTTATCAATGATAATGATATGGTTATGTAGCAGAATCACAAGACTTACTTGAAAAAAAAATATGTTGTTTTCGCTTTTAATTTTTGAAATTTTTATTAAGAACCTTTTTAATATTAAATTTGTGAAAATGTTATTGAAAAACATTTTAATAGTTATAAAGAATGATTAAATTTATTGTGTTTAAAGGATTATTAATATTAAATTATGAATATTACCTTGTGACTACTCGTACAACGTTATTTAAGGGATTGAGTGATTAGACTTATGTGTGACTTTGACTTTATTACGAATGATGGATCAACAACATCTGTCTGCATCATTAAATGTTATGTATGTTAGGTGATAGCTAGAGTACCATTACACATTGACAATTAATGTGGTCGATTGACTTAGAATTGATCCCATCGCACCTTAACCCGTGTCATTATATGATTAGTTTCCTTTACACCTTGGAAAAAGGGGCTTGGGTACTCTTGCACAAATGATGATGTGAACGCATGTTCTCTTGGATTTAGTTTATTTCTTGCATGCATGAAAATTTAATGTGTGGAACGATAGTTCTAGATGTTTAGTTATTCAGTTTACTTAGTTATTTATGAATGACAGTTTTAAACTCAGTTATCTCTTGCGTGCTTGAAAATTTAAGGTATTGAGTGAAGTATGGTATAATGTTTAGATTTCTCTTCTTCCGTATTGAAAGGACAATATAATGATTGGTTGTTGGTTGTTTACTTCTTGCGCCATGAAAATGTATTGTAACGAATGATTATTGATATTATATTTCTAGCTCGCCATGAAATTTTATGTTACATGTGACGGTTTATTAGAATGTGTTTGTGCCTCGTTAATCATGGATGATGTTATTTATCTTAGTCAGCTTGGACTTGATTGTGTTGGGTGTGATGTAGACACCTCCTTGTTCCTCAGAACAGTTGCCAGCTCTAAGACCTTAAATAGTCAAAATCGATGGGAACCTGGGCTTGAGCATGGCTTGTGTTTCTTAGAGGTCCTAACCTTGCAGGGTGGGATGGGCGGGTTAGTCATTTATATTCTTTATCTAATTAAATGTTTGTAAAATTGCTTCAAGCTTCATGATGTGCTAATCTGCTATGCTTCTTATGTTTATGTGTCGCGTGAAATACATTCATTGTGATATCATCGAGTTGAATCGCTATGACTTTATTGTCAATGTTATTGTCCTAATACTTTAAAAAAAAAAAATTTACCTATTATATGTCGTTTTGTGCTATAACAGTCGAACCATTACAAAATTTTGATGTCCCATATAACCATTCACTTTTGTAAATAATTTAATAAAATATTTAAACTCTACTATTATATCACTATCTCTAATTATTTTAATTTAATCTTTTAATATATATATATATAACTTCTCAAATCACTTCATACACCCCTCTAAGAGAGCCGACTCCCCACATATTTGATCTCAACAATATATTACAAAATAAACCAACGAAATTGTTACTAAATGCTTCATAATATTTAATGGGTTTTATAAAATGATGATCACGTAAAACAATTCTAATAACTAGAGTTGGAAATTTTAGTAAAGAGTTGTAAAGTTTTTAATGTTATTGTTTATAACCATAGTTCTAAATCATATATAACTTAGCCCCTCTAATTTGCGTAATATATCAGAAATGTATGTTAAATAGTGATATAATACTATTAATGTATTTTTTCTAGATAACTTAATATTTAGTTCCTATAATAATCTCTAGTAAAATAGAAATATATACTTAGAAATGTCATGTTTTGAATACGCTCTGTGAATGGTTTATTTCTTAATTGTTTCTTTGCCCTCAATCTCCTCATGACTTCAATACCAACAATAAAGTTATGATTAATAAATGTTAGGAGCATAAATGGTTTTTAACTAATAATTATATATTAAAAATATTTTTTTTTTAATTTTTTAAAAATAAAATAGATTTATAATTTAAATCAGTAAAGATGGAGAAAAAACTAAATATTTGATGTAATCATGGGCTATCTAGAGGAGGTCAACTAGTATTAGTGAAAGCAAACTTAGAAGTCATTCGAGTTTACTAGATGTCGCTTGTATGGATACCCAAAGGAGTGTTGGAAAGGATCCAAAGATTGTGTTATAGGTTCATTTGGTTAGGAGAGCTAGGAAAAAAATGAATGGTTTTGGTTTCTTGGAAAAAACTAGAAATACCAAGACTCAAGGAGGGCGGGGGTTAAAGAATATTTTCCTTTTCTCTAAAGAATTAGTTACAAAAAATGCATGCTGACTAATTCAAGGTTGTTGGTTGTGAGCATAAGTCAGCAAGGATAAGTAAATAGACCCAGATACGTGTTGACGGGTGAAATTGACCGTCCGTCAATTGGAAGAGTGGAACCGGTCCGGGGTTGTCTAATAACCCAAGCCGTTTGGAATGAACCACCCTGACGGGTTTAGCGGCTTCGTTAGACAATCTAAGGTCCTAAGAAAACAAAAAAAGAAAAACTATTCTAAACTAACTAATAACAAATAAAAGAAACTAATAAACTAATCTAACTAAAACTAACTATTAAACAAACTAAACTAAAACTAACTATTAAAACAAACTAAACTAATCTAACTATTCTATAAATACAAACTACTAACTACTACTTTACTAACTCTAATTGATTAACTATCTATCTACTACCTGAAATATAACTTATTCACAAAATGTATAATATGTACAATTTACATATTTAAATAAAACCTGAAAAATTCATTTGGATTCTGCCCTAAGACAGAGAAAAAATATTTTTGTTGATTTTATGATTTTATGAACAAGAAATAAAACATAACTAACTAAACTAAATCATTAATCTAAACTACAAATATATCTACCTAAAATACTAATAGTATACTAACAAATTAATGAAAATAAATTAAAAAATGACCTGGAGAAATGCTCCAAATTTTCCCTGTGTATGATGATTATTTTAGCTGATCGGAGGGAGGAAACCCACACCGAATTATCCAGTAGCTTCTCGTAAACAATAGTTGCAGTGCTCTTGAAGCGTGATTACAGGACAAACAAGACATAAAAATCACAACAATCATATGATTTATAAATCTCCACAGTTAGATAAACCCGTATGCAAAGACTTATACAAAATAATTCAATTGATGAAGAAGAGAAATCTGTCATTCATTAACTGAATCAATTAATTGCTTTGTTTTTTAAATGTTGAAAGAAATCAGACATGGATCATATTAATTAAATCACATGATCTTGCAAAATACTATGATAGCAAAAGTAGTCTATAATCAATTGCTAATAACATGCATAAACTTGAAACAAAAAATTGATATTATGAAAGCGAAAGTTGTAGCAGAACATCAACTTTTGTTTCAGTTTGTATTAGAAATCCATAGCCTGGTTCTCCCACAAGTGAGGATGATGCTTATTACAAAAATAATAAGTATTTATAAGTTTTTCCACAGGGTAAAACCTCCCTGTGGAAGTTATCAAAACTGTTTACATAAAAATCTGGGAAGATATCCCAAGTTTAACTAAAATAAAACTAAAACACACAAATATTCTCCTAGCCTGTCCAACACGTCCCATACAATTCGAATTTACCTGAAAAGGGCCAAAAATGAACAAGTTAGAAGGATTCTTTATTAATAAAATGATAAAAATCTAATCCTATAGACTGGTTACAGAATCTTGTGATTCTGTAGCTGGTCTAAATAAGACACAGAATCAGCATCAATATCGATTAAAAATCTTTTTTTTTTAAATCAAATTCAATTAAGATCCAATAGCTATTTGAAAACAAATCATTCAATTTGAAGTTGTTATACCATTCAAAATCAAACAGGATCCAAATCAATTAAATGACTACAGGGATAGGTGTACTCTGTTTCTTTTGTCACTACAAAATCGAACGAACAGAACCATAATCCAAAAATTGTGAAATCATTTGATATCAATTTGGAACTGACATAATCAAAACAAATCGCATGCAATTGTTATGTTGCCTTACCAACAAGAGATACGATCGAACCCAAACAAGATCGTTATCAAATCGTTATAACTGTATCGTCATAGCAAATGATTCACGCCACGAGTAGATCAACTCAAACTGGTGCGAAAATCAATTCAAATAAAATCATAATAGGGTCGATTAATTGGTAACAGAATTCGTAATTTGTTATTGCAAATTGGACAAACAAGATCGATTGACTTTGGTCAAAATCATTCATTTGGCAATGAATTATAATCGGATTTGACAAAAAAATGTTGATCAATTTGTTTTACAAATCAAACAGAGAAGCAATTAAAATACGAATCCAGCTCATAAAACAATATTGCCAACTCAAGATATGGAATAATCCAATCAGAATAAGAGCAAATCGAACAGAAAAGGTTTTAACATAGTCATTACAAATCAAAACCATTCCACGATTCAGGGCGTTTGCACAGGCTTTACTGAGAGCATTGTTTTCATACGAAATAGAATAGTTCTTTCCAAATTGAAACCGAACATAGTTATATTCTTGTTCTGAGAAGATTACATGACATATCACAATATCGTAACAATCAAACTCATTGAAATTGCTTTCCAATCGCAGCATATGAACCATAATGAAATCAAATCCAAACATGATCGTATTCTAAATCTAGCATTAAAAAATTTTGGTTCAGAGTAGATTCAAAACGAATTCAATTGAAAGCAAACCATCAGTTTCGTTAACTCAATTAGTCAAGCAAAAAAATCAAATCTAAACGAAGACCATTCGAATCCAATAAAAATCTATCAATGGCTATACTGGGAAAGATCAACTCATGTATCTAAAACAAAATTCCATTTATTTTTAGCAAAGCGAAAAATATACAGGATGAACACATCATGACAGAGTCATTTCGAAATATAAACAGAGTTATTTGAAGACCAGATTCCAATCACTATATTAATCATGGTCACTCACAAAGCTAAAATGATATCAAAATCCATACTTGTATGGATGGATCACGAAAATTTGGAGTTGATAACGGTTGTGGCCGATTCAACATTCTTGAAAAGGATGGAGCTGGTTGTCTTCTGCTTTTATCAGTTGCTTGGAGTTGATCTCTTTGGCTGGTCAACACTGTAACTCGACTTTCCAGCGATTGAATTTTCAACTGGAGTAGGGGGACATCGATGTAGTATCGTTCCAACCACAAATCACATTGGTCACAGGACGAATGTGTGGGCTTTGAAAGTGCAAGCGAGGGTTTGGGCATATTGTTGAGGGTTTCGTTAGGGAATTTAATCTCAGGGTAGCTAGGGTTATTCCTTAGGCAAGGGGGAAGATTTGAAACGAAATCATAAGGTGGCTCGGGGCATAAACCCTGTGAGTAAGGGTACTCATTAGCTAGAAAACGTTCTATGTCAGAGTTTGAATCCTCACTAAGGATTATGGGCTTCTGCTCAATCATGGGCTTAGGTTTATTTCTAGCCATCCTTGAAATAAGCCGAGTGTTCTTTTTACCCTTGGCATTAGTAGTAGGGTTTGCCTTAGTCTTTTTTCTCATAGGTTTCTTTGTAGCTTCAGTTCCAACATATGGTAAGTCAATCACAGGGTTGACCGAAGGCTTAGGAGGGGGAAAAAGGATATGGAAGGGCACGGGTGGCCTGGCCTTGGTTTCATTCACCATAGTCTTATCAACCTGTATAGGGTCTGTGTCATCGAAACCATTTCGAGCGAAAAAATATCTCTAGCTATCACCATGTAAACTCAAGTGATAAACAATGATAAGCTTAATAAGCCCATGGTGGAACAGGCTACTGTCAGCCTTCTCCTTTTTAAACCTTTTCGACATTTTATATAAGCTGCGTTGAAAGTAGAAATGCATATTCAATGGATACCCTATAAAATTCATTAGCAACCGCAGGTGGTAGAGAAAAATGAGTCTGTATCGACCTTCACAAGTCACGAACTGCTTGACTACTATCAAAAGGTCGTGTCATCATGGTTTAAGCATATATATGGGCATACCTCTGTCACAAGAGGTGACTTTGCGTGAGAGAAACAATAGTGGCCATGGAACCTCTTCCACTTTCGAATTTTTGAACCACCGTTGGCCTGTGGCAGGTAACACTATAGCAAAACTGATAAATCCCTCATTGATGTCCAACTGGATGTCACCCACCTTAGCTCTATCTCCATTGAAAGTCAGAGCGAACTGATGTGCCACAAATAATTTAAAACCCTCAAATCTTTGCACGAAGGCGAGACAACCGTTAGCTTCCAAGTCTTTCCGGGAATTGTCGAACATTAACAAGGCTTGTCTACCATTTGGCTCGATTTGCACGACTGGTGCCATGGAGTCAAACACACAGTAAGTCCAGGGTTTGGGTCATAGCACACACAGGAGAAAAATGCACGCAGGGCTATCCGAGCTAACAGAGGTAAACGACGAATAAGGGATAGGCATAAATGCCATCGTGCGAAGGTGGTGGAGTTTATCTCTGCCATGCATAATAATTATTGCCTTATAGCTATTCTACCCATCATAACATAGTTCAACAATCATGTCACTTGGCCGACCATTGAATCCAATGGTAAGTGTATAAACCAACGCACGCAATCAACGTTGTGCTATAGTTTTAAACCATCAAAATTCAATTTGAAACCAAAACCAAATGTTTAACCATACACCAATGAATCAGCTCATATCAATAGTTTAACCAATGTGCGAATGTGTTTGAAACTAGGTGTCATACCAAATGAAATATATCAAGGGTTTAATCATAACATTGATATATTTTTATGAAACCAATGATCAAGTAGATCAAAACACATCAATCCAAATGCCAATGCATCACAAACTTAGCGAGACAAAGTCACACAATTAATCCAAGAATGTCCAACGAGTACAGATCGAAAGGGTTTTTTGCAAACTGCATAGCGATAAATGAAATGTAAGCGCAATAGGCATATTGACAAGAAAGATAACGACAGTTCAAATAGTGATTTTAATGCAGCTTCGAAAGACCAATGTTTTCACGCTTACAGTCGTGAAAACAAAACGAAAATAAGTGTGTAAAAAGGCGCAAAGAATAAAAGCGTCGTTCATTTGAAAATTGCGACGAAAAATCGATGTTTGAAAAACATTGGTGTAGGCAGCTTATAAGACAATGGAAAAATGTGATTTGGCTTCCAACAATGGCGACACACTAGTAGAAGCAGTTATCTCTGCCAAGAAGAGTAGATTCAGATTAGGACAACAAAGATAATTTCAACTCAAAAATAACTACCAAAAAATCGTATAAACATCATCATTAACCAAATATTCTAGCATTGTTTCAAAAGATGAAAACTAATAACGATCTTAATATCAGTAAGTCACGATATTAAAGATAAAATCTCCAATACTGTTGGCATAGCCACTGCTTCTAGCAGGTGTCCATAGCCTCGACAGGGTTTCCATTTAACCCACTCTGACATCTGTATCCTGCCAAGAAGTTCTGGATCAGAATAAAGGACGTTAAGAGGATTCTTATTTACGAATTTTCATATACCCAACATTGCTTCGCTACCAGCGGCCCTGTTCAGTACCCCGGCGAAGTTGTCTTGGCACCATGCATGCATTTACCCCGCTGTCAGCAGACCTGTTCAGTATCCGGACAGATTTTACAAGCACTTCCCACGACTCTATTTATGATTTATTTTGTTTTGTTTTTCAAAGATATATAGCTGAGTGGGGTGACGCTGAAAATCATGACATTTTAACATATTTTTTTAGACCTCATCAAAATTTTTTTTTTAGAATTGTCCTTTATTTAGATCCAGAGATGTTTTATTTACAAAAACAACTTCTTAAGGCAGGGAGACATCTTCTGAGTCATTCCTTTACGGAATAGGGACAGCATAAAAAGATAATGGATGATCATGACGAACTTTACTCAGAGATCAAAATCGGCCATCTTCTTTTAAACAACAGACTTTTCCAACATAGATATAAATTTTAGAAATACCATTGATGTTTATACAAATTCTCTTAGCAGTTATTGAAGCGAAGGAATTTTCTTAGGTATGCGTAGTTCAGTGTACAGGTATGCATAGTTCAGTGTATAGGTATGTGTATTTGAAAGAAGACACCAACTGATAAATTCAAAGAAAAATCAAAAACTAAAAAGCAAATGAAAAAGCACACAAAAATCAAGATATGTACATAAAATACAAGGGTTTTTATCAAGCAAAGTATCTTTTCAAGGCTTGGCCATTCACCGGGTAGGTGTCAAGCTGCCCTTCAAGATTCTGCAATCAAAAAGAACTAGGACCAAACTTTTCAGCAATTAAAAATGGTCCAAGCCATAAGTTTTGAAATTTTGTGTGTTCTCCCTTTCCCTCATGCGGTTTGTCCCATTTCAAGACGAGATCACCTACTTCAAAATTCCTATCAGAAGAAGAGTTAGAATCAAACCAGCTTTTAACCAATTGTTGATGTTGATCTATCTTGCGTTTATCTTGGGCTCTTACCTCTTCTAGCTTCATCAAAGCGTTAATTCGGTTTGCTAGAGGGGGACAATCTTATTCTTGAACTTTCTGTGACAATTGAAGAGAAGGAAGAAGAATTTGAGGTGGCAGAATTGCTTCTCTACCATAAACGAGAAAAAAGGGGGAGTTACCTACAGCAAATTTTGGCGTTACCCTATCGGCCCACAGCGCGTTCAGTAGCGCATTGTGCCAATTCTTGTGATTTTCAACCACCGTTCTCTTGATAATTTTGATCAAGTTCTTGTTCGTTGATTTTTCCAATCTGTTTCCCTGGGGGTAATAACTAGCATAATACTTCAACTTAATTCCTTTTTCCAAATCGAACTCTCTCATCTCAAGAGAGGAAAAGTAAGAAGCATTATCGAAAACTAAACAGTCAGGGATATCGAAACGAGTGATAATATTCAAATTTAGAAAGGCAATTACCTGGCTGGTGTTGACAGTTCTTAGTGCAGCAACTTCAGACCATCAAGTAAAGTAATCCGTGGCTGTCACAATAAACTTGTGATATTGCGAGGACGGGGGGTTGATTGGACCTATGATATCAAGGCCCCGTCGCTGGAAAGGAGAATCTACTGAAACGGGCTGCAAAGGAAAGGCTGGTTTTTGTAACCGCCCTGATGCTTTCTAACAGATGATACATTTACGACACAAGGCATGGGCGTCTCTAAAAAGAGTAGGCCAGTAATAACTGGCTCTTAGAAATTTATGAGTAGTGGTGTCACCACCAAAATGACCGCCATCTTCTCCTACATGCAACTCTAGCAAGAATTTTTCTGCTTCGTCTTTTTCAAGACAGCGCATCAGTACGCCATCAAAATTTTGACGAAACAGGATACCATTAATCAAATGAAAGGAGGCAGACTTTAACCTCAACACTCTTCTCTTAGGGGAATCTAAGTGACGAGGGGCTGACCCATTTTCAAGACAGAATCTAATATCGTCATACCAAGGACTGACAGGGTTTTGCATGCAACAGATTAAACTTTGATCATGTTGTCCTAGGTGTGACGTATCGCTTTCTTCTTGCTGTCCTGCTGTCGAATCAGCAACCAACTTACATAACTCTTGGCCTCTCACAATCTGAGCTGGGGTGATTTCTAAGTCATACTCCTGCAAGGAGGTGACCCAGTTAGCTCTCTTTTCTCCTAGCTCCTTCTGCACTAAAAAATTCTTCATGGTTGGATAGGGGACAATGACTTTCGTCCTTGACTTCAAAAGATAGGACCGGAAGTGCTTGACTGCTTTGAAAACAACGTAGGCTTGTCGATCAACCGCTAGATATTTAATTTCAGCGCCTTTAAAATCAGATCTGATAAAGGTGATGGGTACTTCATTGTTCTCGGCATTCTTTTGGGTTAGGACGGCGGCATAGGAACGGTCGGAAGCAAAAGTGTAGAGCATAAAGTCTTGGGAGAAATCCAGGCTCATGAGAGACGGCGCATCTATTATGGTCTTCTTTATTGCATTGAAAGCCTGATTTTCTATGGGTCCCTAGTGATATTGGGTGTCTTTCTTAATCAAATTATGTAAAGGCCTGACCATTTCGGAGAAACTGGGGACAAATCTTCTCACGAAGTTAATCTGGCCTAAGAAAGACTGCATAGATTTTTTGGATGTAGGTGGGGGAAGTTTCACGATGACTTGAGTCCTTTCCGGGTCAATAATCATCCCTTCACTAGACACAATGAATCCTAAGAGTTTACCCTATTCTACTGCAAAAATGGATTGTTTGGGATTCAAGGAGATGTTGTATTTATGACATCACAGTAGGACGGCTCGTAAGTGAGCTAGATGATCATTTTTGTTTTTAGAAAATACAGTCACATCATCTAAGTAAACTACGACGGACTGATTGATTAAGCCTCGGAAAGCAATAGCCATTGATCTCTGAAAGGTGGCACCATCATTAATCAATCCAAAAGGCATTTTGCGATAAGCATAAGTGCCCCACGGAGTGCGAAAGGTAGTTTTTAGTTGGTCTGGTGGAGACATCAAGACTTGGTTGTATCCGGAGAAACCATCCAGCAAGGATAGCCTCTCAGAACCAGATACCTGTTGAAGTATTTGTTCCATAGGTGGGACAGGATAGTTGTCTTTATCAGACACTCTATTAAGGTTTCAGAAATCGACGCAGAGTCGGATTTCCCCATTTTTCTTTCGGACTGGGACAAGGTTGGAAACCCATTGAGTGTGCCTAACAGGAAAAATTATCTTAGCATTTAGGAGCTTATTCAATTCTTTTTGAACGGTCGGTTCGAGTTTGGGGTGCATCTTCCTCAGTTTTTGTTGAAAGGGTAAGGTTTGGGGTTTCATCGGGATGACATGCTGTATGATGTTAGGGTCGAAAGTTTTGAGGTCATCATATGTCCATGCAAAGACATCTTTAAATTATTTGAACAATTTAATGAATGTAGCTTTTTCTTGTTGAGAACATCCCAACCCTAGATTAATGCACTGAGGATTTTCATTAGTTCCTAAGTTTACTTTTTCATAAGATAACGAGGAACTATTGGTTTTACAATTGACCGTCTTTTTAAATTTATCTTGGAAATCGTAAAAATTCTCTAATATAATTACAGATTTAGGGATCGATTTTACCATATCCGATGAAGATTCAAGAGTTCTCGGATCTGGTATTACCGTGAAATCACGCAAATTGTCGGCATGCATGTGTTCATCTATTACCGCACCTTGAAAAGTTTCTTCCATATGCAGAAAGCTGATGATTTGTTGATCATCGTCAAAGACTCTCCAGTTCATGATGTTGTCGAGAACAGATGGTCGAAACAACAGCTCGACGGAGAATGCGTCTGGGGACAAGCCTTCTGTAGGAAGAAGTTTAGAAGCTACATTAGCTAATAGATCTGCTTCAGTATTATTCAATCTAGGAATGGAATTTATATTAAAAGCAGAAAATTTATTCATTAAATTCCATACCTCAGACTGGTAGCTTTTGAGATGCGGAGAAAGACAGTGGATAGAATCTCTTACCTGTCTAACCACTATTTCAGAGTCGCCAAATACAACTAGGTTTTGAATGTTCATATCCAAAGCTTTTCTGAGACCTTGCAGTAAAGCCTCATATTATGCAGTATTATTAGTACATTCAAATTCTAGTCTACATGCAATTAATGTCTTGTTACCTGCCGGATCGATGATGATGCAGCCTGCTCTAGCTCCTTCTTTAGACTTAGACTCGTCGAAATACAGAGACCAAATTTGATTTGCTTCGGGTACATAGGATTGTTGTGTGGAAGGTGATGGCTGCATATATGCTACAATCTCGGACTGCTGAACTGGATTGGTGATAGGTGAAGCCTCAGCCATGAAATTGTTGAAGAAGGTGTCCATCCCTTGCACTTCATGTAAATCACCAAAAGGTGTATATGGTTCGTTGGGATCATTCAAATCGGTGACCGTGAACTTAAGGTAGCGTTCACGATTTACTTTGATTTTATTAGGCTTGCCATTTTCTGGAAGCCATAGATGAGACCAATTTGTTGCAAAATAACCATGTAGCTGATCTGACCAGTCCCTGCTTAAAAATGGACCATACACTTCTAGAATATCCACAACAATTATATCAATAACTTGATGAAACTTGGGGTTAGACGATAATCTAATAAGCACATTCTTTAGTTCGCCTATAACTTTGACATTTGTTCGATCAAGTTGTATGATTTTTAAAGTTGAGGGTTCAACTTCATCATTAATCTTCTGGAAAACAGACCAAGGCATCACATTGGATGACGCCCTTGAGTCCACCATACAATTGTGCACGTTTCTATTAAAAATCTTGAAAGTTAATAGGAATGGAGGTACATTTTTGCGAGTACTAGGAGTAGTAGCTTGTGGATTTTTACTCGCAGTTTCTAAGGCTACTTTATCTACATTATTTACATTATTTACATTACTTACAGGAAGGCTTCCTTTATTTGGAGGATCAGGATTATTTTTAGTGAAAGTCTTCTGAGGGACTTTGTTTTGCACAACCTTGTTACCATTAGAATTACCATTTTTTCCATTCTCTAAAATATTTTGTAACATTTTTTGAAGCAGAAATGGAAACTTCAATAACTCATAAATAGAAATGTTATCCCTTAACTTTTTAAGATCTTCAACAACATCATAATCTAAGTTGGGGTTCACATTACTCTGTTTAGTCTCAGCTGATTTAGATTTCTTTGGAGGCGAAGTTGTAGTGTTTTCGGTAGAAAGTTTGTTTGTTGTCTTACTCCTGGTATTATAAGGATGTACTGTCTCGAAGTTAGCTTCAAAGATGCTATCCGAGAAGTGTCCAAAAATATTCAGAGAAGACTCTTCCTCTTGAACTGTTTCTTGTTCAACTACCTCCTGAGGGATCTCAGGGAGCATCAAGTTATCTTGGGCTTCTAGGATTGTTTGAAGGGCGCATTGCAAACTTTCTAGATTAAGGCCTTCGGTGGTTGGGTTAGGTCGGTTGGTAGGAAAAGGCTTCTGGAAAGGAGGTTTGTAGGGCCCTTTGCTCAAGGAAGTTTCTTCGGTCGTCCTTTTTAAGTCTATAACTTGATTTGACAGTTTTTGAACAAATTTAGTTAAGTTTTCTAAATCCGAGCTTTCAGGTTGTGTTTTACTTAGAGTGGGTCTGGGGAGGATTTCGATCTTCTTTTTGGAAGAAGAACTAGTCTCTGTTTCGTTGCTAGAAGAGTCTTTAAGACTAAGTATGTCTTTTTCAATCTGGCTAGCCTCCTTGAAGGCTTCTAAAAACGTGGCTTTCTTAGATCTTTTAACCCAAATAGCTATACTTTGATGCAAATATTTAGTGTAGTAAGCTATTATAAGAGTCTCGGTAGGCATGGAATCAACAGGGATTTAGTTTTTAAGTGTTAAGAATCTTTGATTAAAGTCTTTAAATTTTTCTTTTGGGTTAATTCTTAATCTAGAAAGATCCATGACTAGGAATTCCGGAGGTTTACCGTCTCCGAAATTTTCCAAAAAGCATGACTCGAAATTTTCCCAAGACACAATAGTATGGGGTTGTTGGGAAAAGTACCATGTTGATGCATTGCCCTCAAAAGTATAAGGGAACAACCTATAGACGACATCTTCATGTTCGACATTGCAGAGTCTAATGGCTAACATAAACTTTTTTATGTGATCTTCAGCGATCTGTTTTGAGTCGGGGTCAAATTTGGGAAGCCATTTCTCCGGGTGCTTAGGTAAAGGGTGTTGAGCTCCGGGTACAGCTACGGCATCCTGATCAAGCCAGGGTCTAGCAGGGTTGTTCTGATTTTCCATAGGGGTAGTGGGTGTGGAAGGCTGAGAAGGGGAATTTCCTTCGTCAGAGGAATCTCCTCTAGAAGAGGAAGGAGATGATGGAGGTGGTGAAGGAGGTATCCCAGATCCTCCTGTAGTAGGATTTAAGATTGGATCTGTAGGATTCATAGTGAGGTTAGTGCCTCCTAATTGCTCTCTGATATTAGAGAAGTCCAAAGGTTGACCCCATGGATGGTTTGGTTGCCTCAAACGGGCTAAGGCACTATGTGTTTTTATAAGAGATTGACAAACAATCTCTTGTATGTCACCACCTGTAGGATTAGGGGTTGTTGGCTCAACTGTGATCTGAGGATCGTCAGTTAAAGTAGTTGTTGTTTGAGGGGGGATATTATCGTCTGAATGGCTTCTAGTCACAATAGGTGAACAATTAGGTGGAGGAGGAGTCTTGTGACCACCTCGTGCCATTAATTAAATTCAGGCCCTCCTTCTAGCGCCATTTGTTGACGGGCAAAATTGATCGTCCATTAACTGGAAGAGTGGAACCGGTCCGGGGTTGTCTAATAACCCAAGCCGTTTGGAATGAACCACCCTGACGGGTTTAGTGGCTCCATTAGCCGATCTAAAGTCCTAAGAAAACAAAAAAACAAAAACTATTCTAAACTAACTAATAACAAATAAAAGAAACTAATAAACTAATCTAACTAAAACTAACTATTAAACAAACTAAACTAAAACTAACTATTAAAACAAACCAAACTAATCTAACTATCCTATAAATACAAACTACTAACTACTACTATACTAACTCTAATTGATTAACTATCTATCTACTACCTGAAATATAACTTATTCACAAAATGTATAATATGTACAATTTACAGATTTAAATAAAACCTGAAAAATTCATTTGGATTCTGCCCTAAGACATAGAAAAAATATTTTTGTTGATTTTATGATTTTATGAACAAGAAATAAAATAGAACTAACTAAACTAAATCACTAATCTAAACTACAAATATATCTACCTAAAATACTAATAGTATACTAACAAATTAATGAAAATAAATTACAAACTGACCTGGAGAAATGCTCCAGATTTGCCATGTGTATGATGATTATTTTAGTTGATCGGAGGGAGAAAACCCGCACTGAATTATCCAGTAGCTTCTCCTAAACAATAGATGCAGTTCTCTTGAAGCATGATTACGGACAAACAAGACATAAAAATCACAACAATCATATGATTTATAAATCTCCACAGTTAGATAAACCCGTATGCAAAGACTTATACAAAATAATTCAATTGATGAAGAAGAGAAATATGTCATTCATTAACTGAATCAATTAATTGTTGTGTTTTTTAAATGTTGAAAGAAATCAGACATGGATCATATTAATTAAATCACATCATCTTGCAAAAGACTATGATAGCAAAAGTAGTCTATAATCAATTGCTAATAACATGCATAAACTTGAAACAAAAAATTGATATTATGAAAGCAAAAGTTGTAGCAGAACATCAACTTCTATCTCAGTTTGTATTAGAAATCCATAGCCTGGTTCTCCCACAAGTGAGGATGATCCTTATTACAAAAATAATAAGTATTTATAAGTTTTTCCACAGGGTAAAACCTCCTTGTGGAAGTTATCAAAACTATTTACATAAAAATCTGGGAAGATATCCCAAGTTTAACTAAAATAAAACTAAAACACACAAATATTCTCCTAGCCTGTCCAACATGTCCCATAAAAATCTTTTTTTTTTTAAATCAAATTCAATTAAGATCCAATCGCTATTTGAAAACGAATCATTCAATTTGAAGTTGTTATACCGTTCGAAATGAAACAGGATCTAAATCAATTAAATGACTACAGAGATAGGCGTACTCTGTTTCTTTTGTCACCACAAAATCGAACGAACAAAACCATAATCCAAAAATTGTGAAATCGTTTGATATCAATTTGGAACTGACATAATCAAAACAAATCGCATGCAATTGTTATGCTGCCTTACCAACAAGAGATACGATCGAACCCAAACAAGATCGTTATTAAATCGTTATAACTGTATCGTCATAGAAAACGATTCACGCCACGAGTAGATCAACTCAAACTGGCACGAAAATCAATTCAAATAAAATCATAACAAGGTCGATTAATTGGTAACAAAATTCATAATTTGTTATTGAAAATTGGACAAACAAGATCGATTGACTTTGGTCAAAATCGTTCATTTGGCAATGAATTATAATCGGATTTGACAAAAAAATGTTCATCAATTTGTTTTACAAATCAAACAGAGCAGCAATTAAAATATGAATCCAGCTCATAAAACAATCTTGCCAACTCAAGATATGGGATAATCCAATCAGAATAAGAGCAAATCGAACATAAAAGGTTTTAACATAGTCATTACGAATCAAAACCATTCCACGATTCAGGGCGTTTGCACAGGCTTTACTGAGAGCATTGTTTTCATACGAAACAAAATAGTTCTTTCCAAATTGAAACCGAACAGAGTTATATTCCTATTCTGAGAATATTACATGACATATCACAAGATCATAACAATCAAACTCATTGAAATTGCTTTCCAATCGCAGCATATGAACCATAACGAAATCAAATCCAAACATGATCGTATTCTAAATCTAGCATGAAAAACTTCTGGTTTGGAGTAGATTCAAAATGAATTCAATTGAAAGCAAACCATCAGTTTCATTAACTCAATCAGTCAAACAAACAAATCAAATCTAAACGAAGACCATTCAAATCCAATAAAAATCTATCAATGGCTATACTGGGAAAGATCAGCTCATGTATCTAAAACGAAATTCCATTTATTTTTAGCAAAGCGAAAAATATACAGGATGAACACATCATGACAGAGTCATTTCGAAATATAAACAGAGCTATTCGAAGACCAGATTCCAATCACTATATTAATCATGGTCACTCACAAAGCTAAAACGATATCAAAATCCATACCTGTATGGCTGGATCACGAAAATTTGGAGTTGATAACGGTTGTGGCCGATTCAACATTCTTGAAAAGGATGGAGCTGGTTGTCTTCTGCTTTTTATCATTTTCTTGGAGTTGGTCTCTTTGGCTGGTCAACACTGCAACTCGACTTTCCAACGATTGAATTTTCGATTGGAGTAGGGGGGCATCAATGTAGTATCGTTCCAACCACAAATCACATTGGTCACAGGATGACTGTGTGGGCTTTGAAAGTGCAGGCGAGGGTTTGGGCATATTGTTGAGGGTTTTGTTAGGGAATTTAATCCTAGGGTAGCTAGGGTTATTCCTTAGGTAAGGGGGAAGATTTGAAACGAAATCATAAGGTGGCTCGGGGCATAAACCCTATGAGTAAGGGTACTCATTGGCTAGAAAACGTTCTATGTCAGAGTCTGAATCCTCACTAAGGATTATGGGCTTCTTCTCAATCATGGGGTTAGGTTTATTTCTAGCCATCCTTGAAATAAGTCGAGCATTCTTTTTACCCTTGGCATTAGTAGTAGGGTTTTCCTTAGTCTTTTTGATCATAGGTTTCTTTGTAGCCTCAGTTCCAATGTCTGGTAAGTCAATAGCAGGGTCGACTGAAGGCTTAGGAGGGGGAAAAAGGATATGGAAGGGCACGAGTGGCCCGACCTTGGTTTCATTCACCATAGGCTTATCAACCTATATAGGGTCTATGTCATCGAAACCATTTCGAGCGACGAAATCTCTCCAGCTATCACCATGTAAACTCAAGTGATAAACAATGATAAGCTTAATAAGCCCATGGTGGAATAGGCTACTGTCAGCCTTCTCCTTTTTAAACCTTTTCGAAATTTTATATAAGCTGCACTAAAAGTAGAAAGGCATATTCAATGGATACCCTATAAAATTCATTAGCAACCATAGGTGGTAGAGAAAAACGAGTCTGTATCGACCTTCACAGGTCACGAACTACTTGAATACTATCAAAAGGTTGTGTCATCGTGGTTTAAGCATAGATATGGGCATACCTCTGTCACAAGAGGTGACTTTGCACGAGAGAAATAGCAGCGGCCATGGAACCTCTTCCACTTTCAAATTTTTGAACCATCGCTAGCCTGTGGCAGGTAACCCTGTAGCAGAACTGATAAATCCCTCATCGATTTCCAACTGGATGTCACCCACCTTGGCTCTATCGCCATCGAAAGTCAGAGTGAACTACTGTGCCACAAATAAGTTAAAACCCTCAAATATTTGCACGAAGGCGAGCCAACCATTAGCTTCCAAGTCTTTCTGAGAATTGTCGAACATTAACAAGACTTGGATACCATTTGGCTCAATTCGCAGGACTCGTGCCATGGAGTCGAACACATGGTAAGTCCAGGGTTTGGGTCATAGCACACACAGGAGCAAAATGCACGCAGGGCTATCTGAGCTAACAGAGGTAAACGACGAATAAGGGATAGGCATAAATGCCATCATGCGAAGGTGGTGGAGTTTATCTCTGCCATGCATAATAGTTATTGCCAAAGTACAACCGTCGGCTTATAGTTGTTCTACCCATCATAACATAGTTCAAAAATCATGTCACTTGGCCGACCATTGAATCTAATGGTAAGTGTATAAACCAACGCATGCAATCAATGTTGTGCCATAGTTTTAAACCATCAAAATTCAATTTGAAACCAAAACCAAATGTTTAACCATACACCAATGAATCTGCTCATATCAATAGTTTAACCAATGTGTGAATGTGTTTGAAACTAGGTGTCATACCAAATGAAATATATCAAGGGTTTAATCATAACATCGATATATTTTTATGAAACCAATGATCAAGTAGATCAAAAAACATCAATCCAAATGCCAATGCATCACAAATTTAGTGAGACAAAGTCACACAATTAATCCAAGAATGTCCAACGAGTACAGATCGAAAGGGTTTTTTGCAAACTGCATAGCGATAAATGAAATGTAAGAGCAATAGGCATATTGACAAGAAAGATAACGACAGTTCAAATAGTGATTCTAATGCAGCTTCGAAAGACCAATGTTTTCACGCTTACAGTCGTGAAAACAAAACGAAAATAAGTGTGTAAAAAGGCGCAAAGAATAAAAGCGTCGTTCATTTGAAAATTGCGATGAAAAATCAATGTTTGCAAAACATTGGTGTAGGTAGCTTATAAGACAATGGAAAAATGTGATTTGGCTGCCAACAATACGATGGAGGATTGGGTAAGAAATCTTGTTAAGAGAATCCAAAACACCTCAATTATATGGAAAGTGGTCATTATAACCTTTCCACTTGTTGGAAATTGGTTGGTGTGGCACATAGGAAAGGGAGATAGTCCAAATTGGGTTAAATCTGTGGATTAGAAGTAGGGGATTCCATAGGTTATTCACTATCTAAGAGACATGGGTTTTTATACACTCAAGTAGATTTTCAGATGGGACAAAGAAACTACATGGCAACAAAATTGGCTATCCTAGAGGGAGATCATTCTAAGGGAGGAGGATGTAGTTACTTGGAAAAGGTACACTAAAGAATTGAAATCTTATTATGTTAGAATAAGAGATGATGAGGATAAGATTATTTGTTCATTAAATCCAACTGGAGATTATATTTTGAGCATTGGATATAAAGTGTTAGCCACTGAGGGAAGAGAGAATCTATAGGTCTGATGGTGGAAACAAGTTTGGAAATTTAATTGTCCATCAAAATCCAAAATATTCAAGTGAATTCTTTTGAATGACAAATATTTAACCTGGGATATTTTGTAGAAGAGGAATTTTGCAGGATTTGGATGGTGTTGTCTTTGCAAACAAGAGGAAGAAACAAATTTGTATTTAACTATGTCTTGCAAATTTACAAAGCTTGGTTGGCATGAGGCAAAAGGAATGACAAGATTGAAAATGCTTGGGACATGAACATTATAAAGGAAGTTCTCCGAACTTGGTGCACTAATAGTGAAACCAGAAGGTAGAGATATCTCCCTTTGACTCTTGCTTGGGGTGTATGGTTGGCCAAAAATTCAAAAATATTTGAAAACAAGGATACTTACATCTAAAATATGTTGTCCAAATCTTAAATATACTATCTACATTTCCTCAATTTCAGGAAAAACATAGCATGAGACAGTGCAATAAAGAAGTAATTAATAAAGATCTTTGATGAGATTTATTTGATGGTGCCTCTCAGGGAACCCCTCCCGAATATGGGGTAGGGGGGATCCTACATATTTATATGTTCCATAGTATATATTTCAAATCTAGATTTGTCCAAGCATCAAATAAATTATGTTAATTAATGGTGCTCAAATTGGTTTTGATGTTGGCTCAATAACATGGAGTAACACATATTCAAATATTTGTGGATTCACTTATTGGAATTCAATGGATGAAACAAGAGTTAGTCTTGATAAATTCTAGACCCCAACCTTTGTTTCTTGATGTTATGTCTTTACAATGTGACTTCACTTATATTTCCTTTGAACATGTCTACATGGAAATAAAAAAGAAAGTAAATGAATTATCAAAAGAAAGGTTGGAGGTAGATAGAGGAGTATGGAAAGTCTTTGAGAATCATCGAGAATAAAATTCAGAATATTTGCATATTTCATGGATATAATTTTGTATTCATACAACATAGTCTTATAGGTCCATTTATTAGTATATCTCATGAGTGGTAAATGAAACAAATAGGGAATGGTAGATGATACATTTTTTGATGGATAAAAAAAAGATGTAATTTCTAAAAAAACTGAAGGAAACAATTTTTTGAGGGACTATTTTAATATCATCATGTATGAATTTTTTAGTTGTTCATATGTAAAGGGACGAACACTAGTTATTTTGGATACATTACTTATGTTGAAAACAAGAATTATTTATAACATCTGACAATATAATTTTATTTTTATTGCTACAATGCACAGATAGAGATAAGCGTGAATTATATTTCTCATTAATATGGTATAGATATAAATACATGAGCTTGACCTTTGGATTTGTCTTCCAAGAGGTCTCTTAGACTCCCAATGATGTTTTGTTTCATATTCCTTCACATTAGTAACCCTAACAGATTACATTTCCAACATTCCCCCCTTTAATCTGAAGGGGTGTATGTGAGTCCAAGAAGAGAAATGAAATCTAGAAGTGGACAGCTGAAATATGGAAGTGGATAGTTGAATTATAGAAGTGGACAATGGTCAATGGTTAAATGAGCTCTTTGGATCTGATGGTTTTGGGATGACCACAAACCAAATGGCTAGTAGAAGTTGGTGTCTTCTACTAAATGGTGGTGGTGGTTTAAGGTATACCACAAACCATGGAACTTGGCTCTAAGGCTCAATGGTTTATGAAACATTTCCTAAGTTATCTAGAAGTTAGAAGATGATATCTTTTGCTAATTGGAAGTGCTCTTGAATCTTGGTTTAAAGATGACCATAAAATATTCTCTAGAAGAAGTTGAAATCCTTCTACTAAATGGAGGTTTAAGGAAAACCACAAACCATTGTCTAGAAAAAGTTGTAAGTATTCTACTAAGTGGTGGTTTAAGGAAAACCACAAACCAATTTGGTGGTTTTGGATGAAAAAAAAAACAAATCACTCTCTCTTGTTACTACTCGATTAATAGAACTTGAATCTTGAAGCCTGACTTTCAATCATCGATATTGTTATGTTGTTCCCCCCTATTAGGTACAAGGTGAGAAGATGCAAATCTTTGTTATATTGTTCCCCCCTGATAGGTACAGGGTGACAAGATGCAAATATTTCTACTGCAAGATGTGTCAATACTCGAAAATGGATCCGTCGATATGACTGATATATCTTCTTGATTGTTGATTACCATTGACAAGAAGTGATCCACCTATAGTGGTTCTTTACTCTTACATATTTCTTTTGTTTGGAACATATGTTTGAAGGATGATTGTTCTTTCCACAATGTTCACAAGGATGAAGATTGAAGAATTGATCCTCCATATGGAAAACTTGCTGACAATGTTGGCATTTCGGAGTCTGCTCTTGAACTGGAGCAAGTGAATATGAACGTTTTCAACGAAATATAGCACTTTGGAACTCGATTGGCTTGCTATAATCCAAAATATGAAAGGTCACTTTCTTTATATATCAAATACATGGTATGTTTTTATTGTCTCGAATTTCTTCCCAAGGTCTGATGATTGGCTTGGAAAGAGAAAATTGAACTTGATTATGCACAACTTTCGCTTCATCTACACTTGAATATGAAGTTGGCTCATTGAGTTTCTCCTATGTTGTTTGTTTATCTAGATCATCATTATTGTATTCATCTTCAAAAAGAAGCTTTTTTTGAATCACATATGTACGTAGGTTGAAAGAAGGTGAATCATGTATGTACGCAAGTCATAGTACATGTGAATCGTGTATGTTCGTACAAAGTTTTTGTGGGCAGGAGCAGGTCCATACAAGATTATGTCAACAGTAGTGTAAGTGATGTTATCATGTCGTACATGTGATCTACAACATATTTGTGGGCAGAGGATATTTCCAGGGAATTGTTGAGGTTTGATTTTCTGATTTTTTTTATTTATTGGAGGACAAGGTTGTCCTCATATTTTTTTGAAATTGTATTAGTTGGAAGGGCTGGTTTTTCTCTTAGAATTTTTGAATTTAACAAGGTTACATAACTGAAATTTTTGTTTTATACGTGTATTGATGATTCATATCTAATCTTGTTGTTTATGTTGCATATAATTTCACTCAATAATTTTCAGTGTAAAATTGTTCAGTGATAATAGCTACAGTTTTATTGTTAGTTCACTAGGAAGCAATTTTTAGATCTAAAAATTAGTCACATAGAGTTGCATGTGAAAATTGAAATGGTATCAGAGCTTGGGATCTGAAGAGAAGGGGATCATATTGAGACACATTTTTTTCTACAACATTAGAAGAGTGTCATTTGTGTTCTTGTTCTTGTTTCAATTCAGACAGGTCACAGGTGACAACTCTTAGAGGGAGTTGTAGAAATGTTAAGGAGTTACATATGAGAGGGAGCTACAATGATGGTTGAAAGTGGCAATAGGTTAGATGGTATATGGTTTGATACATGGAGCACACTGTTTGTATGACGAGTTTTCAATTATTGTGTCTTGGTGGTGTGGCAGGTTGGGAGTTATAGTAGATTGGTAGATAGATCGGTTCGCAATAGTATGTTGTGTGGTAGGTTGCCAACTTCGATGATGGACTTCCAGTGAATTTCCATAATGAGATGAAATGGGTGTAGCTCAAGTGCTTTGGCACGAATGAGATAGCTTTATGTGGATGGTAAGTTAGCGAGATAGAGTATTAATCGAGCCAGAGGGTTGCACACTTGATGGTGTGTCGATGTGCAACAGTGTATGAGGTATTTGAACCAGGATGATGAGGACACTTGCATAGATGAGTTGTATAGGTCTAGATTTTACTAGACTATCTGTCCATCAACAACTTGGGACTAGTTAGAGACAGGACATAAGACTAGTTGTAGCATGTCTAGACATAAAGAGTTTTTGGTGACTTGGATGATCGACTTGGGTAGAATTTCATTGGATGGTCATGACTAGGGTAGAATTTCCTTGGAATATTGCATGGTTATGGTATAGTAGGAATCATCGACACATGACAGGGGCACAAGATTTTTTCATGAGCTTCACAATGTTTGAATCATGTATGTACAAGGATCTTGGTATGAGGACTAGGCATGTAGTACAAGGATTTGGAGTAGTGGTATTCTAGATGGAGTTAGGGGATGTGTTGCAAGTGGAAAATGTGTTATGGGTTCCAGTAGTGTGTTTTCAACATCAACAACTGAGGACTAGGGCTATGCAATGTTTTTCTAGGATGGACAGGTGTTATTGGATTCCCATAGGATCTAACCCAAGCACAACAGTGGTCTTGGAGGTAGATAAGGCAACCTATATAGGTTGAGCGACCATCCTATGCATGTTGTGACCAGAAGGAGAAGAGAGACAGATGAGGAGGAGCAGTTAGCTCCATTAGTGGTGATGCAGGTGGACCCACTAGCATAACATGTACAGAGGGAGGAGGTAGCTTCACCAATGGTGAAGCAAGTAGTTCCACCATTAGTACAGGCTCAGAGGGAGCCATAGCTCAGAGGGAGTCAGCCCTCGGGATCTAGTGGGGAGGATCAACCTCCTAGGATAATGTAGAGGACAATGTACATGGAGCAAGTAGCTCTGGAGATTGTGTAGAATCAAAGGGAGTTTGACTTCAGAGGGATTTTGTAACATCCCACAACCTACAAATCCATCGTCGGGAAAAGATACCACGCGGAATATACACTTATATAATATATATATATATATATATGTGCATTTTAATGAATTTAAAACACTTAAATCACAATAAACACAAAATTACAGCTACCATTTCAGAATCAATGGAACTAACCGAAATTCATATACGCAACAGAATACATGATAACATTCAAGCATCACAAAACATGCATAAAATAAATAATTAATCACAACAATTATACTTATCTTTTAGCTGGAGTAAATCCACCAACTACGTGTAGACCTTCCACGAACCTCCCAGTCGTAGATCACCTCCGAGTTGGGACTAAACTCCATCGGAAAGGGAATTATAGGCTTCGCAAGGACAGCAACGAAGTTGCACAAAAAAACAGGAAGGATCTTTTATCCCAGGAGCCACTTATGCCCACAACCCGCATACCCTCATTCCCCACACGCCTGCTCCACCCCAGGAGGATACACCTTCACTAATACACGTCCATCGGTTAGAACCCCTCCCTTACCTTGGGCTTCAGCAACAAGCTAGACCAGAAGTCTCAGAGTACTGTAGCTACTACGGGACTCCCTTCCAAGAGAACTCACTTCCCAGCAAACTCTCTCACCTGGGAGAGTTGCTCACATGCCTAACAACCTGCCTCTTCAACTAGTCTTCGACTCAGCTATAGCCGAGTATGGGTGACAACAACAGGAACATAAACAACAACAGGGAAAAATGGTTATGGACACCCAAAAGGCAACAGCCTAATGCAAAGTCATAACATGGCTCAGGTGACTACAATTGCATTGGGATTCACAAGAAACAACATAGGACGGCTTCAAGGTTTCTATTTTCAAATATGTGTGAGGGTATGCAAAGTTTAGACAACGGATGCCTCGGGTTCAGATGGAGGATGGGAGAATGGAAAGGACAAACTCAGGTGGACGATGGAAAAATGACCAGCAAACCCCCCAACACAGTTGACTCTTCATGTTTTAACTGCATGAGTGTTATAGGATAAATCCGTGAGTGTGGACACAAACCGATCTCCCTAGATCCACCTGGTATCTAGAACAAAATAAGATAGAATAATACACTTTCCCTAGATCTAGCCTATTGAATGAACTGAGAGATAAGGGCTATGGACATACCTTATGAATGATTTCCTTAGATCTCTGTTGTTCCAAGCTTCGCTTCAATGCTCTCGTCCCATCCAGATCACAACAAAAC
>ML789624.1:458820-482986 GCA_009831015.1 Picea engelmannii | reverse complement strand
AGATGGCCGACTCAAAAGAGGTTTGGACTGCTCTTGAACATATGGAAGACACGACCAATGATTTGGCAGCATTGACTCAAAGACGACACATGGAAAGACCTTGTTATTGAATCGAATGAGAGACAAATGGATTTCCCAAACCGGCTTCAAATGATGAATAGGGGGTGTCATGTTCAAGAGCAACACTTACTGCCAATTAACACAAAAACGAAACATATCCCTTTCCCAAACTTTCCCCCACCATTTCTGGCAAGTACCTCTTTATTTTTATGCAATCTTGAAGAGGATCACATATGCTTGTTGATATAATCTCATCCTTCAGACGAGTCCCTCGGAGTATTTTTAACAAACCCTAAGAAGGAGTGGTTCGGTCCCATCACGGGTTAGTCAATGTTTGTTTAACGAGTCCAGAGATAGAAAACTCGAAGGTTTTTCAGGATTATAGAGTTTGGAAAAACACTCAAAAGAGAAATCTCTTAGTTCCTTTTTCGTACAATAGTCCAACGAGCCTGAAAAAGGGTTAAACTATCGCTTGAAGGACGCGTAACTTCAAATACTTTAACGAGTGTGAAAAGAGCAAGATCACTCGGTAATATTTTCATATTTAGGGAGTCGTGAAAAGAGCTTAAAGTTAACTCCAAGGGGGTTCCTTTTTCGTGTAAACACAGCAAGCCAAGAAAAGAGATAAAACAACGCTCGATCACGTTCTCATGTTTTTCGCAAGTGCAAGAATGGATAAAAGACACTTGAGGTTTTAGATCAAAACCATAGGAAACAAACAAAAACACATCATATCGCAAAAGTTTTTTGTCCATAATCATCTGCATTGGGTACCTGCAAGTCATTTTACTCACTTCTGTATTAGAAATTAGGGTAAAATAGTGAATAAATATGAAAAACCCACTTTTATTATGGTAAAAAGTAAATAAAACAAATTTACCATTCATTTTTACCATATTGTTTTACCCATTTACCATTTTAGTGCAAAAAACCTCCATTTTACCTCCGATCTTCATCATCGACTTTTGGGAGCTTCGGGACATCATTCCACGAACCGTCTGGATCAGATTGGTAAGTTCTCAATTCTCTAGCTTTTCATGGTCTAATTTCATAATTTTAGTGGCTAAATTTCAAGTTTTGAGTTAGTTTTTGAAACCCTATGCGTGAATTAAGATTCTCGCAGGCTGCCCATATGGGGCCTACGAGAAGTTCTCATTCTCGTAGGTGGGATTGAGCTACAGTGCGAGAAGTTCACACTGTGCGCTATAAGCCACCGGCGAACAGCGCAGAGCCCAAAAAAAATTATAATATTTAGCCAATAAAACCAATTTTTCTCATGTTTTAGATCATTAACTATCTTCACATGGTTGCCATGCAGGTTAATAACTATCACAATGGTGCTCGAATGGAGAGAAAGGGAACACGAGGATGATAATGCAACCACCGAAAATCACCCTCAAACCATTGCCGCTTTAAGATATTGCGGTCTCCTAAAGTATTTGTGCATACCGGGCATGAGAGCGCAAGTTCGATTGTTGGAACATTTAGTCTGAATGTGGGATCCGGATCAGCAGGTTTTTAATGTCGGTGCTCACACATTGACGATTGATATTGAGGATATCTATTTTCTGACTGGGTTGTCAAGATGGGGTTCTTATGTCAGTTTGACTGGTAACCGCAGGGGTGGTATGAAAATGAGTGAGTATTGCCGAGAGTATTGCGTGCCAGAGGCTGAACGACAAAAAGGAAAAGTGGTCATTTGGGGAGTGACTGATATAACTCTCCATACCATTCTCTTCACTATAGCTCGGATGGCAGGAAGTGTTGCCCCGCATATGGCTCTATAGAGCTATTTTCAGTATGCCCTCAAGTGTGTCGAGCCCCGGGTCTTCAACTGGGCTGACGCAGTGTTACGCAACCTCAAGAAACAACTGACCAAATGCAAGCGTGGAAATCTAAAGAAATTTGGTTATGGATCGCTGCTAGTGTCCTTCTTCTGTGAGAGGGTCCCAGTGTATAGGCTTCAAGATGATTGGCACTTTCCGGGTCCCAGGGATCCACGGATGTTACGATGGTGCCAACTCATGGCTAGACATGTGACAGGATCGATCGTCAGGTATGACGATCGCTTCTTCGACTAGCTCCAAGGCCAGGTCCTGATGATAGAGGATTATGCGTATGTTGTCTTGGACTTTCGCGGTGATCCTGACCTTGCCCTTCCTGAAGACGCAAAGTGGGGAGATATTGGTAAGAAGTACACCAACTTTTATCTTTTTAGATGTTTTTGTATTTTCATCATATTAAATGTTTTTGGTTTTTATAGAATCATCCAAAGACTAACACCAAAATTTTATTGATAACACAGATGTTGGGGCATATAGACCAGTTGGTAGTTCTCCTGTCCAGTGTCGAGGAGAGGCAGCAGTTGCAGTCCCCCAGTATGCCGAAGACTATCTGATAGTGGAGCAAAACTTAGAGGGCCTGAAGGTCGATGTTCCAGATATGCCTCTGGAGGAGATCCCATGACGCGATCAACGTCACACCGTGGGAGTCTCTGCCTCTATGGGTCGTTTGCTCCGCAGAGTTGCTAGGACCTTAGCGTGCTATTGTGAACATCATTAGTGATGTCACTTTGTAGAAGCCAAGAGCTTCAATTTTTGATATTTTGGTCTTCGGACACATTTTGTAAAAACAAACTTTGATCGTTATATATACATGGGTTCTACCAGCTTACTTTACATTGTGTACATTTTAATGTGTTTGATTTTATAAGTGATTTAAATGCCTGTCCAATACATAATTAGCTAAAGCATCTATCAATGTATTAAGACTTCTTAGAATGTGTTGATATTCTATGTAATCAAAATGTCTTTCCAAGAGGCGAATCCGCAAATATATCCTTAATAAAGTAGGAATTCGAATAGAATATACATTACTGAGCTGTAGTACTACCAACTGCGAGTCAAGTCGAACAACCAAATAATGAATTCCAAGAGAGATAGAATCAACCAATAATTCAACCACGGCGCTATAATCTGCAATATTGTTGGTTGCTCGGCCAAGACATATACCTCGTAGAGATATGAGTTTGTTTGTTGGGGCATAGATTGCCCAAGCAGCGGAAGCTAGGTTCCGAGTACTACGACTAGCACCGTCGGCGAAGCTAATATAAGGTAGCGAATACTCCGACATCTGGCAATCAAACACAACGTCACGTAAGGGCAGAGACCAGATAATGTCAAAGGCAAAACTAAAGTAACACACACACTCAGTATGATACATAAAATACAAGTACTCATGCACAAATGACTCATGCATAGTACTTCTTCAAGTACAACCCATTCCTGGGTTCACTCAAAGGCACACCATCATAATCCACTAGCTCATATGCTCCTTTTTCCAAAACTTTGCTAACAATATAAGGCCCACGCCACATTGGTTCGAATTTTCCAGCTCCTAGGACATCTTTATCTTGTTCATATAGAAGAACAAGATCTCCTTCAGAGAAGACACGAGGTTTGACATGCTTGTCATACTGTGCCTTAACACGTTTCTTCTAGGCTTCTATTACAAGAGTAGCGTCACGGCAAGTCTCGTCTAATCGCATCAAATACAACAGACGTTCCTCTTCAGCAGAAGTATTAGGTAAGATCTCTATAGCTAGCTTCAAAGATGGTATCTCACATTCTATTGGCAGAATGGCTTCCATGCCATAAACTAATCGAAAAGGCGTGAATCCTGTGGCAGATTTAACAGATGTCCGATATGCTCATAATGCCAAAAATAACATTGTGTGCCAGCTGGTTTTATGGATTCCTATCATCCGTCGAATCATAGTTATAAGAACCTTATCGATGGCTTCGACCTAGCCATTGGCCTGTGGATAATAGGGTGTTGAGCTATCATGACGAAGGCCCAACTTCTCTGTAAGTTCAGACATCATGTTATTTCTAAAATGACTACCGTAATCGGTAACGATAGCCTGAGGAACACCAAAACGAGTGATGACATGGTTGAAAAGGAATAAGGCTGCAGTCTTCCCAGTGTTATCGAATGTCGGCATTGCCTCAGCCCACTTTGTGAAATAATCAACATCTACAATAATGTAACCATGCCCCCCGGCTGAGTGAGGGTGACATGTAATGAAATCAATGCCCCATTTAGCAAAAGGACCTACTGAGACTACAGGATGAAGGGGAGCAGGATGCGACCGAATCTTATGATTATAGGTCTGGCAAGCATGAAACTTCTGGACGGTAGTAATGCAGTCAGTGAATAGGGAAGGCCAAAAGTAACCTGCACGTAAGATCTTCTGGGCAGTAGCATACCCAGACATATGACCCCCACATGCTCCGGAATGGCAGTCATTCAAAGCTTTCTCAGCTTCGTCAAAAGTCAAACAACGTCGAAAGACAGAGTCAATGCCTCGACGGTAAAGAGTATCGCCGAGGATGATATAATGACGTGCTTGATAACGTACACGACGTCGTTCATTACTGGACAAATTAGGCTGGAAAGTTTGAGTTTGGAGATATATAATGATATCTCCGTACCAAATATCGTCGGTACTGATAAGGAAAAGTGACTCGTCAGGTAACGAATCGACTGCTACCTTTTCCGTGGCAGTGTGGGGAAAATCACAAATTAACTCAGTGAAAACTAGAGATTTCTTCGACGTGGCGCGATCGAATTCCAAATCGAACTCCTGGAGAATAACAATCCACTTGGAGTACTTGCCCCCAGCAATTGACATGTCAATATGTGTTGCATGGGGTTACAGTGCGAAATCACTGTAGTCTTCCTGGTGAGAATATAATGATGGAAACGTTGGACTGCTTGAACAGTAGCCAAGGCCAGCTTCTCAACATGTTGGTACTTGATTTTCGTGGATGATAAACTTCTACTCAAGTAATAGATAACATGTTCATCGTGGTTATCATCCTCTTGAACGAGGACCATGCCGATAGTATACTCGGACACAGCTAGATAAAGAAAGTAGTCTCGACTATAATCCAGAGGGAAAAGAAGAGGAGCTTTTGTGAGGGACAATTTTAAAGCTTCAAAGGCGTTGTTAGCAACTTTATCCCAGACAAACTCTGAACCTTTCTTTAGAAGATGCGTGAAACCGCGAGTAATCTCGACATAATTCGGGATGAAACGATGAATAAAGTTTTCTTTTCCCTTCAAACTTTGTAACTGACGCAAAGAATAAGGAGGAGGGAGATTAAGAATCGCCTCGACCTTGATAGGATCTACCCAGATCCCATGGCATGAAACAATGAAACCGAGGAGACGGCCAGATTTGACGCAAAAGACACATTTATGAGGATTCAGGCGAATGCGATAGAATCGGCAACGAACAAAAATTGCTCGGAGATGGCTAGGGTGATCGACTCGACGTAAAGAATGAGCCAGCAAATCGTCCAAATAAGGTTGAACAATATGCTTGATATTGTGAAAGGCGTAAGACATAGCACGTTGGAACGTAGCACCTGCATTCTTCAGACCAAAGGGAAGTTTTCTGTAGGTGAAAGTACCCCAAGGACAAATAAAATCCGTTTTATGTTGGTCCTCAGGAGCGATATTGATTTGATTATAGCCAGAAAATCCATCCATGAGGGAAAAAATTTCACTGCCGGCACAGTCATCAACAATTTGGTCAACGAAAGGGGTTGGAAAATTGTCCTTTGGACAAGATTTGTTGATATCCCGATAATCAACACAAACATGTATACTACCACCCTTTTTATCAATTGGTACGGGGTTGGAAACCCATTCTGTCAATGCCACGGGGTAAATGAAACCGGCTTTAAGAAGTTTTTCAACTTCGAGTTTAATGGCTGCCGCTTTACGTGGATGGATAGGACGAAGATGCTGCTGGACTGGTTTATATCCGGGGTACGTCTTAATCTCATGAACAACGATAGCAGGGTCAATACCCGGCATCTCTTCAGAACTCCATGCAAAAATATCACAGAATTCTTTAAACAAAAGTATAAGTGACAATTTCTGCGGGAGAACAGGAAGCTCCAATATGAACATTCTCGACTATCCCAAGTTTCACTGAAATATCTATGGGTATCGTGGGTGAAATGTTACTGAGGTTCCCTTCTGCAAACACATCGCGTGTGGATTGGGAAACCATGGATATAACAACAACGGTCGATGGAGTCGAGATCCGCTGATAATTCTCAAGAGTCTGTTGTTCCAGAAACAAGATGGAACGATGATGCCCATCGTCCCAAGGGGTATCTTCCATGACGGACATGATCATCTCGTCAGTGGGAAATATGACACGGAAAGGGTCAGGAGACAACTCGTCAAAAGAAGAAGTAGTAGAGGTTGCCGATTGAATGGCTTGATAAGCAGACTCAAACGGACTTAACGGCATAACGTTTCCGAAACGAACATGATCTCCGAGATCAGGGACTACCCAAGGTTCAACAGACACCGGAAGTTCATGAGGTACAGTAGAGATCATATTAATAGAAGCAATAAACGGGCGTGAAATATCAGGTGGTGGTGGTATGGGAAAAGTACCCATTAGTGAAGAGTCTTTTAAAAGACCGACCCCGACATTCTCGTAACCCGGTGGGGTTTTAGCGATGAAAGGTACATTGCCAACGTGAGTATCAGCATTAAAAAAGGCAAGTTGATCGACCGTAACCAATTTTCCTTGGTGAGGAAATCGTACGACACGGAAAAGGGTTGACACCACAGCACGCATAGAATTGACCCAGCTTCGATCAAGTAGAAGATTATAATCTAAGGGAGTATCAAAAACTTCCACTTCCACTTGAACGGTCTTACTTTCCAAAGTGACAGGCAATGATGGTAATACACCATAAGGCTTAATACACTTCAGCTTTTAACTACATGAGCCCAGTTCGACACTTGTCTTCCTGGAGCTTCATGTGCTCCATTTAGCCTACATCCCCTTTCCAGGAACTTAGTATAACAAAAACATATCATGTCCACCTTAGTCTTTATGAATTAATATTAAAATATTATTCATCTAGAGGTAAGCCCCCTAGCTTAGCCCCTTGGCCCAAATACTTAGCCCCCCCTTCCTTACCCAACCTAGTGGATCTTAGTCCCCCATAACTCTTCTTCATGGTCGGTCTACACGCAACAGTGTTTATGTTTTTATTAATGATCTGTATAATTACATATACAAAAATATCAGGCTCCTGGCCTTGGCATCTGGATCACCATCCTAATAAACACATAAGTTTCTCATCTTATAATCACTCATCTCACCAGCCTATAAGAAAAATTACAATTTAGCAGGGGCTCGGCCTTGGGGTATTACAAATTCAATGGATTCATAGGGAGTCCAACTTCATAGGGAGTCAGGAGGCTCAGAGGGAGATTCATTCGTTCAGTGGGAGCCAAGATTCAGGTCCAAACGGGAGAGAGGCATCTTCCAAGGTTGTCGGGAGGGTTTCATGGATTGAAGTGGCCAAGCAAGATGCTTAGGAGCGGAAGGCTTCTAGGAGAAGGGTGTCTTCTAGGGAGGGATTATTCCAGATAGAAGGATTTTCTTTAGTGACCAAGGATCTAGCCAATCAGGAGGACTAGAGAGAAGCTTTTCTTCGATGACGAAAGGGGCAGCCAATCAAGTGGATTGGAGAGAATTTGTGGTAGCGGGCCTAGTGCAGGAGACATACCTACTCCCAAGGTGGGAGATAGACATACTTCTAGGTGATTTTGGAGTGTGGTGAGAATACCTCCCTCGCTAAGAGGAAGTGTTTATGATTTGTAGCATCAGACAAGTATTCTCACATGACCCTAGGTTTTGGGCATGTGGGAATCATTGTGGGCACTACATCACACTTTCAGTTTGGTGAAAACCCCTTTAGATTTTGAGTTAGGGACTTGGGGGATTGATGATGGGATTTGTGGGTTTATGGTGGGGCTTCCCACCCACAGGAAAGTCTAATTTGGTTTTGAATTTGTGGAGGGGATTCTCAAGATAACCCTTAAACTTGTATAAATAAGAGAGAGGTCATTGTAACATTCCATGGTGTAGAGTGTGTGGAGACATGATGGAGTTGGCATAAGTGATTCTACACTTGTGCCAAGGATCATGGTGATTTCAACAAATGGAAATTCTGCAATTGTGGAAACTCTATCCTAGGAGAGAGGAATGATGCACTTGTGAAGGAAGTCAAGTTTTTCATACATGTACATTAGTTGCAAGAAGGTGAATCGTATATGTACGTAGGTCACAGGAAGGTGAATGGAATATATATACGCAGGTCACAGTACAGGTGAATCAAGTATGTATACAAGTCACATGAAGGCGTATCATGTTTGTACACATGTCACAACACATATTATATAAATATTAAGAAAACCAAGAGTAATGGATTGAGCTTGAATAAGGAAAACTTAGTTTACATGAATAGCACACATTGTCTAAATCTCGGGTTACAAGGAGAGTACTTTATAAGGGTGAAATCATCAAAAATGATGTTGTATGTGGGAATGGAGAGTGAGAATGAGATTCCCTTACTGACACACCTCCACTTATTATAGAATAGGAGCATATTTTAAGAGAATGATTTTTTAAAACATGTGGAATGAAAACCTTATCAATGATAATGATATGGTTATGTAGCAGAATCACAAGACTTACTTGAAGAAAAATTATGTTGTTTTCGCTTTTGATTTTTGAAATTGTTATTAGTAACCTTTTTAATATTTAATTTGTGAAAATGTTATTAGAAAACATTTTAATAGTTATAAAGAATGATTAAATTTATTGTTTTTAAATGATTATTAATATTAAATTATGAATATTACCTTGTGACTTCTCGTACAACATTATTTAAGGGATTGAGTGATTAGACTTACGTGCGCCTTTGACTTTATTATGAATGATGGATCAACAACATAATAGATTTATAATTTTATGATGAATTTATTTTTTAAAAATAAAATAGATTTATAATTTAAATCAGTAAAGGTGGAGAAAAAACTAAATACTCATGGGCTATCTAGAGGAGATCAACCAGTATTATTGAAAGCAAACTTAGAATCCATTCGTGTCTAATAGATGTTGCTTGTATGGATACCCAAAGGACTGTTGGAAAGGATCCAAATATTGTGTTATAGGTTCATTTGGTTAGGAGAGCTAGGAAAAAAATGAATGGTTTTGGTTTCTTGGAAAAAAACTAGCAATACCAAAAATCAAGGAGGACGGGGGTTAAAGAATATTTTCCTTTTCTCTAAAGAATTAGTTAAAAAGAATGCATGGTGACTAATTCAAGGTTCTTGGTTGTAGGCATAAGTCATCAAGTACAAGTAAATAGATCCAGATACGGTAGAGGATTGGGTAAGAAATCTTGTTAAGAGAATCCAAAACACCTCAATTATATGGAAAGTGGTCATTAGAACCTTTCCACTTGTTGGAAATTGGTTGGTGTGGCACATAGGAAAGGGAGACAGTCCAAATTGGGTTAAATATGTCGATTAGAAGTAGGGGATTCCATAGGTTATTCACTATCTAAGAGACGTGGGTTTTTATACACTCAAGTAGATTTTCAGATGGGACAAAGCAACTACATGGCAACAAAATTGGCTATCCTAGAGGGAGATCAGTCTAAGGGAGGTGGATGTAGTTACTTTGAAGAGGTACACTAAAGAATTGAAATCTTATTATGTTAGAATAAGAGATGATGAGGATTAGATTATTTGTTCATTAAATCCAACTGAAGATTATATTTTGAGCATTGGATATAAAGTGTTAGCCACTGAGGGAAGAGAGAATCTACATGTCAGATCGTGGAAACAAGTTTGGAAATTTAATTGTCCATCAAAATCCAAAATATTCAAGTGGATTCTTTCGAATAACAAATATTTAACCTGGGATATTTTGTAGAAGAGGAATTTTGCAGGATTTGGATGGTGTTGTCTTTGCAAACAAGAGGAAGAAACAAATTTGTATTTAACTATGTCTTGCAAATTTACTAAGCTTGTTTGGCATGAGGTAGAAGGAATGGCAAGATTGAAAATGCTTGGGACATGAACATTATAAAGGAATCTCTCCGAACTTGGTGCACTAATAGTGAAACCAGAAGGTAGAGATATCTCCCTTTGACTCTTTCTTGGGGTGTATGGTTGGCCAAGAATTCAAAAATATTTCAAGATAGGGATACTTACATCTAAAATATGTTGTCCAAATCTTAAATATACTATCCACATTTCCTCAATTTCAGGAAAAACATAGCATAAGACAGTGAGATAAAGAAGTAATTAATAAAGATCTTCCATGAGATTTATTTGATGGTGCTTCTCAAGGAATCCCTCCCAAATGTGGGGTAGGAGGATCCTACATATGTATATGTTCCATAGTATATATTTCAAATCTAGAGTTGCCCAAGCATCAAATAAATTATGTTAATTAACGGTGCTCAAATTGGTTTTGATGTTGGCTCGAGAACATGGAGTAACACATATTCAAATATTTGCGGATTCACTTATTGGAATTCAATGGATGAAACAAGAGTTAGTCTTGATAAATTCCATACCCCAACCTTTGTTTCTTGATGTTATGTATTTACAATGAGACTTCACTTATATTTCCTTTGAACATGTCTACATGGAAATAAAAAAGAAAGTAAATGACTTATCAAAATAAAGGTTGGAGATAGATAGAGTATGGAAAGTCTTTGAGAATCATCGAGAATAAAATTCAGAATATTTGCATATTCCATGGATACAATTTTTTATTCATACAACATAGTCTTATAGGTCCATTTATTAGTATATCTCATGGGTGGTAAATGAAACAAATAGGGAATGGTAGCTGATACATTTTTTGATGGATAAAAAAAGAAGATGTAAATTCTAACAATATTGGAGGAAACAATTTTTTCAGGGACTATTTTAATGTCATCATGTATGAACTTTTTAGTTGTTCATATGTAAAGGGACGAACACTAGTTATTTTGGATACATGACTTATGTTGAAAACAAGAATTATTTATAACATCTGACAATATAATTTTATTTTTATTGCTACAATGCACAGATAGAGATAAGCGTGAATTATATTTCTCATTAATATGATATCGATATAAATACATGAGCTTGACCTTTGGATTTGTCTTCCAAGAGGTCTCTTAGACTCCTGATGATGATTTGTTTCATATTCCTTCACATTAGTAATCCTAACAGATTACATTTCCAACATTCCCCCCCTTAATCTGAAGGGGTGTATATGTGAGTCCAAGAAGAGAAATGAAATCTAGAAGTGAACAGTTGAAATCTGGAAGTGAATAGTTGAATTATAGAAGTGGACAGTGGTCAATGGTTAAATGTGCTCTCTGAATCTGATAGTTTTGGGATGAACACAAACCAAATGGCTAGTAGAAGTTGATGTCTTCTACTAAATTGTGGTGGTGGTTTAAGGTAGACCACAAACCATGGAACTTGGATCTAAGGCTCAGTGGTTTCCAAAACATTTCCTAAGTTAGCTAGAAGTTAGAAGATGTAATCTTTTCCTAATTGGAAGTGCTCTTGAATCTTGGTTTAAATATGACCATAAAATATTCTCTAGATGAAGTTGAAATCCTTCTACTAAATGGAGGTTTAAGGAAAACCACAAACCATTGTCTAGAAAAAGTTGTAAGTATTCTACTAAGTGGTAGTTTAAGGAAAACCACAAACAAATTTGGTGGTTTTGGATGAAAAAAAAACAAATCACTCTCGCTTGTTACTACTCGATTAATAGGAATCGAATCTTGAAGCCTGAATTTCAATCATCGATATTGTTATGTTGTTCCCCACTATTAGGTACAAGGTGAGAAGATGTAAATCTTTGTTATATTGTTCCCCCCTGATAGGTACAGGGTGACAAGATGCAAATATTTCTACTGCAAGATGTGTCAATACTCGAAAATGGATTCGTCAATAAGACTGATATATCTTCCTGATTGTTGATTACCATTGCCAAGAAGTGATCCACCTATAGTGGTTCTTTACTCGTACATATTTCTTTTGTTTGGAACATATGTTTTTAGGATGATTGTTCTTTCCACAATGTTCACAAGGATGAAGATCGAAGCACTGATCCTCCATATGGAAAACTCACTCACAATGTTGGCATTTTGAAGTCTGCTCTTGAACTAGAGCAAGTGAATATGAACGTTTTCAACGAAATATAGCACTTTGGAACTCAATTGGCTTGTTATAATCCAAAATATGAAAGGTCACTTTCTTTATATATAGGATACATGGTTTGTTCTTATTGTCTCTAATTTCTTCCCAAGGTCTGATGATTGGCTTGGAAAGAGAAAATTGAACTTATGCACAACTTTCGCTTCATCTACACTTGAATATGAAGTTGGCTCATTGAGTTTCTCCTATGTTGGTTGTTTATCTGGATCATCATTATTGTATTCTTCTTCAAAAAGAAGGTTTTTTTGAATCATGTATGTACTTAGGTTGAAAGAAGGTGAATCACGTATGTACCAGGTCATAGTACATGTGAATCGTGTACGTTTGTACAAAGTTTTTGTGGGAAGGAGAAGGTCCATACAGACTGATGTCAACAGTAGTGAAAGTGATGTTAGCATGTCGTACATGTGATCTACAACATATTTGTGGGCAAAGGATATTTCCAAGGATTTGTTCAGGTTTGGTTTTCTGATTTTTGTATTTATTGGAGGACAAGGTTTTCCTCATATTTTTTTGAAATTGTATTGGTTGGAAGGGTTGTTTTTCTCTTAGAATTTTTGAATTTAACAAGGTTACATAACTGAAATTTTTGTTTTATATGTGTATTGATGATTCATATCTAATCTTGTTGTTTCTGTCTCATATAATTTCACTCAATAATTTTCAGTGTAAAATTGTTTTGTGATAATAGCTACAGTTTTATTGTTAGTTCACTAGGAAGCCATTTTTAGATCTAAAAATTAGTCACATAGAGTTGCATGTGAAAATTTAAATGGTATCAGAGCTTGGGATCTGAAGAGAAGGGGATCATATTGAGACACATTTTTTGCTACAACATTAGAAGAGTGTCACTTGTGTTCTTGTTCTTGTTTCAATTCAGACAGGTCACAGGTGACAACTCTTAGAGGGAGTTGTAGCAATGTTAAGGAGTTACATATGAGAGGGAGCTACAATGATGGTTGCAAGTGGAAAAAAGTTAGATGCTATATGGTTTGAGACATGGAGAACACTGTTTGTATGAGGAGTTTTGAACTATTTCATTTTGGTGATGTGGCGGGTTGGGAGTTCTAGTGGATTGGCAGAGAGATCGGTTCGCAATAGTATGTTGTATGGCAGGTTGCCAACTCCGTTGATGGACTTCCAATGAATTGTCACAATGAGATGAAATGGGTGTAGCTCAAGTGCTTTGGCATGGATGAGATAGATTTGTGTGGATGGTAAGTTAGCGAGATAGAGTATTAATAGAGCCAGAGGGTTGCACACTTGATGGTGTGTCGATGTGCAACAATGTATGAGGTATTTGACCCAGGAGGATGAGGACACTTGCATAGATGAGTTGTATAGGTATAGAGTTTACTAGAATGTGTGTCCATCAACAACTTGGGATTGTTTAGAGACAGGACATAAGACTAGTTGTAGCATGTCTAGACAAAAAGAGTTTTTGGTGACTTGGATGCTGGACTTGGGTAGAAGTTCATTGGATGGTCATGACTTGGGTATAATTTCCTTGGAAGATTGCATGGTTATTGTATATTAGGAATCATCGACACATGACAGGGGCATGAGATTTTTTCATGAGCTTCACAATGTTTGAATCATGTATGTACAAGGAGCTTGGTATGAGGACCAGGCATGTAGTACAAGGATTTGGAGTAGTGGTATTCCAGATGGAGTTAGGGGATGTGTTGCGAGTGGAAAATGTGTTATGGGTTCCAGTAGTGTGTTTTCAACATCAACAATTGAGGACTAGGGTTATGCAATGTTTTTCTAGGATGGACAGGTGTTATTGGATTCCCATAAGATCTTACCCAAGCACAATAATGATCTTGGAGTTAGAGAAGGAAATCTATATAGGCTAAGCGGCCATCCTATGCATGTTGTGACGAGAAGGAGCAGAGAGACAGATGAGGAGGAGAAGGTAGCTCCACTAGTGGTGACGCAGGTGGCCCCACTAGCAGAACATGTACAAAGGGAGGAGGTAGCTCCACCAAAGGTGAAGCAAGTAGTTCCACCATTGGTACAGGCACAGAGGGAGCCATATTTCAGATGGAGTCATCCCTCAAGATCTAGTGGGGAGGATCAACCTCCTAGGATAATGCAAAGGACAGTGGACATGGAGAAAGTAGCTTTGAAGGTTGTATAGACTCAAAGGGAGTTTGACTTCAGAGGGATTTTGTAACATTCCTGGGCCTACAACTCCATTGTCGGGCAAAGATACCACACGGAATATACACTTATATAATATATATATGCATTTTAATGGATTTCAAACACTTAAATCACAATAAATAGAGAATTACAGCTACCATTTCAGAATCAATGGAACTAACCGAAATTCATATACGCAATGGAATACATGATAACATTCAAGCATCACAAAACATGCATAAAATACATAATTAAGCACATCAATGATACTTATCGTTTAGTTGAAGTAAATCCACCAACTACGTGTAGACCTTCCACGAACCTCCCAGCCTTAGACTGCACTGCTCATCACTCTCAGTAGTAGATCACCCCTGAGCTGGGACTAAACTCCACCGAAAAGGGAATTCTAGGGTTGGCAAGGAAAACAAGGAAGTTGCACAAAAAAATAGGAAGGATCTTTTATCCCAGGAGCCACTTATGCCCACAACCCACATACCATCATTCCCCACACGCCTTCTCCACCCCAGGAGGATACACCTTCACTAATACAAGTCCATCAATTAGTACCCCTCCCTTACCTTGGGTTTTAGCAATAGGATGGACCATAAGTCTCAGAGTATTGTAGCTATTTTGGGACTCCCTTCTAGGACAACTGACTTCCCAGTAAAATCTCTCACCTAGGAGAGTTTCTCACATGCCTTACAACCTGCCTCTTCAACTATTCTTCGACTCAGCTATAGCTGGGTATGGGTGACAACAATAGGAATAGAAACAGCAACAGGGAAAAATGGTTATGGACACCCAAAAGGCAACAACCTAATGCAAAGTCACAACATGTCTCAAGCAACTATAATTTCATCAGGCTTCACAAGAAACAACATAGGACGACTACACGGTTTATATTTTCAAATATGTGTGAGGGTATGTAGAGGTCAGACAATGAATGTCTCGGGTTTAAACAAAGGATGGGAGAATGGAGAGGACAAACTCAGGTGAAGAATGGAAAAATGACCAGCGAACCCCCCAACACAGTTGACACTTAATATTTTAACTACATGAGCCCAAGTCGACACTCGTCTTCTTGGAGTTGCATGCGCTTCATTTAGCCTACATCTCCTTTCCAAGAACTTAGGATAAAAAAAACATATCATGTCCACCTTAGTCTTCAGAAATTAATATTAAAATATTATTCCTCTAGAGGTAAGCCCCCTAGCTTAGCCCCTAGGCCCAAATACTTATCACCCCCTTCCTTACCATACCTAGTGGAGCTTAGTCCCCCATAAATCTTCTTTGTGGTCGGTCTACATGCAGCATTGTTTTTATTTTTATTAATGATCTACATAATTACATATACAAAAAATATCAAGCTCCTTGCCTTGAAATCTGGCTCACCAACCTAATAAACACATAAGTTTCTTAGCTTATAATCACTTGGCTCACCAACCTATAAGAAAAATTACAATTCAGCAGGGGCTTGGCCTTGGGGTATTACAATCCCCTCCGCTTATTTTTTCACTATCCTCAATGCAACTTATTTATAAACAACAGTAAGATTTCCAAAATCTTCAAAAGGATGTGGGTACTCTACCCGCATAGAATATGCATGCTCCCATGTTGTGTCTGTAGGACCATACCAGGTCCACTGGACTTTTACAAGCCCTATGGCTCGATTACGGAGTTGCTTGCTTTTCCATTCCAGTATACGAATCGGATGCACCTACAAGATGCCTTCTTTCTCCACCTGAATCGCATTCCAATCGATTACATGATTAGCATCAGGTATATATTTCTTAAGCAATGAAATATGAAACACATTATGTACAGTCATGGATGCAGGCAATGCAAGAAAATATGAAATTGGTCCAATCCTTTATAGGATTTCAAACGGTCCAAAAAATCTGGCTGCCAACTTGGAACAGTTTTCCAACTTCAGGGAACTTCTATTAGCTTTCAGTTTCAAGAAAACATGCTCTCCCACTTTAAACTCTCTGTGGGTTTGGTTTTTATCAGCATAACTTTTCTTCCTATCTTGGGCAGCTTTCAAATTATGCTTAATCTTCTGCATTTTCTCTTCCATTTCCTTGAGCAACTCTGGTCCAACTATTGCTCTATTAGCTAGGTTGTCCTAGCTTACTAGAGTGTTGCACTTTCTGTTTTAAAGTGCTTCAAATGGGCTCATCTGCAATGATGCTTGATACCCATTGTCGTAGGTGAATTCTACCAAGTGTAGGTATTCTTCCCATTTATATGGTTTGTCCATCACATACATCCTTAACATGTCTTCCATCAGTTGTTTCACCCTCTCTGTCTGCCCATCAAACTCAGGATGATAAGCAGTGTTGAAGTTTAAATTTGTTCTGACCCCTTTGAATAACCATTTCCATAATTTTTAGGTGAATTTTGGGTCTCTGTCAGACACAATTGTCTTGGTAACACCATGCAATCATGTTATTTCCCTTATAAATATATTGACAACATTAACTGCCTTGTGAGTATTCTTTAATGGAATAAAATGGGAATCTTTCGTAAGCTTATCCACCACCACCATGATTGAATCATGTTTCTTGTCGGTTCTGGGCAATCCTGTGATGAAATCCATTGTCACCACTTCCCACTCCCACTCAGGAATGGGTAAAGGTTGTAACAACCATGTTGGGTGCCTATGCTCATCTTTGAATTTCTAGCATTCCATACATTTGGCGATGTATTCTGCAATTTCCTTCTTTATACCTATCCGAAAGTAATGGTTCTTTACTACTGCCACAGTTTTCTGCAAGGAAGTGATGGGGTGAGTTATCCTTGAGAATCCTGCAATGAACCTTCTGTAGTAGCCAGCTAGACCCATAAAGGATCTGAATTCTATCACATTCTTTGGCATTGACCATTATCTGATGGCTTCTATCTTCTCAGGATCCATGGCTATCCCATCCTTTGAAATGATATGTCCCAAGCAATGGATCTGCTTTTGATAAAATGAGCACTTGCTCAGTTTAGCATACATTTGGTGCTCGCCTACCACTTACAACACCACCTTCAGATGATGTTCATTCTCTTCCTCCGACTTGGAATACACCAGGATGTCATCCAAAAAGACTATGAAAAACTTGTCTAGATATTCCTTGAATACACCATTCATTAGGCACATAAAAACAATGGGTTCATTTGACAAGCCAAATGGCACCACTGTGAATTCATAATGACCATACCTTGTTCTAAAGGAGGTTTTGTTGATGTCTTCATCCTTTATTCTTACCTAGTGATATATTGACATGAGATCTATCTTTGAAAATATCTTAGCATCCTTCAACTGATCAAAGAGATCATCAATCATTGGCACAGGATACATGTTCTTAATAGTCACTTTGTGAAACTGTCTAAAATCGATGCACAATATCAGTGTCCCATCTGAATTCTTCACAAATAGGACCAGGGCTCCCCAAGGTGACACACTTGGGCGTATATACCACTTCTTCGAAAGTTGTTCAAGATGCAATTACAGTGCTTTCAGATCTGGTGTACTCATTCTGTAAGGATTTTTTGACATTGGAGCTGCTCTAGGCATCATGTTAATAGAGAAGTCAATGTCTCTCTTTGGGGGTAGTCCTGGTACCTCCTGGAATACATCCTCAAAATATTTTAATACTACATGGTCTTCAGTACTTTAAACCTTATCCTTAGGTGCTTCCTCCATGTGGGATGCAAATAATTGACAGCCTTTCTTGTAGCACTTCTTTAGCTGCATTGCTGAGATTTCTCTAACACTAACTGCAATGGGAATTCCTTGGACTGTTCCTGAGTTTCCTTCCTCATCCAGGCAAGTGAATTCCTTGCTACAAAATTTTAAGATGGCATGGTGTTGGTCCAACCAATCCATCCCAATTAGACAGTCATCGGAACCTAAAGATAAAATGTTCAATTCAACCCTTGTGCCTAGTCCATTCATGCCCACTAGAAAGGAATTAACCAACTCTACAACCTTTCTCTTGGTTCCTATAGCTAGTTGCACTAACCAAGATTTTCCATGTTTTTGTCTTGATAAATGCAAACTTTCCACCATTCTAGGATCTATGTAACTATGACTAGCTCCTTAATCAATTAAAATAGCAATGGATTGGTACCTTCCACTTCAATCATATGTGATTGATATTCTACTTGCTTGTTGTCTAGGGCTACATAAATCCTTGGTACTCTACTGCCCATGTCCTCCACTGTTTCTTCTTGTTGAACATTGTGGACAGCTCTCACTTTGTCATTTTTGTGGGGGTAATCTCTATACCTATGATTTCCTTTACAGACCCAACATTCCATAGGTGGTTGTCTTTGCATTTGTCCACCTACTTCATCTTTCTTGGGCTCTCTAAAACCTAGTTGTCCTTTAGGCATATTCCTGAAAAATGGTGGTTTGATTCCCTTTTTCCTTTGCTCCCTCTTAAACTTCTTCTTGTATTCCCAAGATTTTTGGAAAGTAGGATTTTCTTTTTGCTGATCATATAATCATTTTGCTCTCCTTATAGTTTCTTCCATTGTTTCTGGGTCATCATACTGGATCTTGTCATTGATGGAAGATGTCAATCCATCCAAATGCCTTTGAATTTTGATAGTCTCTTCCTTGATGAAAGGAACATACTTCAACAATTCCAAAAATCTTCCTTCATATTCATCAATGGTCATGTTGCTCAACTTGAGTTCAAAGAACTCTTTCATCTTTCTGTCGTAATATGTCTTAGTTAAGTATTTCCTTTCAAAATGCTTCTTGAACTCCCTCCAAGTAACATTCTTCTCTCTAATGTGTTGTACTTGCACAAGCTGCTCCCACCATACGGATGTCTTTCCTGTAAGTTGGTAAATGGAAATACTTCCCTCTGCATGAGAAGAATAGTTCTGCAATTGGAAATATTTCTTCATGCCCAACAACCATGTCTCAGCATCTTCATCTTTCTTTTTTTCTTTGTCAAACATAGGAGGTTTAATCTTGTTCATTTCACCCTTCAGTTCATCCACTCCATATCTCCTATGTTTTTTGGAAGGAGATGGTCTTGAACTACTATGTGCCCTCTTATTGGAATGCTTCGGGGAGTGACGATAATGTCTGCTAACGCTTCTTGATCTTATTTTCTTCTCAGGGGTCTTGTGAATCCTTGTTTTTCTTGAGTCACTCTCCTTATCCAACTTCTTTTCGATTCTCTCTAAACTTTGCATCAACTTTAAGTTGAATTCCCCCTGTTAATCCCTGACTTTCAAGAGATTTCTATTATCAACTCGGTGAGCATGGCCATCTTTCTTCAATCGTTCAATTATTTTCATCATATGCCCTTCCTTAGCCATCTCGTCTCCGTGCCCATTGCAATTTGATCCTTCCACTCCCAAATGGACATCCATTCATTTTACTTCATTCTCTGAACTGGAAGCATTTTGTGCCTCCTCCATTTATCTGCACTCTGTGGCAATTTGTTGCAGTCCTGACACTAGTTGAACTCTACAAACACAACGTGCAGTCAATCGAAATTTGTCAGGCCATCATTCCTTAACAATTTCCACGACATTCATAAATCAATTTGATTTAAGAAAACATTTATATTTTATTTTATTTCCGAGCTCCTCTCTTCTCTGTAATAATTTTCGGGGACTAGCCCCTTTGTATCAATCATTAATTTTCAGTGTAAAATTGTTCAATGATAACGGTTAGTGTTTTATTGTTAGTTCACTAGGAAGTAATTTTCAGATCTGAAAATTAGTCACATAAAATTGCATGTGAAAATTGACATTATAATGGAAAAGAGAAACCCTTGTAGTCCAATTCCTTGAGACAGTGTTGCTTCAATGGTTGTTGGTGCACTTCTAATCATGTCTTCGCTCTTAAGTGCAACAATTTCCTTAGTCGGGCTTGTGAAACCTTGGTGTTGTTATGGATTATGTAGCAGAGTGTAGCAAAACCTATGAGAGATGGTCTTTTATCGAATGGGAATACATTGAAAACTTTATAAGAGCTATGGAGATCAAACAAGAGGACGTGTGGAGAAACACATTCCTTCCTTTTGGGGACATAGATTGCTTCTTCAATCAATTAGACACCCACATCAAGATCTCTTCAAATGATACAATGGAAATGAATTAGGAAGGAATGCCTAATGAATATGCATCTCGAAAACCTATGTGAAGTTGCGCTCAATTGAAATCTCTGACGAGAATTACTTTGAAGACAGTTTAAAGGCATTCCATTGATGTCATACTTATCTGGGAGCCGGACATGGACGTATATCGATGGAACACGTTAGGATTTGAATAACTCCGTAGAAATGTTATGAGGTAGCTTTTCAAATAAATCAAATTGTTGGGGATGGACAATCACTGTATCTACAATCGTTCCAGCTGAAGACAGAGAATACCAAGTTAATGATGACGAAGCCCTTCAGTATTCTTCCTCCCCACGTCCCTCTCCTTGATCGGTAATTGACTTTCTCACGCTCTGTCAGCTGCTCAATCCCACAAGAATAATGAGATGAGTCAACCATGGAATACATAATGAAAAATCCATAGTTTATCATATGTATCGAATGGATGCAATGGCTCTCATTGTTTCAGATGTTTCTGGGATTAATAGAGAGAGGTATCTAGATGGAAATTGTTCATGATATTGATAAAGCTATTGTTGGAGACATTACTAGCAACAGCTCCAATATATTGCCGACTGCAAGGCTCCCACCATTTTTTTTGGTGAAGGCATCACCGCTCAACGCAACTTTAGTCGCCATGTTTGTTGGCTACATCACAAATCACATTGTTCACGACCATATTGCTTCCTTCTACACTACTTCAAAACGTTGTGAGATTGAAGATATCTCTCATAGACCATCCAACAAATAGTGATGGAGGAAATCCTATGTTTCACGCAGAAAGAGTAGGAATTGAACCGAAACATAACAAGATGCAGGAAATAAGGCAGACATTTAGAGACAAAGTGAATTGATAGTCATTTAGAAAACCAGAGGAGGTGAACGGTCGATTAGGGTAGGGTTTTACGCAAGTAGAGATTTTTTTTGGAGTAGAAAGCTATGGGCAGTCTTATCAATGAATAGACACCAAAGATGGAAAACTAGTAGGATGAAAGATGGAGGAACATTTATATAGACGAGAATGAAAAATGCCTCTAGACAACTCAGCTATGGATAAATATCATAACTCGATGTTGAAAAGGAGCGATATGCAGAGGTTGTGGCTAGGGTTCTGGTATAGCCACAGTCGCAGCCTGTAGTTGATGCAGATGGAGGGTGTCGAGTTCGTTGGTGAACGCCGAGTTCGCTGGGATCGTCGAGTTTGCTGGGATCGTCGGGTTTCGCTAGCCGCTCCCCAGAAATATCCAGGGATATGGACGAGCGAGGTTTCAAGTCTGGCGACGGCACCAGAGGAATCTTCGTGCAAACTGAAGGCCAGATCTCGGGTGTGAGTGTTCACTATATTTCCTATCGGTGTATTCGGTTGTCGTTTGAACTGACGACAGTTTCATCATTGATTAGACTTTAACAAGCCCGATGACGTGCAATCCGTGTTGAAGCCAGGCGGGGAGCAGATCGAGGGATATGTGGCTAGGGTTTCGCTAGCCACATCCCAGAAAAATCCAGGAGATGGGCGAGAGGGGTTTCAAGTCACGCGGGAGGACGCTTCCATTAGCTGTGGGTGATGGTTTTTTTTTTCCTTTGGTAGGGTTTGCAGGTTTTTTTTTCAGTTTTTTTTATCCTCTTCCTTCTAGGCAAGAAGAGGTTTGGGTTAGATATTTGAGGTTCTCACTGGAGGCGTGCCGTGTTTTTAGCAAACACTTTAAGGTTCATAACATTTTGAGGTTTTTTTGGGGCCAAGAATTTACTGATTTTTTCAAATCTCTTTTTGCAGTTTAATTGTTGATTTTTGTAAGGAATTTAGAATTCTGTGTAGCTAAGTTTTTTTGAATCAATACATGAAAAAATGATCTTATAATGTAATGATTGTTTTGAGAGCAGATTATATTTTTATAAATATAATGTCAAATTTTCTGTGGAAAAAAAAAACTCTCATAACTCAATCCAATCTTAAGGCATAAGGCGCTCTGATACCACTATTACAATGCACAAATAGATATGTGTGAATTAAATTTCTCATTAATGTGATATAGATATAAATACATGAGTTTGATCTTTGGATTTGTTTTCCAAGAGATCTTTTTGAATCTTGATGATGTTTTTTTTCATATTCCTTCAAGTTAGTAATCTTAATGGATTGCATTTCCAACATTTATAAATAAAATTACATGACTTTTTATTCGGACAAAAACTTTACAAATTAAATTAAATCTGAGGTAATATCTAAATTCATATATGAGACTAAGGCTAGATGTTACTATAAATCACATGACCCTATTGGAAGTAGAGATATTGGTTTTTTGCAGATGTTATCATGTTGCCTTTTGATCCTAGAGTAAAACCTAAAATTATTTTTTATTGGCTATGAACTTGTCTTCCTCATATTTAAGGAAACATGTTAACAAATCAAAACCCATAGGCATCTGGCAAGAGTAGAATTTTTCCCCCTTATGGACCACCAATTGGTCATTCTAGGTGGTATAGTTTTCCTTGAATAACATTGACAAGTCAACTCAAGAGTGGAAGTCTACCCCCTTATAGATCACTAGCAAGTCATTTTAAGTAGCATAGTTTTTCTTAAATAATAGTAATGAGTCAAATCACATCCACATATAGCAATCAATAATAATAGTCATCATTATTGATTAACGATTAAAATATAATAGATTTTTCCACCTTAAAAAAACAGTTTAATAAATAATTCTAACAATTAAAATTATAAAATAAATTGTTTACTAAACCTAACAAAATAAAAAATACAATATAATTTTCAAATTTAAATATTCATTAAAAATCATGAATATGTGATAATGCATGCTCAACATAAAGTAAACTAAATAATATGTTTAACATGTGTTGGGTGTATGCTCAACAACAATATAGGATAACTTCAACATATTATTTTGAAAAATAAATAATGTTAATATGTCTTGAATAAGATAATTGAGATTTGCACAGTGTTTTTAATTTATTGGATTTGAAATCTCTCCTTTGCATAAATATTCCTCTACCTTTGTATTGCATTATGTATATAATATTTTAAATAGAGTTGGATATTGATATTAAAATTTTAAAATTAAAATAATTTTTATATTTATAATATCAATAAATAAAAATTACCCACCAAATGTCACCTAGTCACCAACTCATAATATCATACTTCCTACTAATATTATAGTTGGGGATAAATGAAGGCAACAATGAATTGGTTGGTAATGTTATATGGGCTAAGTATGAGCTCACCCAAAATACTATATAACAAGATGTTCGAGCACCGAAAGATAATAGAGCGTCTAGGAGATCATGGGTGAATGGTATAGTCTGGAGGCATGCCAAGAGAAATAGCCCTTTTCTAGTGGCGATTTCAAAGCATAAAACCAACAAACAATGCAATCCCTTTGGCAAAAATTTTAAGCAAGGTAAATCTTTATTCATTTTATGGGTTCTTTGTGTGTTTTATGGTCTCAAGATTTTTAGTTTGATTAGTTTGATAGGTGTGGTTGGTGGCCAGCCAGCTCGAGCTCAAGCTGGCTTTTAGCTGGGCAGTGTGGGGAAGGTGTTGGGTTTGAGTTTCTTGAGTGGGAGAAATAGCAACCCATTTTCCCTTCTAGGAAGAAGAGAGGGTACCCCATTCCATCTCTATCCTCTGAGTCAGACATCTTTGTCTTCTTGGTACCAATTTTTGTAGGGAGGTATAATGCAAAAAAAAAAAAAAAAAA
>ML789624.1:427451-446970 GCA_009831015.1 Picea engelmannii | reverse complement strand
TTCTCTTTCCTTCATTGTACCCGATTGGTTGCAAGCTGTGCACCAGGAATGGCTTCAAGACCCCAAAAGTTTGCATCTGATCCAGCAACTGCAGAACAAGGCTCAGGCTCCCCCAGGGTACTCCTGGCTCCAGGATGAGCTTCAATACAAAGGTCGCTTGTATTTAAGTAAACAATCCAAGCTCAAATCCACGGTACTTTCTGAGCTTCATGCTACACCCATAGCGGGGCACTAAGGGTTCACCAAAACATATGACCGAGTCAAACGTTTTTTTTTCTGGGATGGTATGAAACAGGACATCCATAAGTTTGTGGCTGAATGTAAGGTGTGTTAATGCAACAAGGGAGAAACAGTCAAATATCCAGGCACCCTCCAACCGCTTCCGATTCCCCCTGCTATTTGGAAGGATATCTCTATGGACTTTATTACAGGCTTACCCAAATCAGGGAATAAATCAGTCATAATGGTGGTGGTGGATCGCCTTTCCAAGTATTCTCATTTTTGTGCTCTTCACCACCCATTTACTCCATCCACGATGGCTCAAATTTTCATGGATCAGGTCTTCAAGCTTCATGGCATGCCAAACTCTATTGTTTATGATCGAGACCCAACTTTCACAAGCAATTTTTGGCAAGAACTGTTTAAGCTACAAGGCACACAATTACATCTCATCTCAACTTATCATCCCCAGAAAAATGGTCAAACGGAAGTCGTCAACAAGTGTTTGGAAACATATATGTGGTCCTTTGCCTCTGAAAAACAACATCAATGGGCTCAATGGTTAGCCCTTGCCGAATGGTGGTACAACACTACATACCATACAGCCACTCGCATGACTTCTTTTGAAGCAGTGTATGGACAGAAGCCACCTTCAGTTCTCTCATACTTACCAGGTACCTCAAAGGTCCAGGCGGTTGACCAAACACTTACAGTCCAAGAGGATATCCTTCGTACCCTTAAAGAGAACTTGGTCATGGCCCATAATAGAATGAAGCAACAAGCAGATCAAGGTCGCTCCGAACGTCAATTTGTAGAAGGGGATCAAGTGTTTCTGCGACTGCAACCATATAAGAAATCTTCCCTCAAGGCCAAGCAGTGTCAGAAGCTAGCACCCAAATTTTATGGCCCTTACACAGTTCTCAATCGTGTGGGACAAGTCGCATATCAGTTAGCTCTGCCCAATCAGTCAAAGCTACATCCTGTTTTTCATGTTTCATGCTTGAAGAAGGTGATTGGAACCAGCTGCCAAATTCAAACCAACCTTCCAGAGTTAGCTGAAGAAGGATCCATTTGGCTACAACCAGAAGCAGTTTTGGACTAGCGTGAATGTCGCCTGCATCAGAGAACCATCAAGGAAGTGCTAGTACAGTGGAAAGATATGACTCCAGTAGATGCCACTTGGGAACTAGCTACCATTCTGCAGCAGTTTCCACATCTCAAGCCTTGAGGACAAGGCTCTTTTTAAGGGGGCAGACATGTTAAGGTCCTAACCCACACATAGGTAGATCAATGTATTCAGATGTAATAAAGGTCAATATTAATAAGGCCTTTCAATAAAATAGAATAAGGCAGATGTAAGAAGACCTAATAGAAGCTTCCGCTTCTAGAAGGATCTTCCTCTAGATGCTTCTTTTTAGTATAAATAGGAGTCGAGGGTATGAGAACCCTAGGTGGAGATTATTGTAACAGAGCGCTGCTCGACTGGAGGTTTCCCCCTCGAAGAGGCCTGTGAACATTGCTATTTGAATCAAAGTGCTATTTCTGTTGCTATTTCGTATATCATTTCTGTGTATTGTGAAGATTATGCTGGATATTTTACTGTTATTCTGTCATTTCTAGCATTTCATTTCTGTTTTGCATATTTTATATCTGGTATCTTGCATCATGCTTCAAACCATATAACACTTTAATAAGTTTGAAAACTTTGTGCTCCTTTCCTTCAACTTCAAAACTTGGGCTTTGAGTCATATAAACTTGTTCTTTTAAATTTCCATTAAGAAAGGCACTTTTGACATCCACTTGGTGAAGTTTGAAATAGTACTGTGTAATCAAATTTATCACCATTTTGATTATATTCCACTTTGTTGTTGGAGCCAACATTTCTTCATAGTCAATTCCTTATTTTTGAGAAAATCCTTTTGCGACAAGTCTTGTTTTATATTTATATACTTCATAATTAGCTTTATACTTTATTTGGTAAACCCATTTACAGTTGATGGGTTTAACATTTGTTGGAAAATCATCAAGTTTCCATGTTCCATTTGCAATTATTGATTCATACTCATACACCATGTCTTGCTACTATTCTTTGTGCTTTACTTCTTTGGAAAGTGTTGTTGGTTCAATGGAATCATGAGTTATTAATACAAAATTCGAGTAAGATGAAATAGAACTTATAGTGCATGTTTTTTCTTGTTCATTTGGGTGAACATATTTAAGTAGTTGTGTGAACTATTTTGATCGGTTGTGTTGTCCCTATGGTGAAGTTATTGCAGTTGATTTGTCCTATATTGAAGAATCATCGGAGTAAGAGTTATCTATCTCTTGAACATTCATGTTGGGGGCTAAGTCTTTTTCAATCCAATTTGATTTTCTTTGATGAATCGATTTTTATTGAGCTACCTTTTCTCCAAGTGACTAAGGAGATTATCAATCTCTCCAGTTGTTTGATTTTCTGTCTCATCAAAGAATGCATCTCAATTGATAATGAATTTTCCATTAGATAGAAACGCATAGACTTTCTTCTCATTTGAATAGCCAATAAGAATGTTTTCGATATTGTGATTTTCCAACTTAGTCCATTTTTTCCTTAGGAACTAAGGCATAGCAAGTGGAGCCAAAAACTTGAAGATGATTAACTGAAGGTTTAGTACCACACCAAGATTCATATAGAGCAATTCCTTCTAAGGATGTTGTGGGTAATATATTCCTTAGATATAATATTTTATGAACTACTTCAGCCCAATATTTTGTTCTTAACCCCTTGAAAAACAACATTGATCTTTCCATTCCCATTAGAGTTATGTTCATTCTTTTTGTGACTCCATTCTGCTATGGGGTATAAGAATTTGTCAATTTCCTTTTTATTCCATTTCTCCTGCAATAATGATTGAATTCATTTGAAGTGAATTATCCCCCATTGTTTTTTCTTAGTGTGGAAATCTTTTCCTTGGTGGCATTTTCAACTAAGCATTGAAATTGTATGAATTTTCCAAAGGATTTTGATTTTTTCTTCAGAAAATATATCGAGTCATCCTTGTAAAGTCATCAATGAAAAGATTGAAGTATTTGCATCCACCAAAAGAAGATTCCATAGGACCACAAATTTTACTTTGGATTATTTTTAAACATCTATTTGCTCGCCATGTACTTGTGAGGAAAGGATCCCTTTTTTTTCCAATGATATAAGCTTCACACTTACCTTTTTTCCTTTAAATTAGGCAATCCTTTCACCATTTCATCTATTTTAAGTTTACTAAGGCGTTCAAAATTTAAATGGCCAAATATGTAATACCATAATCATAAGAAACTAGGAGATAAATCCACCAATGCCACAAAATCATGTTTGTGAGGATTGAATGCGCATTGTAGCCTCAAAAATTGTCCATCTTCCTATCCATTCATTATTGTTTTGAAATTTTTTTTGACTAAATTAATTCTAATCCAACCATATTCCATGATAATCTGATGGACTCCTTTTCTAATGAGCACCAAAGACAACAATATTTTTTATATGTTGGAACATACCAAACATTGGAAAGTAATACTTTTCCAATTCCTGGAAGAAAAAAGTGGATAGATCATTTTCCTTGAGGTGTATGAGTTGTTTCATCTACCAAGTAAATCGAATTTAGTTTCATATCCTAATATGCCCAAAAGTAATTTTTTTTGTAGCACACATGTTGAGTAGCCCCTGTATCTAGTATCCAATCATCTTCATAATATTTTCTCATCAATTTGTTGGTGGCAACTAAATCTGCAAAGTCATTCTCATGATTTGTTGTCAAAAAATATTCATAATCATCTTCTTGATTCTCTACATATTGGAATGAAGTTGAAGCATTAGAAATAGAAATTTGTTTGAAAGTTTGTTTATCCTTGGGAAAAGTCTCATTTTGTGTTCTACATTCTTTAGACACATTCCCAATGCAAAGACATATTTTGCACTTGACTTGAGACATGTTTTCACTTCTTTGATATTGTGATCTTCTAAAGTATTGTTGATTTCCTCCTCTTAATTCCTTGGTTTCTACCAAGACCTCAATCATAGTCTAGATTTCTTTATTCATTGAATCTTCCTCTTCCTCTATAATTTTCAATCATAGTATAGATTTCTTGATTCATTGAATCTTCCTATTCCTCTATAATTTTCAATGTATGATACTCTTCCTCTTGTATTTTCATTGCAAGTACCTCTTCCTCTTGTACTTTCATTATAATTACTTCTTCTTCTTGTACTCACATTGTATGTCCCTCTTCCTCTTGAGATTTCTCCTCGTATTGAGTTGGTAAAGAGAAGATATTTCCTTGAGTTCTTTTTACCAAGTGTCTTGTCATGTTGAACCAACAAGTCACCAAGGGAATCAAAAGTTTGATTCTCCAATTTATCAACAAATTGTAATGTTTTCAAAAAATGTTTATAAGAGGGTGGAAACCCATTGATCATGTAACATCCCGCTCTTGCGCACACTGAGAAGACTTATTCTTTGAGGAAACTTGTGTGCAAGTGATCTGGGTCATTATACTATTGGTTGTTTTGATTATGACTATGAGAGATCGTGGATTTTATGATATCTTATTTTTTATGTATTTACATCAACAAGTGCTATTAATTGGATTCTTCGGAGTGTGCAGGACTCTGGACATTAGAGGATGACGAGGCATCGATGAAACTCCTTGGACTCTGGATCGATTCGGGGAGTGGATTGTTAGGGTTTGAATGTTGTTGATGTGACATGTGTACATATGATTAGATATTATGATGATTGATTGTTATTGCTGAAATGTTTCATTGATGGATGCAGGTTGACAATAGCTTGTCAACCAGACTCGCATTTGGAGTAAAGGGGTCATGCACGACAAATAGAGACATTGAGGGAGAGGTGTGGTGGAAACCCTCCCACGGCCTACTAGAACTCTCATTGTGGCTCGTTGATGCAGGAGCATCGCTCCACCTTAGCAACGCACCATCTAGATAGCACATCAATGCACATTCAAGGAGGGGAGAGGCACCAACCCTCTCTTTTTTCCCTCATTTTTAAATTTCAAATTGTAATTAAATGTTGTAAGGCTTGGCAGAGTCGATTTAATACCTTTGTGCAGATAGGAGATGATGTCTCCTTTAATGTCTGACAGGCTGATGAGATCTAGATCCGATCTAGACTAGAAATCCATTGAATGTAATTAATTGTAATTAATGAGAGTAGGTAGATGGAGGGAAAGGCTCAAGGATCCCCTCTTTTGGTAAAAGATATTTGTATATAGATTCATTAGGGGGGATGAGATTAGATTAGAGGAGATTAGATCACAGAGGAGTGAGTAGAGAGCTCAATAGAGAAGATAACTGAGACTATGTTTCAGTCTAGTCTTTGTAAACATTGTACAGATATTCTGAGATTAATATAAAATAGTTTTTCCTACCCATGAGTTGTCTATGTGTTTATGAATATGAATGTCATTTGTGTGTTCATTTTATGTTGTAGATGTATGTTTTAGATTTCATCTAGAGGGATAGATAGAATTATCTATCTTTGAGTTTGTTAAATTGTTTCTGGTTTCTTTAGGTTGTGCAAGGAGTGCAGAATAGAGTGTTGAAGCCTCTGTGAGCTAAGCGCAGGGAGTGTGTATCTGAATCTCATATTGATTTTAGAGAAGAATGTGTTAGGAGGGCACACCAGGATAGTTTGTAGACTCAAGGAGCCTCATAGTTACTAAATACTCTGGAGGGAAGACTATGAAGAGAAGGCACAGTGGAGACAACAAAATTGCTGAATATTTTGTAGAGCTCTGCCAGGAGGGCATCGAGCAAGTGCAAGCATGCAAAATGTGAACTATGTTTCAAGTTCAAAGAGAAGAGAAGTGTCAAGGAGAGACACTCACAGAGTTACTGAACACTCTGTAAGCTCAGCAAGGAGTGCTTGAGCATAAGTTTCCAAGAGGGCACTTATATCCCTTCGAGGAGCGGAAGGGACAGAGACCTTTGAGGTCCGAGCAGTTGAAGCTCAAGGAGAAATAGAGTTGTTAAATACTCTGGAGGAAGACCTGTGCAAGGAGTGCATTAGGCCAACACTCAGATGAAGTGTTGAAAGGCAGCCATCTAAAGGCCATTCGAGCACAAGGAGTGTGCCAGAGGTAAAGTAGTTTCACTTTACAAGCTCGGGAGGGGAAACATCGTCAAGACCCAACACATCAGGGATCGCAGAAGGTAGTGCAAAGGAGAAGCCTTTGAAACATATAAAAACTTCCAAGTCAAGGAATAAACTGCAAGTTCAGGAGGAAGAGAACGCAAAGGAGAGGAATAGATCTCAGGCATTAGATCTGAGTGTGTGGACCAATATTTGTTGGATCCAGAGGTAGGTGCATGCACCTTAATCTATTCAAAGAGCACAGGAGAAGCATACTTGTGTAGTCGTGAAGTCATGTAGGCAAGGAGACCATCCATCGTCAAGGGGGATAGGTGGAAGTAGATCCGAGAGTTCGAGGACTCAGGCCTCAGAAGATTTGCAAGGAGAAGAGTGAGAACTTGCGAAGTCCAAGTTTGTGAAGGTGATCACAGTCGTTGGCTAGAAGGAGAGCGTGGACCATAGATCTAGTCCCGAAGAAATCGCTAGTTCATGTTTCATAAGAAGGGAGATGAGAAATATTCTAACAACGTGAAGCGAAAAGTCACGAAGTGATCAAAAGTTGGACCTCAGGTCATAGCCAGAGGTCACATCAATGGAGGTTAAGGAAAGGAGCTAGCGCTTTCTAGGCTCTAGTTCAAAATTTGGGAATCGAGAGAATTAAGAGTGGCTCATGTCCAAACACCCGACGTCCAAGATTGCAAAGCACCTTTTGGATAGGCATGTGGTCACAGCTGGTGGTGAGGTGGAGAGAAACTCATGCCCAGTGCTAGTTCGCGCGGATGGGGTTTCACAAGGACCTATGGAATTTATTTCTTGGAGGTTTCAGCAGGGACCAAAGAGTTGCTTCAGCTCAGAGAATTTGAATATCCATTGACTGAGAGGTTAGTAGACCCTGTTGAAGTGGGGGCATCTTCTCCAGGACTGGTATCAGAGCACAATTTTCATTTGTAGATTTCAAGCGAAGGAGAAGCTGGAGATACTCTCAGTTGCAGAGTGAACAACAGACTTTCTAGGAGGATAGGTAGAGGGTGAAATATGGCTACCGAAGGCCATGGGCATGGTCAAGGTAAGGACCACTAGCAGAAGAGTAAAGATGATATGGATAAAGAGCTCAGCGAGATAAGATAAAGAATGGAGAATCTGACACTGAATATGTAGCAAGAAGTGAAGGTACATTGGACATACGAATGGCCTCTAAACAGGAAAGCGAAATGGCATGTCCAGAAGTTGTTGGACAGAAGGCAGCAACAGGTAGTGAGAAGGTGGCTAAGTTATGATGAAACCCTCAGTGACACAGAGGATCAGGCTTGCATTTGCGAGCTATAGATTGGGAGAACCCTCAATGGTGAGGAAGAGAGATCAGTTGATCTCATAGACTGCCAAGAGGGTAGAAAAGAAATCCCAGAATGTCAGGTGGGCAAGGGAGATGAGAGGAGATTGTCTGGTAGTCCCATGAACTCACCTGAGAGTTCATATCAGCAAGGAGAGCTGATGGAGGAGGATCAGAGGAGCATTCTGATCATTGGAGGAATTGAGGTATTCTTGCCACATAGCCCAATTGAGGCCAGAGCATGTGTTGTAGATGTAACAGAAGAAGAAGGAAAACCAACAATGATTGTCATAAAAGAGGAGAGGGAGAAGATATTGATGTCTACCCTAGCAAAAGAATAAGAGCATGCAGTTAAGATGCTCACTCCATGGGATAATGAGTTGGAGATGCTGGAGGATTGGTTGAACAATCTAGAACTAGAAGATGGCTTCTAGGATACAATCATGCATATTGTGGGAGCAGAGAATTTAGCGAAATTGCTCAAAAATTTCCTCCAGGAAGCTGAACAAAGGATGACTGCAACATTGAAGCATGTAGCAGAAGATGAAGCATAATTCTATTCTGGGGAGAAACTGGAGGAAGATAGAGTTGAACCAACACAAGGAGAACTGGCAGAAGCTAATCTGTCAAAGAAGATAGCTGAGCAACAGCTCAGTGATGAGACTACAGAGTTGGAGTCTGTAGTAGGGTGGAAAGATAAGGCCACGGGAGAAAAAAAAATAGTAGGGGCATCAAGTTGATCTACCCATCAACAAAGAAGAAGGGTTGCAACAAGTGAGACTACAAAAGAAGAGCCAGCCAGTTGAGCAGTTGGACGAGGTGATTGAGGAAATCATAAGGATGATGTTGATGTCAGTAGCAGAAACTATCAGCAGGAGGAAGTTGAATAGAGGAGGACCTGCAAGAGCAGAAGGGCAGCAACAACAGTAGCAGCAGCAGCAAAGCAGTGGAGTAGGAGGACAACTCCAAAGGAGAGTTTGGGATCCAGGTGTATTTCAACAGAGCTAGGGAGCTCATGAGAAGGAGCTCATGAATTTTTTGCATTAGTGGAGTATGATGCAGGAGCATCGCTCCACCTCAGCAATGCATCAGCTAGATAGTACATTAGCACGCATTCAAGGAGGGGAGAGATACCAGCCCTCTCATTTTTCCCTCATTTTTGAATTTCAAATTGTAATTAAATGTTGTAAGTCTTGGTAGAGCCAAGTTAATTCCTTTGTGCAGATAGGAGATGGTGTCACCTTTAATGGCTGACAAATTGATGATATCTAGATCTGATCTGGACTAGACAACCATTGAATTTAATTCATTGTAATTAATGAGAGTAGGTAGATGGAGGGAAAGGCTTGAGGAGCCCCTCTTTTGGTAAAATATCTTTGTATATAGATTCATTAGGGGAGATGAGATTAGATCAGAGAGGAGCGAGTAGAGAGCTCAAGAGAGGAGAGAACTGAGACTCTATTGCAGTCCAGTCTTTGTAAAAATTGTACAAACATTATAAGCTTAATATAAAGAAGTTTTTCCAGCCCATGAGTTGTCTGTGTGTTTATGCATATGAATGTCATTTGTGTGTTCATTTTATGTTGTAGATGTATGTGTTAGATTTCATCTACAGGGATAGATAGCATTATCTATCTGTGAGTTTGTTAAATTGTCTATGGGTTCTTTAGGTTGTGCAAGGAGTGCACAAAAGAGTGTTGAATCCTCTATGAGCCAAGTGCAAGGAGTGCATATTTGAATCTCGGATCGAGTTCAGGGGAGAATGTTCTAGGAGGGCACACCAAGATAGTTTGAAGACTCAAGGATCCTCAGAGTTACTAAATACTCTGGAGGGAATAATGTGCAGAGAAGGCACAATGGAGAGAACAAAATTGCTGAAGATTTTGTAGAGCTCTGCCAGGAGGGCATCGAGCAAGTGCAAGCATGAAAAATGTGAACTCTGTTTCGAGTTCAGAGAGAAGAGAAGTTTCAAGGAGAGACACTCACAGATTTATTGAACACTCTGTAAGCTCAGCAAGGAGTTCTTGAGCATAATTTCCCAAGAGGGCAAGTATATCCCTTCGAGGAGCGGAAGGGACGAAGATCTTTAAGGTCCGAGCAGTTAAAGCTCAAGGTGAAACAGAGTTGTTGAATACTGGAGGAAGACTTGTGCAAGGAGTGCATTAGGCCAACACTCAGAAGAAGTGTTGAAAGGCAGCCATCTGAAGGCCATTTGAGTGCAAGGAGTGTGCCAGAGGTAAAGTAGTTTCACTTTACAAGCTCAGGATGGAAAACACCATCGAGACCCAACACCTCAGGGATCGCAGAAGGTAGTTCAAAGGAGAATCCTTTGAAATGTCTGAAAACTTCCAAGTCAGGGAATAAAGTGCAAGTTTAGGAGGAATAGAGCGCAGAGGAGAGGAACAGATCTCAAGCATTAGATCTGAGCATGTGGACCAATATTTGTTGGATCCATAGGTAGGTGCATGCACCTTAATCTATTCAAAGTGCACAGGAGAAGTGGACTTGCGTAGTTGCAAAGTCCTGAAGGCAGGGAGACCATCCATCATCAAGGGGGATAGGTGAGTGGCACCCTTGGAGCACTAGTGCATCTTGAAGGGCACGTCGCACAAATAAAACAGAAGAGGCAAGTAGCACCCTTGGAGCATGTAATACATCCTGAAGGGCACATCACGATTTTAACTATGGTAAGTTAATAACCTAGTGATTAGAAAAATATACCTCCTTAGGACCTGGTCATCCTTAAAATGAATTACGAGTGTTGACACAAGGGCAGACCCAGGGTTCAACTCTAACAGCACACCAACAAGCCCTAACTACTAGCCCTTTCGAAAACACCTGCAGAACAGATGCAGTCTCACCCGAAGTACCAATAGGGGGTTGCAGGACACAAGTGTCTACAACTAGAGGAAATGTAAGTGAATCCAAAAGAACAACACACAGAGATCTAGTTATCCTTTACCAAGCTCAAACCTACTTCGCATAGTTATATCTCATATCTAACACAACAATGCATCAACATTATAACGAAAAGAAAATAGCACAGCATCAACCTCATAGAACAATAAGATATATGTGGTTCACCCTCTCCCTAGGGCTACGTCCACAGAACTGTGTTTCTTGATATATTATATGGAAACATACAGTTCTATTTGCGCACTTAGCTTGCAGATATCTTTCTCTCCTTCTCTCTCTTTCCCTCCCCTCCCTGTGCACCTAGCTGCAGGGTCGATCTTCGCACCCAACTGAATATCTTACAATCCAAGAACACGCTCACTTACAAGATATCTCTCACACAATCAACAACACTCACTCTCTTAACCCACAATGACCAACAAAAACCTAGAAAGAACAATGAATGTCCAACCATGACCAACCCCTCTCCTCTCATCTAGGTCCTTATTTATACATTTTGTGACAACATCTAGGTGTCAAAACCCTAGGTGTCTAAAACCCTAGGTCCACTTGAAACGCATTCTCAGGGCTTCGTCAGCCTATCTTTCCTTCTTTCCCGCGAGGTGATCCAAAGCGTCCATTGGTGAATTTTTCCATTCGCTGAGTTACCCATGATCCATCTTCCTTATTGATCTGTCTCCCTCAATCTTCTCGTTCAACGACCCTCTTTCCCTTACTTTGCACCTTCTTTTCTGCTTATTTGACCACTTCGACCCAATCTCAGAAAATGTGTTTTCCACGTAGTTCGTACTTCACCTTTCTTTCTTAACCTTTTCTTTATTCCATAACCAAAGGCCAACAGGCCCCCAACACTCACATGTGACTCGTCCCTAGGCACTGCAAGACTGAACCTTCTGTTTCACTTCAACTTTAGACTACGCAAAGAAGCTTGTGCTTCCTGCTTAGCCCTCCCTATTGTGTGTAAACTATATTTTCTGTGTCTGGTACCCAGTTTCAACTACACCTGGTACCTAGACCCTTCTTTGGATGCTTTTACTGAGATTTGTGGGGCAGTTGGTTGTCATTATACAAGTTCAACCGACTCCTATTCACCAAACCTTCCTTCCATTCTTCGTTCAAATTCTTCAACTACACAGCTCCTCCTTTTGTAACATAAGCAACCTCATATGGCCCAAGCCAATGTGTCCTAAACTTACCTAGATGCTTCATGAACTTGCTATCATATACTAATACCATATCTCCTTGCTTAAAGGCTTTCTTCTTGATGTTTATGTCATGGTAAGCCTTTTCTCGTTCCTTCTGTAACTGCTGATGAAATCCTGCAATAAACATGTCTTTCTCTAGTTCCATCAACTGCGCAAGCCTATTTTTAACAACGCCAATGTCAACCATATCTATAAATGTTGCAATTCTTAGGCTAGGAACCAAGTATTCCATAGGTACCACTGCTTCTAGGCCATAAACCAACTTAAAGGGAGTTTGCATTGTCAGCTTCTTGCAAGTGGTTATATAAGCTAATAACATTGTTGGTACTCTCAAATCCCAATCATCCCTATTTACACTGCAAATATCGTCAGCACTATCTCCAAGATCTTATTGAAATCTTCGACTGTACCATTCGCTTGTGGGTGGTAAGGTGTGTTCTTCTTATAGTGAACCTCAAATTCATGAGTCAAGGCTTGTATAGTTTTATTAATAAAATGAGTACCTTTATCGCTCATAAGGATATTTGGGCATCCAAACCTTGTTATGATGTCCTCAAATATGAACTGTGCAGTTGTATTTGCACTACAATACCTAACTGCTCTGGCTTCTACCCATCTGGTTAAATACTTTGTCGTAGTGCTAATGTATCTCGCTCCTGTGTGCTTTCCTGGTGGGTTTATAGGTACCACAAAATCAATGGCCCATTTCTCAAATTTGTTGTATGTTAATTGCGGTGCTAGAGGCATCTCATCTCTCCTAGAAGGTTTCCCAACTCTTTGGCATACATCACAGGCTCTATAGTATTCTTTAGCATCTCTCTGCAAAGTGGGGCACCAGAGGCCAGCTCCAAGAACCTTTTGTGTTGTTGCTTTTCTTGCATAGTTTCCTCCTACGATGCCTTCATGTGATTCTACCATAATTAGTGGTCTTTCTATCTCCATAACACATCTCCTCAAGATCTTATCAGGTCCCATCTTATATAGTTGTCCATCTATAAGTGAAAAATGTGCAGCACGAACTACTAGTTGTTTCTTCTGGATGATTGTGTATTCGCGAGGTATCATTCTTGTTGATAGGAACTGGACTATCTCGATGAAGTGATCATCAACCTTTCTGATGGCCAGCAACTGTGCATCTAGTGTATCCTCTAGACTGGTAGGTTCCTCTCCGTGTTATAACCTAGACAAGCGGATAGGTCCCTTGTTCATTCTTCCCGGCTTGACCACAATCTCAAAATCATATTTCTGAATAATAGTAGCCATCTGCATATTATTCCCCCCAACACTGGCTTTTTGAATAGGTTTTCCAACATAGAGTGATCAGTGAACATCTTAAAATTCCCTCCCAACAAGTAGTGTCGAAACTTCTGCAGTGCGTACACCATGGCTAAACCTTCTCTTTCGGTGGTAGTGTAATTTATCTCAGTTGTGGAGAGTTTCCTGCTAAAAAAGGCTAATGGGTGGTCAATATCTCTTGCTCTTGGTTGTGCTAACACTGCTCCTAATGCAATATATGAAGCATCGACATGCACATGGAATTCCTTACTCCAATCTGAGAAAACCAGAATAGGCACAATGACCATTTTCTGTTTCAATGTGTCGAAGCTCTGCTGACATTCCTCTGACCATTGGAATTGAAAATATTTCTTTAAAATATTTTCCATGGGTGATGTTATATGTGCATAGCCTTTGATGAAATTTTTGTAGTATCCAGTATGCCCCAGCGCAATGCGCAACTATCTAACTGAAGTAGGAGGAGGTAGATAAACAATGATGGAAATCTTAGAAGGATCTACCATCAATCCCTGCTTACACACAATATGGCCTAGCAGCACTCCAAAGGGTGAAAATAAAATACACTTCTTCATGTTCAAGGCAATTTGGCATTGTCTGCACTTATCTAGCATTAGTCTTAAACATTCAATATGATTTTTCAACAAGCTAAAAATAGTCCAATCATCAAAATATGCTTCCAAACATTTATGTAAAAATTCCTTGAATGCTTCGACCACCACCCTAGAAAATATGCCTAGTGAATTATTCAATCCAAAGGGCATCATTGTGTACTGAAAATAACCCCACTCTGTTGCAAATGTGGTCTTATGGCGATCTTCCTTAGTAATCCTGATCTGGTGATAACCTGAAAATCCATCTGTGAAGGAGTAAACTTCTTGTCCTCCTACATTATCTAACACTTCATCAATAAATGGTGTAGGGAATGGATCATGTAAGAATGCATCATTCATCTTTCTTAGGTCTACACAAATTTTTATTTCTCTTGTCTTATTATCCTAGACCACCATAGGGCTAATCCATTCTAACTCTTCAACAGGTTTGATGATTCCTACTTACATCATTCTGCCTAATTCAATCTTGACTTTCTGTTTATATTTGGGATTCAATCTGTAGGGTCTCTTCTTGACTGGCCTTGCATCTGGTTTCAAGGGGATCTTCATTTCTCCCATAGGCCCTTTAATTCCCTTCATGTCTGTGAACTTGGTTGGAAACAAGTCTTGATATTCATGAAATAATTATGTGATCTTATCAATAGTGGCATCATCCCAATAATCACCAATGTTTTCCAGCTTAGGTCCTTGCTTTGTTCCAATATTAACTTTCTTGATTTTAATTGGCTATTCAATGAAAGGTAGTTCGACTCCCGGTCCTTCTATGTCTCTCTGTTCTTCATTTTATGTGATGTTCACATTCTTAGGATCATCGTCTTCATCAACATTGATATTGTTGTTACCTTGCAGTTTCTGAAGAGGTGCAGTCCATTCATCCTCTTCTTGACCCAAAGGTAGGTTAGGTGCCTCCTCGAAGACTCTTTGGTGTACAACTTGTAAATCCTGGTCTATTGTGGGGTACTGACTTTCAAATAAAAATGTAGCTACAAATTTCTAAGTCATATTGTTCCAGTCTGCAGTGGTGTGGCATAGTTCTTCTTGATGGTACCAATTGATAAGCATTGTGTCCAAAGTGTTAATAAATTTATGCACCCACTATTCTTGAGGAATGATGCTCCAGGCCTCCTCACAACTTTTCACATGGTCCTTCGAACAACTTTGACCTATGTATCAAACTTCACACCCTTCGATTTGGTCTGAAAAGTGCACTGTCATTAAAGTACGACATTGCACCTAATCTGCGATGTTCTTCTTGTGTGTTCCCCACCATCTTGTTGGAGTTTCCTTCAACGCTTCATCCAGTGCCAACAGTCACTATTGTACTAATAAAATTTCTTCAAATTCCAATAGGAAGGTTTCTAAATGATTTAAACCATCAAATGTGGGTAGATTACTTACTTTTGTACCAATCCAACAAACTTCCCTTGTCAATATGGCACACCTCCTCGCAGAAACTTCATACATTTTGTTCTTCTAGTTCTCTAGTGCTTTTTCCGATTCTAATGAGCATGCATTGTCACTCCACCAACTTAAATTCCCATCTACTATAGGATTAGTATAATCCTATTGTCTTATTGTCAATGTATAGATATTTTCTAGCTCATATGCGTGGCCTTCTTCTATGATGGGTTCTGTGTATCTGCGACCTTCTTCAGGATCTAGAGGTGCAATGACCCTAAGGCCATCACCTTCAAATTTCATTCTTCTTTTCTTTAAGTCAACCACAATATAATTGTTGAAATCCAAATCAATTCCTAACATTGTAGAATAAGGACATCTATCATCGACTATCTCAATTACTTCGAAGTCTACAAATTTTCTTACCCCATCGATGTCCACAAGGGCATGCTCCAACCTTCCAAAGGGGCTTACTTCCTGCTGATTAGCCATCCTGAGCTTGATAGGGGAGTAAATCATCTTAGGTTTTCCCATCAGTGCCCAGGTCTGCTTCGTCATAACATTGACTTCTAACCCTAAGTCAAGGACCATATAATCTATTTCATAGTCTCCAATCTGAGCATTCAGATGTAGTTCTTGTTTGTCCTTCTCTTCTCGGATACTTGGTGTACTTCTCTATTCAGTAAAGGATCTACCTTCCCTAACTCATAGAGTCTGATCAAGTGTTGTAGTTCTTGTATGGCTCTTTCATCCTTAATCAACTCGATAAATGTATACAAGAAACTAATAAGCTTGTTTACCTCTTTTCTATCTCCAGGCACAACTGACTGTTTGAATGCTAGAGGCATTCCACATTCTCTTACTTCTGGTTAGGTATTTGATGAAGAATCTTGATCTATTCCGAATACTTTTCTTGCCTCTTCAAACATCTGCTTTTGTTTCCTTAGATCAAAGTCGTGTGTCTTCTTTGTTTCTCTCCTGACCCTTGATCCCTCTACAGTCTTTTCTGGAGTCACCCTGTCTTCTCCTATAAAAATGCCTCCTCTAGTGATAACAAGGACTCTGGGATCCTCTCTGCGAGGTTCTATTGAAATTAGTTGTACTTTCTAGTTTCCTCCTTGTCTCTCCTAAATTTTGGCTAACAGTATTGGACAATCTTCAATAACATGTTCAAATGAGTTGCAATAGCTTCAAGTGGTACAAGGGTTCAGACAGTCCCTTGCCAAGTGTCTCGGTTGTGCGTAGTTATAAAAAATGATCTAACATCGACCTCGACCCATTCCTCCTCCTCGTCCTTTTCCTCTAAATCCACCGCGAGGGTTAAAGTTTCCTCTTCCTGGGGAGTTAAACTATGTAGCACTTCCCTCATGTTGCATCTCCTTGAATTCTATATGTATCTCTTGACCTTTCATGCAAAAGATCATAAGCCCTACAATTCTTCTCATCATGTCTCACAGATTTATAGAATGTGCAGTAAAGATTGGTAGGTGTCTGGACATATTTTTGCATGTAATAGCATTCACCAGGATGATGTCTATTTCTACATACCTCGCACCAAGGTAGAGTAACCTTCTTCAAAGGGCTCATAGCTCCAGAGGTCAAGTATTCATTAAATAGGGGACAATTCTCCTTGTCATGGCCTTTTGATTTGCATCTGATACACCTGATGTCTTCTCTTTTATCTTTTCCCTTGTCTTTCTTCATATCTTCGACCTACAGAGATAAGCTAGTTAACTGACTCAAAATTTGACTCATACCTGAGCTGGACTCTCCCATAGGGGTTGATTCTAGTGTCATGGAAATCTCTAATGCCTCAGCCTGTGAAGCAACCTTTTTTTGCATCAGAGGAACTTTGATGTGTGGAAAGATGGAAACAATGAACCATTCCTTTTTCTTCTCGTCTGGGATCTGAAAACTCAAACAGCCTGTCAAGGTCTTAAACCTCTGATCAAACTCCCAAATAGGTTCAACTACTCTCTTCTTGATTTATTTCAGTTACATAATGCATTGTGACTCTGACTTGGGTTTCTTGAATTATGCACTCAATGCGGTATTGATGTCATTTATCATTTTAGGTTGTGCAACTCCTTTTACAAACTTCATGTACTAGCTCAGTGCATGGTCTCTTAAGGTAGTACTAAACTGATCTCTCTTAATAGATTCATCATTGACTTGCTTAATACTCCATACAGCTTTGTATAAGAACCAGTGTTGATTAGGATCTTCATATCCATCTCCCCTAAAGATGGGTAGCCTCATTTCATCTGCCATAGATCTTCCTAGGATTCTTGATTGATTATGTACTAGACTGTTGGTAATAGTGCTCTGATAACTCTAGCTACTTTGGTTACTTCACGCTGCTAAAACAACAGGAAGAGTAGTTGTACTTACTTTGGCAGTCAGCACAGTTCCTGAAGTTTTTGGTTCTTCTCGGCGAGGTTCTTCAATCTTCCCTTTCTCTGCCCTAGCAGACTCTGAATGGTCCTCGTTCAATAACTCTTTTTCTTCTCCATTGTAGAACCCTTCGTCTTGTACTAGTGGTTCATGAGTCTTCTCAAACATGTTTACCAGAGGAACCTCTCTGAAAGTTCTCCCACTGTGCATATGTCCAACCTATGTGTCATTGTCACTGTCTGATTTATTGAACATTAGATTTTCAATCTAACCAACTAATGGATCCTCAAGATGTTCTTCTCATGCAATAGCATCTTGATCTTCAACCTCAAAAAGTGTAAAAAATTTCCTCTAGGCCCCTTAAAGAAATATATCTCTGCTTGGCTATATGACTCTACTTTGTCAATAGAAAACTTGGTGATGTACCCTCCAATGGTGCTATCAAACCAGTGATCTACTGCTCTTGACACAGATTTATCAACTCTCTTGAACTTCTTGATCAATGTCGATGTCCAAACCACGGGTGGTCTAGATCTGACTTCAAATTGGGTATCTGCTAGTCTGAATAACCACTCGTATATATCCTTATGGATTCCTCCAAATAAAATCTCATGTATATCAAAAAAGATATACCTTCCCAACCAGTCCTCTATACTAAGATTAGGGTTCTTGTTCTGGGCTTCAACGAAGTCCTTTTCTTGTTCTTCTATCCACTTCTGAATCTTTGTCTCTGATGGAAACCACCTTGACATTCCCTCAAAAAGATCTCAGTCCTGGCAATGGAACCATTTGTTGGAATAGGAGCAGACCCAAGGTTCAACTCTAACAACGTACCAACAAGCCCTAACTACTGGCCCTTTCGGAAACACCTGCGGAGCAGATGCAGTCTCACCCGAAGTAGCAATAAGGGGTTGCAGGACATAGGTGTCTACAACCAGAGGAAATGCAAGTGGATCCAAAAGAAAAACACAAAAATATATAGTTATCCTTTACCAAGATTAAACCTAATTCGCACAATTATATCTCATACCTAACACAACAATGCATCAATAGTATAATAGAAAGAAAATAACACAACATCAACCACATATAACAACAAGATATACGTGGCTCTCCCTCTCCTTAGGGATACTTCCACATAACTGTGTTTCTTGATATATTATATGGAAACATATAGTTCTATTTGTGCACTTAGCTTGCAGATCTCTTTCTCTCCTTTTCTCTCTTTCTCTCCCCTCCCTGCACACCCAGCAACAGGGTTGATCTTCACACCCAGCTGAAGATATTACAATCCAAGTGTTGGTTGTGGAGCCTGATTATCTTTCTGATTCATAGGTCCTTGCTTTCAGTCGTGTTTATACCCCATGAAGTATTTACACCCCAGAGGTATGTACACTCTTCCACGCAGGGGAGTGAAGAGGGGGGGGTACCCCCTCTGCGGGGTCCGGGGGGTCCATCCCCTCGGCTGGGGGGTCTGGGGGCAAGCGGGTCCCCAGCGGGGGTTCGGGGGCGAAGCCCCCGAAGCAAAAATTGCCTTATAAAAGTATATTGTAATTTCAATGTAAATCTGGACCGTTCATTATAAGGTCGCAGATCTAACGGTAGAGATTATGTTAGGGTTTTTTCCCTAGAAGGCAACCCTCTTTTATGAGGGAAATGTATTGCGGCTATGTACAAGGGTGAATATTGTATTCTGAGAGAGGAGACTGTGAGAGAAAGAAGAGGAAGTTACAGTGGGTTTTGCTGTAGGTTGTATCCCTTCATTTGCTGGATAATAATAAAGGAAGGACCTGGCAATTTCTCTGGTGGACGTAGCCCACACTGGGTGAACCACGTAAATTTGTGTCTCTCTTGTATTGTGTGTCTTCTGTGTTTTTGTTTTTGCATTTGTTTTATTTTATTGCTCCGCGGTCCTGTTTTTCTAACAACTGGTATCAGAGCGTAAGGTAACTCGCAGGAAAAGAGGGTTCCTGGTTTGAGTGGGAGAAATGTCGGAAGATGGAAAGTTTAGGGTCGAGAAATTTA
>ML789624.1:390448-407336 GCA_009831015.1 Picea engelmannii | reverse complement strand
TGGACATACATGGCTTTGTTGATGCAGACTGGGCTGGAGATTTGGATCGCAGAAGATCTACAAGTGGGTATGTGTTTAACCTATTTGGAGGAGCAATCAGTTGGATGAGAAAAAGACAAGCTGTAGTGGCACTCTCAACTACAAAAGTTGAATACATCAACCACACATGCAAACAAGGAATCAGTATGGATACAAAGATTGTGTTCAAGTATTGGGTTGGTACAACAAGCAATGAGATTAGATTGTGATAGTCAGAGTGCAATATTCCTGGCAAAGAACCCAGCTTATCATTCGAAGACAAAGCATATTGATGTTCAGTATCACTTTGTGAGAGACATGGTTGAGGAAAAGAAGGTGTTGCTGGAAAAGGTTGACACTTTGAAGAATGTTGCAGATTCATTGACAAAGTCTGTGAGCACAAAAAATTTCTCCTGGTGTAGAGTAACAATGGGCATTATTGCCCTGGATTGTTGACTATATAATCTCTTGGACCCCTGGATGGAAAGAAAACAACAAGTGGGAGAATGTTGGGTATGTGTTATATTCTTTGCATGTGTGTGTGTGTGGGCGCGTCAGATACGACAACAACGGATTTTGCTATTTTTAGCATATTTGTAAATTAATCATGGATTAAGGGATTAGGGTTTTGGTATCTACGGAATACCTAAAAACATTGTATATATTGTATGGTGAATGGTGAAATTTGATATAATGAAAATAAGAAAGGTTTTCCTAGTTGAGGGTTTCCGATATAAAATCTCTGTGTACTTTGTGTATGAGCCATTGATTAATTTATATATTGCTTAATAATCTATATGCATTTCTTTACTTCACAGGTTTAAAACTTATAAATGCTAAACCCCCAAGCTGGAAGGTGCCACGCTTTGCTAGAATGTTGAAGCCCTGAATAATTCAGCCCTGCTGCCAAAAGTGTCCAATCACCCTAAGAAATATGCCAACTGATAGATCGAACAACTGTAAGGACAACCTAGGTGTCCAAATCTCCAAATCCACTCTCAAACCCTGTAGATCTGAACTCCTCCACTGAAGGGTGCACCCCACTGGATGATTGAAGCCCTAGATAATTCACCCCTGATGAAGGAGGCCTCCAAATGCTCTGAAACTCCCCAGGAATATAGATCATAACATTGCAAGTCACTAGGTGAAGTCTCAGGGTCAGATATGAAGTGTAACCCCTCCAAACTGACTAGATCTGAATCTCAAAAATGCCCTCCTTCTCTTCAATTCATCCCACTGCTCTAAGAAATAATCTGAGCCATAAAACTCTCTCAAAAAGAACTAGGAATGATGGTGAAGACCCTGCAAGAAGAACCCAGGTGATAGAATCTCCAAAATGCCTGCCAATCACCTTCAATGTAACTCTCTCCAAGAATGGTGCACCCCCCCTTGCTGGAAACCCCCAACTGGTGTGCCCTCTCTCTATCTGCACAAGTAACAGATGTGGAATCCTCCTGCAACTGAGTAGATATAGAACTAGAATGGTGTGGGAGCGTACTGCATCTCTGAGACCAAGCTTGGGACAATCTAGGTGGAATCTTTCACCACCAAATCGTCCTCTAGGGTTTGTTAAGTCAAAACCCTCAAAACCCCCAATGTTGGGCTCACTAGCTAGAAGCCAGATATCAAAATAAGATCATACATGAATGATGAGTAGAGGCCCTTGCCTTCCTTTTATACTTTTTGGCTCACCTTGTCCCTCCAAAGTGACTTTCATTTTATTAATATTTAATTAATTAATTAACCTTTTTACCTCTGAAAAACACCTTATCTCTCCTTGTGGCTTCCCTGGCCACTGAAATTCACTTCTAGCCATCCCATCCTATAGTGTTTCTCTTCCCAATTCCAATGAGCTATTACACTAAGAGGTTCCTCCAAGTAATGTGCCCAAAATGACCTCTTCAGTGATTTCAATTAACATATAGCTCAAAATAGTCAAAATCATGGAAATCGTCGGAATGCAATGAAACCAAAGCCAACCTGTGCAGAATGGCTTATAATGATGGAATATGATGATCAATGCAATCTAGACCCCACAATGCCTCTCAAATACCCTTGTACTCGCTATAACATCCATCTAGCTACTCTAATCATCATAAATCTCTACATTGTGATGATGTCCCAAAGTGGGGACATTACAAAGATCAAATGCATGTTGAAATATTGTAACTGCAAAGAGTATTATAGTTATTATTGATGTATTATTCATTAGATGAATCCCCTTTTGCGGATTGGTCAAAACATAATTGTAATAGGCATAATAAGAAGTTGTCCCCGGAATATATTAAAGGTGGTTATAACCACCCAGAAAAAGAAGTCGGCCCTGCCAGTGAAAAGACACCTCCGTCCACACATGCCAGAATTGTATAAATAAGGATAATAGCACCTCGTTTAGATACACACTCACTTGCTCATCAAGAAGCAAGCTCGGAGCTGCAGTTGGAGAAGGAAGAAGAGAGGGAGAGGCACATTCTTGGGAGAGGACTTTCTGTATTTGTTTGAGTTATCTCTTTGCATTGTATGTCTATCTATATTAAGGAAGTTTTTGGTGGGGTTTCTCCCCCATGAGGGTTTCCTAGGATAAATGATGTGTCTCTTTTGATTGTGTATTTCTCAGTGATCCTATTTATGCTCTTTTTATCTAGTGAAATGAAAAGAACTCTAATAATAGCTTAAACATTAACATGGTATCAGAGCTAAGAAGAAGAGAGCATCTTTCACAAGAGAAAGTAAAAAACGTCATTGTTTCCATACATGCAAATTAGGGATTTTTATTGAAGAAGAGTTCCAGCCTCAAAATCATCTAGAAAAGTGCGCCCTAACCCAAGGACTTCTTTGGCACCTTCAACGCACCTTTTCAATGGGAATATCTCCTGGAAAGTGAAACCCTAGTTTTCATCGGTACTAGAAACCAGAAAACTAGAAGTACTAGAAGTACCAGAAGTACAAGAAAACCAAAAGCACCATTCCAGAAATCTGTTGGTCAAGTTTGAGGGGGTAAAAGTTGGATTTTCAAAAATCTGACTACACCAGCTAACTCGCCTCAGCTCAGCGCATCTATCCCCTAGATCAGAATTTCAAAATTTGAAGTTTGAAAAATTAGGGTTTCCTCATCAAACCCTAAGTTGCAGTTGCAGTTGCAGTTGCAGTCTCAGAACCAGTTGCATTACTAGTTGAAGTATCAGTCGTAGTACCAGTTGCAGTCACCCTTGAAGCTTTTAAGAGTTGGTAATGATTACCGCTACTACCATATGGTGCCACTACCTGCAAATGCTATCAGAGGTATGTACTCACATATGTTTAAATGGTTAAACATTAAAGGGTATTTGCAGGAGAAGGGAGCTCTTGCCATAGATCCAGAAGGATCTCAAGATCCAACACATTCAGAAGAATAATGCAACTCAGGTTTGATTATTCTGATATGCATCTATTTGTTATGTCATTATTTTGATCAGTGTTACATGTCGAAGCTATGATCAAAATATTAGATGGATTAAAGTAGAGATCATAGAGTTTATTCTCTAACCTAATCTTCTGTCAAGAGAGCATATTTTCCTATTACAAAATACAGGTTGAAGAAAACACTTGTCATCTTGAGTGAAGGAGACTTGGAAGAAAAGTAGTAGCACACTCATTCTCAAGGACAAGGCTCTAAGTTCTTGGTTTGATTAATTAAGTTGATAAGATTCAAAGTTGCACATGAAAAAGTTGATAACTACCCCTTTACAAGTAAACACTATAGTTGAGGTAGAAATATTTGAAGACTATTATACTTGGTAGCATGTGGGCATATTGAGATAAATTCTTAATATAACAGATACAACTAACATCTCCTCTAGGAGAAACCTCTTGTGTTAGTTCCAGGTTTCCATGAAGGAATGTTTGATCACAACACTATAAGAGTGTTAACCTCATTTCGTATTGTATTCCTTACCTTTGATCTTTGCTTTAGACACGTTACAAGTGATAGATCTAAAGGAGCTATTGTGATGATTGTTCGTGCTATTGCTTTATCTACTATTATCAAAAGGATTTTATTCTTGCTTGTTGTTTTGTTGACCTTGTTTCAGGTCACAGGTAATAATCCTAACGAAGCTATAGTGAAGGTTGCAGAAGGCAATGTATTATATGAGACATGAAGCAGACTATGTACATGAACATACACACTCATGTACCAAAGAAGATGAAGGAGAAGTTGTCTTTTGAGATTTAGAAGATTGATTGAAAGGAGCAGAAGGCTCCAAATATGACCGAACATTAGAACGGGAAGCATAACTAATTTGAAGCCTGACTTTGTCTTTCACATCTAGACTTGGTATTCAACACCAAGTATACCATGTAAGAGATGATGAAGTCCTTATAGACTCAAAATAAATCGAGAGTAAGACTAATCTCAGAAAGTATCATATGAAGAGTCAAATTCCATGACTGGGAGATAGATGCCATGAGAAGACTAGATCATAGTTTCAAAAACTTCTAGGAGATATGAAATATCCTAGGAAGATTCCCTTGTTTCAGTGACAAATAAGGAAGCCATTCAAAAAGACTAGGATATGGATTCTTCTGTGAGAAGAGAAGTCAGTATTGACTTCCAATATTGATCTATTCAGATCAAACATGTTGCAGATGTACAAAGCCTGATGTATGTCCAGAGGATTCTCCCAGAAAAAGGGAGAAGACTATGATGAGACACTTATTGAAGAAATAGTTCCAGTATTTATGAAGACAACCATAACAACCATGATTCATATATAGTATGAGATGCAGGGGGAGAAATCCCCATATTTAAAATTGAGTGGCAATTGGTGCAGTACATTAGTTGGGTCATGAAGACATGACGACAATGAAAGATAGAGTTACCTCCATGAAAGAATAACAGTTATCCTTAGTATTAGTTATTGAGCCACTCTCAGTTTCAGATGAAACTGTTGTCGTGATAAAATAAGAGGAGTTACTCTCATATTTTAGCATCCACAATGAGAATGAAGTGGTCATTCTTAGCCTCAGAGCAGTTGCAGGTGCAGAGTCCCAGATTCCATAAGGAATAGTTGCAGAGAGAGTAGAGGACATACTCCCAGACAGTGAGATAGATAGTGCCTTGCAGAAATCACAAAGAGTTAGCACATGATTGTGCAGATTGAGTTGCAGCTGAGCAAGTGTACCACATTGGTACAATGTAATGAGAAAAATTGATTTCAATATTGAAGATAGAAAGACTCATGTCTAACAGATGAAGAAGGATCTGTACGTGTTGAAGCAATCTCCTAGAGCTTGGTATTGCAGAATTGGCAGTTTCCTGACGAGCTTAGGCTTTCCCAAGAGTAAAGCAGATTCTAACCTCTACTTCAAGGTTATGAATGATGAGCAAGTCATATTGTTCTTGTATGTGGATTACTTATCCTTAATTGGAGAAGAAAATATCATCACTGAATGTAAGAAGAAGCTCGCTTCAGAATTTGAGATGAAATACAATGGCCTAATGCATTATTTCTTAGGTCTTGAGGTATGGAAGAGCCCAGAAAGGATCTTCCTTAACCAAGGGAAGTATGCAGTTGAAATCCTGAAGAGATTTAATATGTTGGAGTACAAGTCCATGAATACATCCATGGAAACGAAGCTGAAGTTGTTGGTCAACACTTCATCAGAATTGATTGATGCCATGTTGCATAGACAGATCATTGGATCGTTGATGTATCTGACGAACACCAGACTAGATATTTGTTTTTTCGTGAACACCTTAAGTCAATTTCTGGTAGAAACCAGACATGTTCACCTAGTTGTTGCAAAACATGTTATGAGGTACCTTAAGGGTACATTAGATTGTGGTCTCATCTATGATGGAGATCATGATTTCACACTAAGTGGGTACACTAATTCAGATTGGTTTGGAAGTGTCTCTAGCAGGAAGAGCACTTCAGGATATTGTTTTAGTTTGGGATCAGCCATGATCTCATGGCAAAGTAAGAAGAAATCAAGCATTGCTCTCAGTACAGTGGAAGAAGAATACATTTTTGTGTGTTCTGCCAGTTGTGCAGCCATATAGCTTCGTAAGTTGTTGACTGGTCTATTCAACCTAGAGATGGAATCAACCACAGTCCTATGTGATAACCAGAGTTGTATAAAGATGACGGAGAATCTTGTATTTTATGACAAGTTGAAACACATAGAGATCCGATGCCATTACATCCGTGACATGGTGCAGAGAGGAGCCATAAAGCTCCAATATGTTAGCAAATATGAATAGGTTGCCAATGTGTTGACGAAGCCTCTATCCCGTGTAAATTTTTAGCACTTTCGAGATAAGATCGGTATAGTCTGAAAGGACCTCCCTCGATAGGGGGAGTAGTGTTGTGTTGATATGCCAGCCTAGTGTTGTGCTTCCATCTTAATTGTTGTGTCGAGATGTTAGCCTAGTGTTGTGCTTCCATCTTAATTGTTGTGTCGAGATGCCAGCCTAGTGTTGTGCTTCCAGCTTAATTGTTGTTTCGAGATGCCAGCCTAGTGTTGTGATTCCAGCTTAATTGTTGTGTTGAGATGTCATACGAGTGTTGTGCTTCCAATTTAATTGTTGTGTCGAGATGTCATCCTAGTGTTGTGCTTCCAACTTAATTGTTGTGTCGAGATGCCAGCCTAATGTTGTGCTTACAACTTAATTGTTGTGTTGAGATGCCAGTCGACTGATGTGTTTCCAGCTTAATTATTGTGTTGAGATTCTAGCCTAATTGTTGATGCCAACTTAATTGTTGTGTTGAGATTCTAGCTTAGTTGTTGATGCCAGCTTAATTTTTGTGTTGAGATTCCATCTTAATTGTCGATTCCATCTTAATTGATGTGTTGTGATTCCAGGTTAATTGTTGTGTTGTGATTCCAGCTTAAATGTTGTGTTGTGATTCCATCTTAATTGCTTTGATGTGTTGCCAGCTTCATGTTTTGATGCCAGCCTCTTGCTGAAGATGATGATGATGATTCCACATCAGCTTCTTACTGAAGTTGATGATGATGATGCCACCTCAGCTTCTTGTTGAAGATGATGATGATGATGCCACTTCAACCTCTTGTTGAAGATGATGATGATGATGCCACTTCAGCCTATTGCTGAAGATGATGATGATGATATTATTTCATCTTTATTGTTGAAGATGATGATGATGATATTATTTTAGATTTAATGTTGAATATGATGATGATGTTACCTTACCCTCATGCTGATGAGGATGATGATGCTACTCTAGCTCCATGTTGTGTTGATGATGCTCCAGCCTCTGTGTTGTTTTGATGATGAGAAAAACTTCTGATGATTTATAGATATGCCAGTTAGTGTTCCAAGATGTTGTTGATGATGTTGCCCTCTCTCTCGCCTAATGTTGTTGTAGAATACCCTTCTTGTTAAGGGGGAGTGTTGAAATATTGTAACTGCAAAGAGTATTCTAATTATTATTTATGTATTATTCATTAGATCAATCCCCTTTTGCGGATTGATCATGTCGGCTATTGTAAATGACCAAATCCCCTTTTGTGGATTGGTCAAAACATAATTGTAATAGGTTGAATAAGAAGTCAGCCCCAAAATATATTAAAGGTGGTTATAACCACCCAGAAAAAGAAGTCATCCCTGCCAGTGAAAAGACACCTCTGTCCACACATGCCAGAATTATATAAATAAGGAGGCTAGTGCCTCATTTAGATACACACTCACTTGTTCATCAAGAAGCAAGTTTAGAGCTGCAGTTGGAGAAGGAAGAAGAGAGAGAGAGGTGCATTCTTGGGAGAGGAATTTATGTATTTGTTTGAGTTATCTCTTGGCATTGTATTGGCTATCTATATTAAGGAAGTTTTTGTTGGGTTTTCTCCCCCATAAGGGTTTCCCAGGATAAATGATGTGTCTCTTATGATTGTGTATTTCTCAGTGATCCTATTTATGCTATTGTTATCTAGTGAAATGAAAAGAACTCTAATAATAGCTTAAACCTTAGCAATGAAAACAATAAGACAAAGGATCAAGGAAGCACATGATCGGCAGAAGAGTTATGTCGATGCACATCATGTCGACCGTAGTTATGTAGTTGGCAATCGAGTCTTCTTGTGGGTGAAACCACATAAGAGTTCTATCAAGTTTGGAAAGGGTGTTAAAATCTCTCCTAGGTTCATGGGACCCTTTGATATTGTAGAAAAGAAGGGGCTCGTGGCCTATCGACTAGCCTTGTCTGATTCTTTGAGGCGTATGCAGGATGTTTTTCACGTATCGGTTTTGAGACATTATGTTAGTGATCCTACACATGTTATTGACATGAGCTCCTTGCAGGTATCGGACGAGGGTTCTCTCACGACAGAGCCAATCCACATATTGGACCATCGCATTCGACAGATATGGAGTCGAACAGTAGGTCAGGTCAAGGTCTAGTGGGATAACTATAGTCCACACTCGACGACCTAGGAGGACGCATATGATATGCGCCATTGGTTTCCATTTTTGTTTGATAGCTAGACATATGATACTGTGATACACTTATTTCGACACTTACATACTATGAAACTTCGGGATGCATTTTAAAACAAGAGGGGTTGTATGTAACATCCCACTCCTGCATGCACTGAGCATACTTATTCTTTGAGGACACTTGTGTGAAAGTGATCTGGGTTATTATACTATTGGTTTTTTTTATTATGACTATGAGATATCGTGGATTTTGATGATATTTTATTTTTGTTGTATTTACATCGACATGTGTTATTGACTAGGTTCTCCTGAGTGTGCAAGACTCTGGACGTTGGAGGATGTCGAGGCATCTATGAAACTCCTTGGACTCTGGATCGAGTCAGGGAGTGGACTGTTAGGGTTTGAATGTTGTTGATGTGACATATGTACATATGATTAGATATTATGATGATTGATTGTTATCGTTGACATGTTTCATTGATGGATGCAGGTTGACGATAGCTTGTCGACCAGACTCACGTTTGGAGTAAAGGGGTCACGTACAAAAACCAAAGACATTGAGGGAGAGGTGTGGCAACAACCCTACCACATCCTACTAGCACTCACGTCGTGGCTCGAACTGTAGGTTAAGGATTACCTAGATCGAGAAGACCCATGATGTCGTGAGGGAGGACTATGACAGTCGCTCACGAGGATTATAAGGGGAGCGCAATAAGGCATGGTCCTTATTCCTTACAGGCCCTTAGTCTCCCACAAGATCACCTGACGGATTATTGACTCTAGGGGTTTGACATCTACCAATTCAGTCAAGAGGCAATTGACACCCTTGGAGCATGTAGTGTGTCTTGAAGGGCACGTCACGCAAATAAAATGGAAGAGGCGAGTGGCACCCTTGGAGTATGTAGTGTGTCGTGAAGATCACATCGTGATTTTAACTATGGTAAGTTAATAACCTAGTGCCTAGAAAACTATGCCTCTTTAGGACCTGGACGGCCTTAAAATGAATGACAAGATGAGTAAAGTTTAATAACAAATTTTTCCCTTAAGAACTTTCACCAAGCCTAGTGAATTTAAAACCTAGGTCTAAGTAGAACCTCTAAACAAAAAAAAATTAATTAGACATATAACAAGAAGGGGTTAAACAAAATTCAAGCTCGATTAATTTAAGTAAAAATTTTAATGAAGGTTTAATTATTAAAAAGGGGTAAATGGTTGTTTGTCTAAACTTGTTAATTCTGAACTTAGTTAAAAAGGGGGAAACTTAAAGAAAAATGGAAACTTAAAGAAAAGGAAAAACTTAAAGAAAAAGAGGAATGCCTAACTTAGTAAGGAATCTAGCCTTTGGAACTTTCTATATATGAACTCAACTAGGATTTAAGTAAGGCGTAAGTCATTTAAGAATTGTAAGGGAATAATGGGACACCGATGAATACTTTTAGGAACGCTTTTAGGTGGGTGAGGGAAATAGGCAAACTTAATTAATTAATAAAATGATTTTTTGGTGCAACTAGGGGATCACACGACATGTATACGAGGGAGGTTTTTCCTAATTAAATAAATGAAAAAAAAAAGGAGTCTAATGAGGGTTTGGGAAAGTAATCACTTGAAAACTCTATAAAAAGGATGGCGGGAGAGGAGTATGGATTTCATCTGGTTTGTGTAAGGTTACGCTGCCGAAATTTTATCTTCATTGAATTTCTCTTGTGGGAGTTGGGATACCCAGCTCAGGTAACGAGTGTTAGCTAAACCTTGCGAGGCAAGCTGGGAGCTAGCATTCTCTAGTGTTGTGTGTGTGGCCCCTTTGTAACTCGGGGGGCTCAGGGGGGAGAAGAGTACCCCTAGTGTTGGTTGGGAGGTACCGGCGAGGTCTCAGCGGTTGGAAAACGAGAGTTGGATGGAGCGCAAGTGAGGGACTTGGATGGAGCGCAAGTGAGGGACAATGACTACGGGTTCTTTGCCTTCGGATTTGGTACGCACATGTAAATTTTCATTGTATTGCAGTCAAATTTTCTATAAATAAATATTATTAATGATGAATATTGTAGTGTATTTCGTTTAAGAAGTTGTTGCACTTGTACTAGGTCTTTGGCTTCATTGGAGCTTCAGAGTGATGAATTCTAGGTTATTGTTTAAGGGAAACAAGGATATGTGTCGTTAGTTTTTATTTTTCAGTACGCTTCCTCATTGATGAGTTGACATTATTATTTTCGAATCCATGCACCTCCTTCTTGTGGGATGGACAAAAATTGTGCACCCTTTTAAATTATGAGATCGTGTAAATTTTGTACAAAGAAAACAAAAAAAATGAGGAAACTTGAATATTTTCCCGCCTTCCTTTCTCCAACTTGTTTTCCTTTAACTCCTTGGAAATCTCAAATTCTGGACCATCCTCCTTACAGTAGAACCTATCTCTTCCTTGATTTTCTTCTTTATACTTCTGGCTATTTTCCTTGGTGACGGGGTTGGGACGCAACCCTCGTGGTATTATCCACTTAGTGATCTCTTGAGCATAGTTCAATATATTTTAAGAATGGCCAGGCTCCCCCTTTGGCCCAACATAAACTTTCTTTTGACGATTCTAGATGATTGTTTAGTGCATTACAGCCTCGATCGAGGTCCACTGCGGGGAGTTTAAAAGGAAAACCTCGCCTTGATCATAATAATTGATTGGGGTCCAGAAGAGAAATCGCCAAAACGCAATAACGCTTAGGAAGGAAAGAATAAAAATTGCCCTCTTAATCCTTAACAACCCTTTCGGAGCCTTTCAGAATCTATACAGTTTATAGAAGTTAAGTTGGGTAAACAAGCTCAACCTCGAGGATAGTAAAAATTGTAAGCGTTGGTTTTATTCCTTGGCTGGATAACAAAATATTGGGCAAGTCCTGTGGTTTAAAGTGCATCTTAACGCTTTGATACAATGACTTGGAACCTCTAAAATTCCTAAGAGTGGCCTCGCATTTCCTTGTCCCTTACCGTTGCCTTCTGACTGTGGAGCCTCTCTGCATTTGTTTTTTTTCTTGCTCAGTTTCTCCTCGGCAAGACTTAGCCTTACACAGACACTATGTTGTCTGTCAGTGTCTCTTTCCATGCCAACCTTCCCGGTGAAGGTAAGCATCAGTCCGTCACGGAGGGCAGCTCATCCTCCCCCACGCTCAACTTCAACCATCTTCCTTCACTCCCTTGATTGCATCCTTCACCCCCACAACTCTCGGTTCGGATGTATCCCCATGGATGACCACACTTATGCCCTCTGCATTCTGTCCGAATTTTGTGTTCTTCATATCATGGCTGCCTTTGCGTAACCGTTAAATTTCTCTCTAGGAAAGAAGAAATCAATTAAAATATTCACAAGGTAAATCGTGTTTAAAAGTGAACTGTTGTGTTAATTAGGAACGATATGATTTTATATGGAAATCTGATGTAATGACTGTTATCTTAAATTTATATGTTCACTATTGTGATAACTAAGAAATAAATGATTTTAGATGGTAATCCTTGGTAATGATGCTATCCTTAATTTAAGGATCATTGTTGTGTTAATTAGGAACGATGTGATTTATATGGAAATCTGATGTAATGACTGTTATCTTAAATTTATATGTTCGTTGTTGTGATAACTAGGAAATAAATTATTTTAGATGGTAGTCCTTGGTAATGATGTTATCCTTAATTTATTTGATCATCGTTGTGATAACTAGGAAATAAATGATTTTAGATGGTGACCTTTATGTAATGATTTCTATCCTTAAATTAATATGATCATTGTTGAGATAAATAGGAAGGATAAGATTTTAGTTAGTGATCCTTATGCATTGATGGCTATCCTTAAATTAATTGATTACTACTGCGATAAATATGAATGTTATGCATCATTGCGAGTGTCATGATTATGATCGTTATGCAACGATATAATTGTTAAGATTATGATTGTTAAGCATAGTTTTAATTATTTAATTATGTTGTAGTGATTTTCGTCTCACAATAAATTCAAGTGTATTGCAACAGTTTTAATTGTATAATTGTGATTATTGTGTTAACGCTTTTAATATTTTAATTGTCCTTACGACAGGGATCTAATTAAGGAACATTTGAACTGGTGATGTTGTTAATGAAATATGCGTATGAAATTGTAAACTTTCATTATTAATCATGATACTTCAATGCTTTAAGGTGTTTTAAGGGGTTGTCTTAAGAAAACGAACGTAAGGAAGCATTGTTTTATTTTAAGGAAAGTAGGAAGTATCGTTATGAGTTTTTATTTTATTTTTGGTCGCGATCTGTCCCTTTGTGCTAGAATAGTATCATGATGGTAAAATGGTAATGAGATATGTCTAGATTTGCAAATTTTAACCCTGTGTTGTGTATAGTTACCTTGTGCCTCGTCTAGCTTGATTGAATAGAGTGCTTCCCCTTTTTATTTTACGCATGAGGTCGACAGTTTAAGTTTGGACTTCTAGTACATTGGATTGTGTCACAATTGAATGTTTAGAATGGTTTTTGTTGTGCCTTAGTTACAATCGCACTTGTTTCCATATGGGCGCATGATTCCTCATGGTTGAATCATTGCGTGCAATGATCGATAAGTGTGTATGATAACCGGGCCTTGGGTCTTGTGCTTCGTGATGATGATGGTCATTATTGGAATTGATGTTTGCACCTTGCTCTATAATGTTTTATTGTAATTGTCCTTAGCTTAGTAGGCTTGTCTTGCTTGTGTCGGGTGGGATGTAGACACCTCCTTGTTCCTCGGAACAGTCGCCAGCCTTGAGACCTTAAATGGTCAAAATCGATGGGAACCTGGGCTTGAACGTTGCTTATGTGTCCTGGAGGTCCTAACCTTGTAGGGTAGGACGAGCGAGTAGTCGTTTTTATTTTTCTCCTGATTGATTGTCGTATGTTGCATCTAGCTGCATGATGTGCTAGTATGCTTGGTCATTATGTTGTCTGTCACCTGATTTGTGTGCGTTGTGTTCGTCGTCGAGTTGCATTGATTGACTAGTTTTCAATGTTACTTTCCTGCATATAAAAAAAAATATTGCTCTTGTTATGAGTCGCATGTTGTCGTAACAATGGGGCCTTTACAGATCAAGATTGAGGTTATAAGAATTTCTTCCACATCTTTAAATCCACATCTTATTAATTCCATTTTGATATTTTTCAAATGAGAGATGTACTCCAAAACATCTTCCCCTTCAACCAATTTTTGTTTAAGCAACTTATTATGAAGCTCAATTTGTTTTGACTTAGATTGGGTATCAAACATCTTCTTAAAAATTTTGCATACATGCCAAGCATAAATTTCATTTTCTATATGTATAAACATTTCATATGTTAAGGAGGATCTCAAAAGTGCAAGTGCCTTTTCATCTCTTAATTCCCATTTTTCTAGTTCTTGAGCATGAGTCGGCTTAATGGGGGCTTGTTCTCAATTACACACATCTTTCCACAAGTCATTAAAAAATAATGTATTTTTCATGTGATAACTCCAAGACTTATAGTTCTTGCATCCATCTAATTTGTCTGAATTGGTCATTAAATTTACCAATTTTGACATGATGAATTGCTCAAGTCCACACAATCAAATGAATAGTACCATGCACAAGAGACATTGCACACACTGCAAAAGAGTTCTATAGGGGCTTGGCCTTGACCCTCACTAGATTCCTATCAACACTTTAATTACAAATTACAATTTTTTTTCAATTTGTCAAACTTTCAAAATTTGACACAATAATGTTCATAAAATGATAATCATTCCCCCTTTGAAGTGAACAATAACGTTAAATGATTCAATTACAACGTTGAATCAATATGTCCCCCTTTAAACTAGAGAAGACTCCACAAAGATACATCATGCCTTACAACTCCGACTTTTTATAAAGAGCATAAAAAATGTCTATTGGATAAAATTTCCAAAAGAACTTTAACTCTTGTACATCAAATACATAGATGAATCAATGCCTTAAATCGAATTTGTCTCCAACAATATCCTTTGACAATAGTTGCAAAATGAAATACAACCTTTGCGTTGTGTTCTTCAATGAGTGATTTTTTCTTTTGCTTTTTTATCGCGGCGAGAAATGTAAACTTTTTCCTGGTTGATCATTTCTTTAGTGAGGGGTAACAATGGCGAGAAAATAAACCAATATTTTGAAATTTTCTAGATGCCAACTTAAGAATCTCCTAGCTAAACAGTACAACAAAAAAAAACAAAGAATTGAAATAGCATAGCCCAAAATGAATTACTTATTATCACAAACTTGCATTATTAGTCAAACCCAAAATACCGACACATGTTGATCATACGTTGCTATCGTAAAAATCTGCAATAAATCTTGCAAATGAAGATAGCTTCTTGCCAGTTTTACCAACTATGTTCTTAGGGTTGATAAGTGCCAAGATGCCTGCAATGAAATCCTTGTAATAAGCTCACTACTGTCAAGTCTAATGGAGAATCATACTCACCGTGTCTAAAATTCTCATTGCTTTATATGTCTAATGAGGCAGAAAACTTCTACAAGAGAACATACATTTTTGTATCAGTTGTTTTCCACAGACCCTTGGAAGGAAGGATGAACAATCCGACTAGAGAGATGGAACAACTGCTCAACATTTTTGATGAAGCAGAGAATTCAAAAATAAAGAAACCACAAGGGTTGGCCAGCTACTACTAGAATTTGGTTAGTTTAGAGTGATATCGTCCTTCAGAAATTGATGTGTTTACTGGAGGTCTTGGGTGATTTGATCAAATTGCAGAAGAGGGATGTGGACTGATGCCAGAATTTTCTCTTAGGGTTACTCGGTGAAAAAGGATGTTCTTTTGGTCGAACGATTATCCACCAGATTTGGAAATATAAAGCATGGTGATATTGCTATTGCTTGCTCCTTGAAACCTTTTATGTGACATGAGCCGATGATATGATTTGGAAGAACTTCAAGTGGAATCCTTATCAACTTTTACTAACATGACAGTGGGATGGATAAGAACCAAGAGATGTGGATGGATCCATGTTTGTGTGTAAATTATATTTAATATTTCAAACGTTGATCGTGGAATCAAGCAACACGATCCATATAATGATAGATAGCACAGATTCAACTCAATCCATGCACCAAAAATATTAGAGAGAACTCCACAAGAAGTGGGGGGTTGCCAAAATATAAAAATAAATCTATACCAAATTTTTAAATCTACCATATGTGGTCTTAAAATAAAATCCAAAATCCAAATTTAGATCTAGATAAATAGATTTTCTCTCAATCTAGAAAGATACTTGGAGAAAAAAATTGGAAATTTTCAGAAGAGTGTAGATCTAGTTTATATCACAAATAATTTCAAATAATTTGATGAATTGCAAACAATTTCCCTGGTCTGAAATAACAAAGTACTTCTTATAAGATGTTACTTTGTTTGAGGAAGAAACGAGGTTTGGTCTTTGGAGGCTTATTCTTTATTAATCTTTTATGGTTTTCTCATCACCATGATTCTCTCATCACTATAGCATTCTCCTCAACATTGCTCTAATACCATGTTAATTTCCAGAAGTGTTATTGGACATTGATCAAAGAAAAGCTTATTACATAGTGTGTGAGAGACAGAAATACATATAACCTCTCAAGCCTTATTTCAATATGCCATGTGTTCTTGACCAACAACTCAAGAATAATCACTATGACAAGGATGTGACAAGACCAACCTATCTTCTAAAAGAACTTTATTATCCTAGGAAAAATACTTAGCTAAACAAACTTTACCATTATTGAACTAAGAGGATTTAAATTGAATCTTATTTTTTCGCATGATTCACCTTCATTACCATTGAACAATATTACTTTATTACTATTCATCCACTTAAACATATAAATACCTTACTATTTTATTAATTTTACTTGCACTATATTTACATCATGAAGATATAACTTTCTTTATTACTATTCATCCACTTAAACATGTAAATACCTTACTATTTTATTAATTTTACTTGCACTGTATTTTACATCATGAAGATATAACTTTTTGAATCATATAATTTGAATGGAACATTTTGTAACGATAATCATTAAAAAAAAAACTAACAATATTCCTTGCACCAAAAAGGCTCTTGCCTTGGTCAACATTTCTTTTTAATAGTGAGTCCTAGTTGAAATGAGTAAAACCTCATGCTAATTGTTCTCCTCTAGTGATTGGCATATTTATTCAAATTTTCCATTAGTTGAAATGTCATATTTATTTTAATTTTTCATTAATTATGTGATAATCAACATGTACTTTTTAATGGTGCATTTAATGTTATTATTGTAAGGATGTATTCTATCAGATTTGAAATAATTAGTCCCTGCCAAAGCGAGGAATATAGTGATCTGATGGTCAAATTAAGTTGACTTATCAATTTCATTGTCAAATTTTTAAAGTTTTAAAATTTTTAATTATTA
>ML789624.1:366358-377915 GCA_009831015.1 Picea engelmannii | reverse complement strand
GGCAAGTAAAAGTGATATGATCTGGTTTAACTCCCATCTGTTGCATTTGGTGGAAAACAGCAAAGGCATCCTTACTACAACCATGCATTCCATACCCATCAATCATCGAGTTCCATGAAACCAAATCTCTTTCAGACATATTGTCAAACATCTGGCGAGCTATATCTATGCTTCCACACTTGCAATACATGGATACGAGGGCAGTCTCTAGAGAAACATCCAACTCAATTCCATTTTTGATAATAAAATCATGAATAGACTTGCCATGTTGAAGAGCTGCTAAGTCTGCACATGCATGGAGAACACTCAAACTGGTCACTCGGTTAGGTTTCATATCTGTCAATTTGAACTGATTAAAGAGTGTCAAGGCCTCACTTGCATGCCCATTCTGGGTGTATGCTGAGATCATAGTGCTCAATGAAATAACATCCCTTTTAGGCATTCTGTCAAAGAACTGGTATGCAACTTCTACAAAGCCACATTTGCCATACATGTCTATGAAAGCATTTCCCACAGACAGATCCAACTCAAAACCACTCTTAATCACATAAACATGGATCCACTTGCCTTTTCTCAGAGATGCTAAGTGGGTACATGCTGGCAGAAGGCTCACTATAGTAGCTGAGTTGGGTTTCATGCCTGTCAGCTGCATTTGATGAAAGAGTGACAAAGCTTCACTTGCATATCCATTATGGACACACCCTGCAATCATTGCATTCCAAGCTACCACATCTCTTTGAGACATTTGGTCAAACAACTGAAATGCAACATCTATGTTTCCACATTTTGCATACATACCCACAAGAGCGGTCCCCACCAAAACATCTGACTGAAACCTATTTCTAATAATGTAATCATGGATATCCTTCCCGTATTGCAGCATCTCCAATTCAGCAATTGCAGGGAGAACACTGACAATGGTAACTTTGTTGGGTTTGACACTTTCAAGCTGCATTTTCCAAAACAGTGCCACAGCAACACTACCATACCCACTATGTGCATACCCTGAAATCATAGCACTCCATGCAAATACATCTCTTACAGACATTTTGTCGAAAACTCGCCTTGCACTCCTCATACTCTCATGCTTACAATACATAGCTACAAGGGCTGTCCCCACGGAGACATCAGACTCAAATCCACTCTTTATAATGTAATTGTGAATAACCTTACCCTGTTGGAAGCCTTCCATTTCTCCACGGCAGGCCGAAAGAATGCCCAGTACAGTAACTCTACTGGGTTTAATATCACTAAGTTGCACTTCGTGAAACAGTTTCATTGCCTCATTTATTTGTTCATTCTGTGAATACCCTGCGATCATTGCACTCCACGAAACCACATCTCTCTCAGGCATTTTGTCAAACACATCGCGTGCAAGGTCAATTCTCTTGCATTTTGCATACATATCTATGAGGGCATTGCCCACATAAAGATTTGATATAAAACCTCTTCTAGTTATTTGATCATGGATTTCTATGCCCTTCTGCAGAGCTGATAGGCTACCACAGGCCTTGAGGACAATGGGGAAAGTGAAATTGTCTGGCTGTATATCAGCCTCCTGCATTTGGCGATAGAGTGCAATGGCCTCTTCGTATAACCCATTATAGACATACTCTCTGGCCATCTCATTCCATAACAAAACGTTTGGTTTGTAAATTTTATCGAAAACCAGGCATGCGTTCTGTAAACTACCGAAAATTGTATACATACGAACAAATTTGGGTATTAGAAACCAATCATGGTTGAGACCATGTATAAGGACTCGAGCATAGAGTTGGTTGAGGGTTCTGATGTTGGTACAGGCCTGTAAAAGAGAAGCGAATGTATTGGAATCACAGGGTACACTTAATCCATCCTGTCTGCACATAGTGTTGACAAAGTGGGTTTTCTGTTTGACTGTGGCTAAAGCGGTTTTCACTGGATTGCGAAGGCGTCTGTGACTTTTGATGCCATGCATAGGAATTATGTGGGCCGAGAGAAAACAGAAACCGGAATTGGATGCGATCATACCTGTGTGCCCACGCAAGATATATTAACTTGCTATTGAATACTAGAACGATATGGGCACGGGGACTGAACCATGATACCTGCTGCCTTATGAGCAAGAAGTTCTACAACAGTGCCCGCTGGATTGATTGAAAGGTGTCTCTTGCACAAATTTTTTGAAAGGTGAATAATAATTTTTTAGTTGACTTATAAGTGATTTTGTCAAATTTTTTATAAGGTTGGTTAAAGTTTTAGAATTTTTAATTATTTATATATATAATTTTGAAGTTATGAAATTTTGAATTTTTTTTATTAGTTGGAGAGGTTGATGGAAATAATAATTTCTAGTTGGAGGTGATTATTTAAAAAATAATTTTTTTTAAATGCTTTTAGATTTGTATGGATATATATAGTCTATGTTAGTAGCCGACTAAGAGATTGAATTAAATGATGTTTCAGAAAAATTTTACATTAATCATGTAAAAATTATTGGTATTATGTTTGCAAGTGTGAGAATTAAAGCACCATTGACAACATTCCAGACGTTTCGTCTTGTTAGCTCGTTGGATATTGAAATATGAAATGGTCGTGGACATTTGCAACACAGACTTGTAAAAATGAGCCAAATTAAGTGACTGAGACCCGCTAACACCGACATTTGCTTCCCATAATGGCGATTGGTTCAATTAATACAAAATAATTGAGAGCGGAATCCCTGAAATTTCATTTATGATATTAAATACATGTAGCATCGTGCATATGTAGACATATCTCCATTACTATCTCCAAGACAATCAAGAATTTAATGCAATATCTAGCAAAAAGTACGATAGTATGATTTTGACAAAAAATTTAGGTATTATTAAAGTCTTACCATACATCTATGTAGCAAATGGCCAAGGATCAAAATTCCTAAGAGATGAAAATTCTATCCAACCCTTTATAAATATCTGCAATAAAATCCAGGACAAAATTTTGGGGCGACCGAACCCTTCCCTTAGGGGGATGGGCGAAAGTTGGGATCCCTATTGCTAGATTCATTCCCAATATGTTAACTGGAGATGCATTTCATGTGACATCGTTCGACTATCAATAACCTTGCAAGACCATTGTTATTGATTTAGCTTTACTTTAATGCAGAAGAGAATCCACAATGATTTGATAATATAATTGTGGAATAAGTTGCAATGCAAATAGTCTACGCCGTTGGAAGACCCCATTTTAGATAGATGACAATGAAATAAAATGAATTTCATTCTTTTCTTTAAGGTTGACAAAAGAATAACCTAGTGAATAGCTATATCATGAGCTTTAGAGCTTCAAAGGGAGAGATAGTAGCCACCTAGTTGTTTATGGTAGCAGGGAGGGCCAACGGCCACCATGCACCCCATTCTATCTTCTTGCCAAATGTCATGTTACTCTTCTTTTCTACTATCTTCTTTTCAAGTGTCCTGTAACTTGTTCTTTCTGTGTTAGTGAGAACATAAACTGCAACACTTGAGTTATTCTTCCACTTACTAGAGTATTATATAGGAGTTACTTGGTATGTACAAGTGTCTAGAGAGTGGTGGAAGTATTTACACATACTACTTAATATAAACAAGTGTTGGGTCAATGATGAACCATGGGTAACAAACAGATGTTGGGTTGAAGATGAATTGTGTGGGCATTGAGATTATTATTTAATTAATTTGTATACTTGTTTATAATATTACTTTTCATAATTAACACAAACAGGTTATTCCCTTTGGCATCCAGTGCATCCTACTGGAAACTGAATTGAGATCCTCTACACTGATGTTTGCGCTAGATTACAAACTCTAATTTATAATACACGAGATGTGTGATTTGGTGAAGTTAGATGAAAGAGGATGGATAATTTTGGTAAAAAGTTCAAGTTGCATCTACAAATTTAAAAGTATACAATGGATCTGCATTAATTGACAAAAATGGTGAAATGTTACATTTAAAAGGTAGAAAATTTATGGATCCACCAAACTTCATAGCTTCTGTGCAGTCTCATGCCACAATTGGGAGGTAGACAAAATGTAGGTTTTCTTCTCTTTCATTTTCCACCATTAATGTTTGTTTTCTAGTACTGAACTAAGGAAATTCCCTATGACCAGGCTTGTACATTGGATGTGTAAATTTATGATTATCGGGTGTAGAGGAATTTACTAAACTCTGCCAAGGTTTTTGAGCCAGAGGAAGAGAGACCATGCATCAAGTTATTATTTGATTCGGAAACCTAAATTTATTAGATAATTGACCATGCATCAAGTTATTATTTGATTCGGAAACCTAAATTTATTAGATAATTGTTATTGAAAATTTTTCATATGAAATGTTGTATTTTTTATATACAAATCTTCTGATAATGTTTGGGAAGTTAGAATTCTAGAAACAAGCCATAATAGTGTATCAATCAAAATATTTCCATGAACATTGAAATACAATAAGGCTGTCTACTACTTTTCACTAGAGGGAATTACCATGATTTCTTATAATCTCAATGGAAGATGACAACTTGCATTAGATATGATAAGTTTAGGAAAGAGATCCATTAGCCAAAATCTAAATTGAAATGATGTTGGAAGTTATATAGCATTGTTGGGTTGACGTGCTTTCTATTAAGACCGACATTCTCCAAGGTATCTTACTTCTTTTGTGGTTTACAAAAGATGAATTGTGATGGTGAGTGGGTTGTATAGGTCATTGAATGATGACTCCTATGAGGTGTTTAAAACTCGAATTATATGGGAGTTTAATGACATTGTCCGTCAATGGCTGTCCATTTGGGAATTGCAGTCATTTTTGTCATGGAAGCGAAGATGTAGTAACACTCTAGTGGATGATGGTATTGATTGGCTATGAATACTCCCTAATTCATAAATGGGAAATTTTCATCCTCGTCTTATTGGCACTATGCACATCACTCAATTTTTTGTCGGACCAATAAAGAAGCAAGTCAATTTGTGGAAATTAAGATACGGCGTCTACCATGTATGTAGGAGGTTGAATAATAGATTTTTGTTTTCATAGGAAAAATAATCTAGAATGAAATTGTTGTGGCTCGAAAAAGAATTTAACTTCACATCAGTATCTAAAACAATTTACATTGGCACATTGATGGTTGATGTGGTTTTATGCATGTATTTGGTGGTTGAAATTCTACGCAAATGTAACTTAGTTTGCATTATCAAGAACATTCCATTTTAATACTTTGTTCATAAACTATTGATTGGATATTTAATTTCATATTTTTTTTTATAATAATTGGTTGAATAAGTATAATAATTGGTTGAATAAGTATAATGGTTGAATACCTATAATGTAAATAAATGTTAATGTCTAATTAATAAAAATTGAAACTAAGAATATAATTCTATTTATTTTTATGAACAAAGAAGATGGTGTTGATTTTAAGGAAAGAGGATGGTGTTGATTTTAATGATTGCGAATTTATGTTTATATATTTATATTAATACTTTGATATAGTTGTATATTTATTTTCACTTTATGAAAGCTAATTTAGTTTAATTTAATGTAAGTTTATTTATAATATTTTTTTCATAAAATTGTATGTTAATTATATATTAAATTAATTGGGCATTTCTACTTATAGCTATATATATTAATTGATAATTTAGTTTAATTTAATGTAAATTTATTTATAATATTTTTTTCATAAAATTGTATGTTAATTATATATTAAATTAATTGGGTATTTATACTTATAGCTATATATATTAATTGGGTGGATACCTTTCACTTGATGGTACACATTTTTTCGTCCCTCAGAACACAAAGAACATTATAGTCCTTAGGGAAGGAATAATTTCACCATATATAGAGAGCATTCCCCAACCTAATGTAAATTATCTCGAAGAAGATTTGGGAATGTACTCTATCTTTGTCGATGAAGGTGACATTGTACTTGAACCATTTGATTTTGATGATGGCATGTGGCACATGCATTTCGATGGCTCATGTTCAAATGAAGGTACTGGAGTTGGCATCATTTTATATTCTCCTATAGGTAAAATCCACAATTTCTCTTATAGGTTGGAATTTGCTTACACGAACAATGTCACTGAGTTTGAGGCCTTATTGTTATGCATCGAAAATGCATATAACCTTGGTTGTGACCACCTTACAGTTTCCCGTGATTCTGAACTTGTTGTAAATCTAGTACGTAAGATTTATTCAACAAGCAATGAGTTACTTAAATGTTATACTCAAGCTGTTTGGATGTTGATTTCAAATATATTATCATTTAACATCACTTTTGTTAAGAGGGAACTTAATTCAATGGTTGATAGGTTAGTTGTTTTTGTAGCATCGCCTACCCGACAACTTTTACCTCAAAGACCTGATTGTATGTTTCAACCTCTATATCATCCTCACATCCCTGATAACGTAGAATCATGGTAGGTTTTCCCGAGTGACGAAGGCATTTGTGCTTTCATACAAAATGAACCATTTAAGTCCAAATAAATCATCTCTATTGAAGATGAAAAATTTCCTAAAGGCTTGACTCCTCTCAAAAGTTCATTTTCATCAAGTGATGTAGGCAACAAGGAAACACATAAGGAAGAGGAGTCAAAAAGGAAAGTTGGTGATACCATTTCCTTGAATATTGGGACATCTGAATCTCCAAAGATCGTAAAGTTAGGTGCCCAATGTTCTGATGAAGAAAAAGCGAGATTCACAGAATTAATCCGTAAATTTCAAGACATTTTTTCTTGGTCATATGATGATCTTCGTGGTTTTGATCATTCTCTCATACAACATGCCATTCTGACTGGGTTTCAAATCTGGTTCATATTCGGAAAACTACTGGCCAGATAAGATTATGTGTCGATTACTATGCATTGAATAGAGAAAGTGTCACAGACCATTTTCTGCTTCCTAATATGGAAATGATTTTACAACAGGTTGTAGGGTCTAAAATGATGTCCTTACTTGATGATTTTTCTGGGTATAATCAAATCAAGGTAAAAAGTACTGATAGGTATAAAACCACATTTACCACACGCTGGGGCACATTTTCTTATGAACGCATGCCTTTTGTCTTATCTAATGCAGGTGTCACCTTTCCAAGAGCTATGCAGATAGATTTTGACGATCTAATCGGTAAGATTATCCAATTTTATCTTGATGGTTTGACTATTTATTCTAAAAACCAGTTGGATCATTTTGGTCATCTTAGAAAAGTTCTCATGCACTGCAAAAAAATTGACATTTATTTAGATCCTTCCAAGTCTATTTTCGRTGTCACGAAGGGTAAGCTCCTYGGTCACATTGTTTCTGATTCAAAGATAARCATAGATCCCGAGARGATTAYTATCATTCTAAACCTCCCTKMCCYCACCTCCAAGAAAGAAGTTCAAGCTTTCATAGGCATTATTAATTTTGTCTGTAGGTTTGYTCTTGATTTTGTTGTCATGATTAAACCAATCCATAATMTTTTGAAGCAAGATCWTTCTTTTTCTTGGACAAATGTTGTYGAGAATGCTTTCATTAGGATTAAGAAAGCAATCAGCTCYGCACTGGTTTTGGCAAAACCRGATTTTGAGAAAGACTTTATCATATATACCAATGCCACCGAGGAGAYGATTTCTACTATCCTCTTACAATGTGATGACCAGAAAAATGAATARCATGTAGCCTACATGAGTCAAATTCTATCAGGCGATGAGATCAAATACTCTTATATTGAGAAACATGCTTTTTCTCTTGTCAAGGATATAGAAAAAAWTTGCCATTTTATTTTGGACAAACATACGCAGGTAAAAGTCCCTTTTCCTACTGTYAAGTTTCTTCTTTCACAAGCTTATCTTTCAGGAAAAMTTTCACATTGGCTTGCCAAAATTTAGGAGCATGATTTRATGATCATGACTTCGAAGACATTCAAGGGACGAGACCTAGCCCTTCACTTAGCTCAACACCCTGAACCAAGTGAAGAACTTGACAACCAAGATAATCGTCTTTCAGTGTTGTTTTATATTGAAAATCAGAAACTTTCTCTATCTGAACATCCTTGGTATAAAAATATGATATATTAATTGCAGTATCAAAGGTGTCTAGATGGGTTGGATCCTCACTAGAGAAGGAGACTCTACCTTGAAGCTTCCAAGTATATCATTTTAGGGAAAAAAAATTAGGAGGTCTGCTGATGGTTTGTTACTTCTATGTGTAAATGATGGGGAAGCACAAAAATTGTCACACGAAATCCATGGATCATCAACCTCTGTCATTCACATTGATGGTCATTTTTTTGCTAAGGCTACTTCTTTTAAGATCATAAGAAATGGTTACCACTGGCCTTTGATATTCCATGATTCATATAAATTTGCAAGATCCTGTGATAAATGCCAAAAATTTGCTGGGAAAGAACGTCTTTCTTCCATGCCTTTACAACTTGTCCTCTAGGATTTCCCTTTCTCTAAATGGGGTCTAGATTTTATTGGTCTTATCAATCCTCCATCTTCTGCAGGGCATATCTTTATTTTGATAGCCACTGATTACTTTACTAAGTGGACCGAGGTTGTTCCTCTTAGACACACACAAGATGAACAAGTAATTTCTTTCCTAGAATCTAATATCTTTTTCAAATTCGACATCCCATTAGAGATCATTACGGACAATGGCTCGGCCTTCATTTCTACAAAATTGACCCAATTTTTGGCTAATTTAGGTGTCAAACATTTCACTTCATCTGCTTACTACCCTCAGGGAAATGGGAAACCAGATTCCACTAACAATAATCTGGTTAGGATCATAAAGAGAATCATAGAAGACAAACCTCGCCAGTGGCACACACTTCTCACTTATGGTCTATGGGCAGACTGTACAACCACTAAAGCAAGTACATGATTTACTTCCTTTCAGCTCATATATGGCCAAGAGGTTATTCTGCCTATTGAAATAGAGCTTTCCTCCTTATGGCTGATGTTACAAACTAAAGAATTGAATTCTTCTAATGTTCCCCAAAGGATAAATGCATTATTATCCCTCAAAGAATAAAGAAACTTTTCTTTGGAGAACCTAAAAAAAAGGCAACAAACGGTGAAAAAATATTTTAACAAACGAGCAAAGGTTGTTGAATTCAAGATTGACGACAAATTCCTACTATGGGACTCAGCCCATGCTAAAAGAGATAGACATTCTAAATTCCAAAAATTATGGCTAGGTCCTTTCAAAATCGTTTTTATCATCGACACAAATTCTTACCTTCTTAAGGACATGAAGGAGTGATTGTTTTTTTATAGTACTAATGGTTCCCACTTGAAACATTATGTGGAATCAACTTGATCGTTGGTCCTTTGTGTAAACGTAACTGTTGTATATAATCTTTTACTTTTTTTTTACTTTGATTTGTTGAGTTTTAATTTCCATTGTTTGTTTCGTGTAATCATCATAAATAAAGTCTGGATCAATTTTTCCATAACAATGTCATTCTGTAAATATTGTTGATCGATGAAAATAAGATACACACAGTTGTCACGATGTCCTCTTTTGAGACATCATTGGAATAGATTGTTGGCTTTCAATATTGTTGTAGTATAGTTGGTTTTGTTTTCTTTCTTGTTTCTACTATCCCTTTATTCCATCCATCCTGAGATTCAAGAACATATCAGAAGAATTCTCCTTGAAATTCTTAAAATCATTATCAATTATGAATCTTATTCGATTTTTTTTCATACAGGACCAACTCCCCTCATATATATCACTTTCCATAAGTTATCCCCTGAAGTCTCGTCTCATTATTTCCCTTAAACCATATTTTTCCCCTTGTTGCATAACTATTCTTTTCAACAGTTTTTAATTATCTAGTTTTATCGATCTACAAAACCAAACATTCTAAGTTCTAAATCTGTTGAGAATAGATTTACCTGTGGAGTCGCCAGTTTGTTGACGCCCAAAAGCGCAACATGGAATCCCTGACTGCAAATGGGTTGCAATGTCTTATTACTTATATAGATTTAATAATAAACTAAATAGGTGGGCCCCCCTTATGATTAATAATGATGAAAGAGGCTTCTTTGATTTGTGCTCACGACTACCTTGCAAAAAAGGATTCTACAATTTGAGAATAAACACAGAAATTAAAGCCGGTTTCCATGTGAAATGGATGAATGATGAGTGTGCTAGCAATTTAATTTGAAAATATAGAAAGGAGGGAAATGTTTGTTTTGATAAGTATCTTAGTTTATTCTTGCTACACATATATTTTGGCATGTTGTTCAAACTTCAAGCATGAGCCACATCGCAAGTTATGGTGTGTTGCACTTATGGTATACTTGTATATGTTATGGAAAATTGATATGTTATGTGCAATTATAATCCTTCACTAGCAAGGAATGTGGGACATGATTGTTTTGGTGCTAAAGAATGGTTATATGAGGTCGATTAAATTTGGCAAATGGAAATAATATGTTGGTGGAAAATTCGATATGTATGGTTAACTATGTGCTTTGTGAAAATTTTATGGTGGTTTGGGTGTGTTCCATACTTGGCAGTGGTGGGTGACAATTAATGTGGGAAACGATGTGCAATTATTGCACGTCATTCTTACCCTACCTCAAGCTCGCCACCTTCACTTGTTTGCGCTTGTGTTGGTTGTTTTGGCTATTGTTGCCTCTGTTTTGCTCGACCTTTGAAGGAATAATGGTGCTTGTTGGCTTTCTGGCATTTTCCTCACACATATGTTGATTCTTACCTCTCCATTCATGAACTGTAGCTCTGCTCCGAATAGAATCATGATGTTGGTTGTTAGATTGCTAATAAAGCGTGTTTTCTTTTTGAAGATTATAATGGATGTATGTGGGTATTACGACTGTGCAAATTATATTTAAATGGGTTTTCTTCCTGTTGGAATTTAAACGTTTCAAGTTGGCAATGATGTTCGGAATTCCATTACGTTTGAAATATGTGTTGTGTTGCACCCAGAACGAATGTTGCTTATTTTGTTATGACTGTGGGCAAATAATTATGGTAAATACTTTCGGTTTTGCTCATCTCTGGTGATTAAAATTTGAAGGGTTTTCTCTGTGAAATAAAAGAACAGTTGGGTTTTTAGTGATTATTGCATAATGTCATACCCTTTACCCAGTCCTTCGAAGACTTGCAGCTCTTTCAAATTAGAATTTTGTTGTTTGTGAATATATGTGAGACATGTGAATTTTCCTTGCGGCCACCATGGGAAGCCTGCAAAAAGTTTGTTATGGAAAGAAATGGTCGCTTTGTTTTGCAAACCCCTTATTGGTATTTCACCCTTATGTTTTCCCAGACCTCGTTTTTTCTTATATATGGCAATTAGTAAATTTGAACTATGGCCTTGATGTTTGTTATGGTGATAACCCGACAGTGGGAAGGATTGGTTATAAATAGGAAGTCTTGGCTCGTTTGTTATATATCTATGAGGGTTTGGTTGATTTTGAAGTTATATGGTTTGGGATAAGTGTTGTATAGTGAATGGTCGATGGATTTATGTTTATTTTCTCAGCCTCCCATGTTGGCTTGAGGTAATCTGGTATTAATTATTTCAAATGACTTTGTAAATAGT
>ML789624.1:334310-351128 GCA_009831015.1 Picea engelmannii | reverse complement strand
TTGTAAAGTTTGATAGTCTTGACATTTTCATTGGGTTTTATATTAATCACTATAAAAAATGTTGTATCTTGGATTTGAATTGTTAATAGAGGGACGTTTTTGGCAAATGATGTCAATGTCAATTTTTCAATAAATGGTATTTCATGTAATAGAGTAGTAATCGTCTCATTCTCATCATTATCTCACTTTATGCTCATTACATGCCCATCGCCTTCCCAAATACATTTAAAAACATCCCATGTTCTATTACTATGAATTTCATAAAAAAAAAAGAGAGAGAAAGGATCAACAGGAAAGGAAAGGGACTAGATGATGACTGGTGTTGGAAGTTTGGATATGGATACAATTTTTTTTTTTGTAAATAAGTTACCCATGCATTTTATTGAACAGTATTCGTTGGTTGCTTCCCGTCCATGCTACCATTTTTTGCTCATTAATAATCCCCCCATCTTCCCAATATCCCTATCACTCCTTGTTTAAATGGAAATTGGTTATTGAGTTTAAAAGTATGATGGATGGATGGATTGCATGTGCTTCTTTTGTGAATGATAGAGCCAACTTTTTCATTTTATTTAGGTAGGGTGTTGATGCATGGATTGTTAAGAGTTTTCATAACATGATTGGAATATTTCTTCAGGATGAGTTTCTTTAGCAGAGGCAGCAATGGCAGAGGTGTTAATAGAGGCAAAGGAAATAATTGGCAAAGAGGCCATAAAAAGGCCATGATTTTTGATACATTTTGATGTTGATCCGCAAGAGTTAAATCAACTTTTCCAAGCTAGACATGTCATTAGTGAAGTCCACCCACAAGGTTCCCATCAATTGAAGGCTATTGCACAAGATAAATCAGAAATGGTATCTAAAGAGGGCAGCAGTGAAAAGAGGCAAAATGTCTCTCACAACAAATATGGTTTTTAATGTTGATTAATGTTATTTTCTTTTGAGGACAATCTTTTTATTTGATATGACAGTATTTTGGACAACAAATACATATTTAGACAGTTTTGGACATCATGAATATAATGCTTATTTTTGGATATAGTCATGTTCTATTTTGTTGATATTAAAATATTTGATTAATTAATATGAGGATGAGAGTTACAAGGCGGATATTTGAAATAAATATTTGGGGTATTATATTTCATGTTTTGATGATTATTAAAGAAATGAAAATTGGAGTGACAAGGGGTCCCACCTATTTAGTTATTATTTAAATAGACCCTTATCTATATATTTATTATTATTTATTTGTCTTAGCTAATTAGTTAAGTTAATTAAGCTTAACAAAAGAAAGGTAGTTGAACTACCATAATTTATTGAGGAAGAATAAAAGCTCAATCAAATGAAGAGACAAGGAGTAAGAGAGAATAGAAGGATAACTTCTTTTATAAGGTTTGTTCTAGACTTGTGAGATACTTCCATTCTTCATTCATTCTGAGTTACTAGAAGGCTTAACCATCTTGATGACAACAAGGTCTTATTGAAGACAGCATGATTCAAAACTCAATCATATGTTTTAGCAGCTTGTCTTTAAAGGTGTATGATTTATCTTTGGCAGTTTGTATGTTCTTGTTTGTCTATGAATTAAATTGCATGAATAAGAATATTTTGCAGAGTCAAGCGATAGCATTTTGTGGCAAGCTAATCCAGATCTTTATCTTCAGTTTTCTTTTGTTGTCAAAGTTTGTTTGTATGCTGCCCATCAGAGGCTTCTAAATCGGACTTTGGTCCCTAACCTCGCAGGGGTTTATAAAGAGAATTCAAATTTGTATCTCAGAATGAAATCAATATAAAATCCATATTTATGATTTCAGTCTCACATGTCTATTTTGATGATTGGTTCAGATTTTGCTTTTATCCTTGTCTCTTATCCATGCACATATTCATGTAATTTCTGCTTAGTTTATTCATTTTGCACAGTTACATATAATATATATAAAATCAGTCTTGGTCCTTCGTACTTAATACCTATGGATTAAGTGATTGTTTCTTTTATTTTAAGGCTATAAACCTCAGGTAACATTCCCAACTATCTTGACTTAGCCCAACAAGATTTGAAAATGCTTAAGTAAGGTTCCTCCTACCTTTTCCTCAACACTAGTATCCCATGTGGTCATTGTTGAGGCTATGTCCAGTGGGTTCATGTGATTTCTAGTGGCATATAGCCTCAATCACATACATAAGAATATATACTACCTAAGTTGTAGTTTAACCTCTTAACCAAGAGGTATTTTCTCTGTAAGTATTTTTTCTTTCCTTTTTGGTTTCTTAGTGTGTTTGGTTTTTGTAATTTTGGTATCAGAGCCACAAAGAAGGGGAGTCAAAGTGGGTGAAGGCCTAGAGATTGTGTAGATCATTGATAAACTAAGGAACTCCTTTTCAATACACACAAAAAAATTGAAAGGGATTTCAAAGAAAGAAAGATAAGTATAATTTATTTTTGGGTTTGAAAGCCAAGTTTATCATTTGAAAAAAATAAATTAATAAATTAAAATAAAAATTAACTAATTAATTAAAAAATAATAACAAAAAAAATTTGGTAAGTTCATATTTTTGTTAAAAATAAAGACTTACAATCATGAAAGTTGACTAACCAAATTTTTCTGGGAAAATTTTAGTACCTCGAAACAACCTATGTTAACCATTTTTTAGTACATGGGTTTGGATCAACGTGTGTTGAGAAAAGAAACATGACCAACAATAGTTGGAAATGGTCAAACCAAGTTTGATGAGAAAAATAAAGAAGTGGTGATACCAATAAATCTTTCAAACATCGATGAAATTCTTCCCAAAGTGTGGATAGGAGGTGTTGTTATATTTATTTGGAAGCGACTAAAGGATTTAAATGAAACTTCAAATAAATCCAGGGCCTTCTTCCTTGAAAATTCATTGTTTTCAATCAAAATGGATGAAATTTTACAAGATCGTTTGTTGAAGACATAAGATCTTAGAGAATAGTTTAATGGCATTGGGTGGGAAATTGGAGAAGAAGACATGGTGGTGTTACACATTATTTTGGTCACCCCAGTGATCCATTGACAACATGTGTTCATGTTCCCATGAAAAGATAAAAAGAGTCTTTCTCCATGAGGAAAGTGATTCGCTTTCTCTTCTCAAAAACCCTATTAAGGAAGGTCGTCGCACCCTGCAAAATGCATGGGGTGTGACGATCCCTGATCGTCGCATCCTACTCTAGAGATGGACTGCAACGTCTCTGTAGGTTGCACTATACCTAGGGTGAAACGATGCCAAAAGCTAAGGAAAAGTCAAACTTCATGAAAGTTCTAGAAGGGATCTTCTAGAAGATGAAGTGGCCTCCGAACGATTTGTATCTTACTCGCTTATTTGATTTGGTGGGATCACCCGAATCTCCTCAACCTTCTCTCTTTCACATTATATAAAGAGGGATCTCTCATGGAAAAGGATAAGGTTGAATAGGATAAGATTTGTATGAAGAGTTTCTACTTCTTCTTGGGAGTTTTGTCTTAGTTCTACAAGATACATGGTGGATCTTCTTCATTCAAAGGCTTTTGAGAAAGTGCGTGTGTTGGAGAAAAGGGCCATCGAAAGGGGACCTTGTGACATCAAGGCTTTGGTTATAATCTCCACTTTCATTTTAATATGATACAGTGATATGTTTCTTTCCCATAAAACTAGTCTTGTTTTATTGTATGATTCCTTGATCACATACATAGGTTCTTGTTGAGTATATTATATTTCTTTCACTTTGGTTGGTTTGTGTTCCCTTGCGGGTTCAATATCTTTGGAGCTTTGGAACAAATCTAAGATGGCAATGGCAAGAGGAAAAGACATCTAAACGGTATGTTGTCTATCTCTTGTTAACTAGTAAACTCAATAGCTAGAGCTTAGGAAAAGCATCATATTCTGTTATGTTTTATTCTAGTTCCGAGTGGATCTAGGGAGATCTATTTATGTCCACATTTACCAATTAATCCAATAACAAAATTAGTGACCATACTGGGGATTCAACTTCCTTTTTGGTTTTTTTCTTCTTGTTTTCTTTTAGCCTACATTCCTCTAATTAAATTCATTCTCTGATTATGTGGGTGATCCATTTGGACTCCCTAGGTCTAAAAGTTCAATTAGATTTTTGTATTTCTTCCATTTTTTCCTCATTTACATAGATCGTCGCACTGTACCATATTGGCATCCTGCAATGAATTTCATATGTCACACCATGTTTGTCCAATCCAGTGTGACAACGTCGCACTGTGCTCAATCGGTAGCCTGCGACGACCTTAGCACGTTGCACTGTGTCCACAACCAACCTGCGACGATTCCTGTAGGATTTGTTGGAGTGAGCCAATTTATCTTCTGTTTTTTCACCCAATTTTTCCTTAATGGCCTAGGGTGAACTTATGATGCCAGTGTTTGATTGATTCATGATTTTACAACTTGCTTTTGATTGGTTTTCAGTGATTGAAAGTCTTTCTTCATGATTTTGCAAGTTTTTTGCTTTTGATCTTTGTCACAAGGATATAATCTTGGGATCTTGATCTGAGTGCTTGTTCGTTAAAGGGTCTTTGGTTTATTTGAGGTTTTGGATTGATTTCACTTACCAGATTGTTTGTTGATTGAGAAACACTTTTTGTTTGCATGTGACAAAAGGTTTTCTTATCTTTTTCATTTTTGTCTATATTACGAGTTTGATTTGGGAATTGTGCTGAGAATGTTTTGATTTTCTTGGATTACATTTTCCTTTCATCATTGCAATCTTGATTTGATTTGGGAAAGGAAGAATTGAATTCATTTACTCTTTTTAGTAATCTTTCACAAGGAAATTTTATGTTTGAAATATTTGTTAAAGTAGAAGAGTTGGAAAATTTTGTAGTTCATGACTATTTGGCATTTAGTTCATTCGAAATTAAGAAATTGCAATTCGTAGTTTTTTGTACTTCAAAAGAAATACCTTCTCCCTATTGTAATTAGAGTTCATTGAATTGAAATATTGTACAATCATCTCTTCTTACATTTTATTGGTCAAGGTCACAACATCATCAGTTTCATTTCCATCTCCCTTTTGAGTAAACAACGGCTTTAAAATACATTGTAACTTTAAAATTTATTAGCCTTTTATTTTCTAGGAATTCTTTTCACCGACATTAGCTAGGATGGCACTTTGGAATAGGTTGTAAGGCACACTCTCCAAAACATTAAAACACACAATAGTATCTTGTGATAGGCAGAGTTGAAATCCTGGGGAGCCCTTCTAACACAAGAGTCAATCACGAGGTCTCTTTAGGACTGGCAGAGTTACTCACCCTGCTTTGTTGGTCTTGGTGTAGAGATTGCACATATTATTGAGGGTCACTTGAAGGTATACCCACGATTATATGTGGGAGCCTCTCGATTTGATTTTGGGCTAGATACCCTGCCTTTGCACATGGATCAGACTGTCGACTATTTCCCCAGGCATCATTGTTGTAGTTGGTAACCTTAGTATCCTATCTCTTTAGGGTCTTTACACGAGGTGACTGTGGTGGGGCAAGTCTTCACGATACCTGGAATCGACGTTGGCCAAACTCACTCGGGCTCCTTGGAGGGTATACCCATGATTATGTGTGGGAGCTTGCACCAGGGTGTAAGTCCGTTAAGCAAGTTGTCAATGAAACTTTTCCACCCACTTTATCCCAACCCCTTCTTGTCATGATTCCACGATGTTGGATTTCATCACCAACTAGTGACTTCAGGATAAGAAGGTTTGTTTGCTTGGTTTGATTTCTAGATTTTATTAGTGAGTGTTGTTTGTTTCTCTAGTTGGCCATAAAAAAATTTCATTCTTTACTTGGTTAAGCCAACATCGGCCTTCTCCATTCACATAGGATGCAAGGGCTACCCCCGGAAGATCCAGAAGGTTACCTCCCTTTGCTTCCTAATTCACCAAAAGGCTCTCCTGAGCGAGTAGTCAATAATGAAGTAGCTTCTGAAGTTGGAAGTTCACACTCTTTAGAGCAATTCATATTTGTTTCAGATTATTTAGAGGTTTTTAGACTTCCCTCGAATATGTTATTGAGTATTAGACGAGATCCACATTTACTCCAGATAAACTCATCAGGAGAAATTGTTGTTTTTGAGAATACTGAAGTACCTACTGGACCTAACATAGGATCTGGAGTAGACGATCCACTTTTTCAAAGTGAATCATTTACAACCCCGACTCACACCGCCAAAATATTTAATCCTAGCTCTGCCCCTTCTACAGTACGTGATCTTTATGGTAAACTAGGAGCGAGTCTTGATCAACCTATGGCATCGCAAGTGCTTGAGACGTATGTTACAAATACGGTACCTTTAGATCACTTTACTGGCACAACCAATATTGTCACCACAGTTTCAAACCAGTTGTTGGTTGGTTCTCACTCAATTCTTCCTCTCCAGATGGCCCATTCTATTATGGTCCCACAGACTACCAAGGTTTCTACCGAAAATGTGGTTATCACTCAAGATCCTATTGGAACACCACTTCCTCTTAGACCAAATCCATCACTTCCCCATGGGTATAACGCTTTGAATACTTCCATTGATACCCCTACCCAGAATCCATTCAGAGGGTCTGGAAATTTTTTTCCTCTTGGGTATAATGTTTCTAGTCAATTTGTTCCTACACCTGCCCAGGTTCTCTCCGAAGGGCCTTATGTTCCTCCTGCACCTTTGTTAGGGGGATCTAATCATCCTGGCCCTAGTGGCCCCAATCCAGTTGGAGGCATTGGTCATTCTATCACTTCTATTTTTCAGATTCTTGTTGGAGGTCAACCTCAAGTTGGGGGGAAACCTCAATTTGGGGGACAACCTCAACTTGGGGGGCAACCTCAAGTTGGAGGCCATAACCTAGTTTATGGACAAAATATACCTGTGTTATAATCTCAACCTTGGAATCTTCCTTTCCAAGGGAATCAACAACCGTCTGGGGGACAACATCCTCAAGTCAATTCTTTTTTTCTCCCTAATCTCAGTCAACCGTACCCAGGTTCTATGAATCCTACCCGGGGAAAAAAATTTCAATCCAATGTTCCTTTCCAAGGGAACATACCTAATCTTCCTCAAAACCCTCCATAACCGAATCTATCAGGACTGTATAATTATCTACAGACTTATTATGGTCCTACTGGTATACCTACAAGACTTCCTCCTCAAAACTACTAGTTTCCTCAAGTGAACAGAGAGTTGTCTTTTCTAGCCACTTCAAATTTACCGAATTTGTCTAGGATTTTGAATGATCCTATTTTACATTCTCCTTATTGGCCCGTCATATTGGAAAATTTATCGTCTAACATTACTAATTTTTGCAGTCGAGTAGGAGAAGACCCAAATAACCATGTCATGACTTTCCATCTTTGGTGTTCGTCCAACTCGTTGATGGATGACTTCATAAGATTGCAACTTTTCTAATGAACTCTCATGGGTTTGGCAGCAAAATGGTACATTGACTTACCCTGAGGATTATTTAATGACTTCAATACCCTATCCATGGCCTTTTTAACACATTACAAGTTTCCAATTCGATACAAGACAGGAACCAAAATTTTGAGTTCTTTTAAACGATCTTCTTCCACTCATATTTCTAATCACATCCATGGAGGAGAAGACGCTTAATCAAAATTCCTCTTCTTGATCAACTATTGGCTGAGTGGTTTACCAAATCATTCATTGGGCCTATTGTCGTGATGTTTCCATGGGTGGTGTCGTCACTGAAGAGCGGGCGATTAGTCATGCTCAGTAACTAGATCTTATTTATTCGCAAACGAGCACACTTTAAAACTTGATCTCTGATGCTCCTCGTCCTTCCACGAATCCTACCCCAACCCCTCCAGCGGATTCTCATGTTATTGATGGTGTGATTGGCACATTTCATGCTAAGACTCAATCTGCACATGCCAATCATACCAATCCTAATTCTACCACTTCTAGTGTACAAAATGCTCCTACTCCTACTCCTTCTACCAGTAAAACTTCTGAAGTTAACTCGGTACAATCCACACCTACCGGTAAAAACCAAAATAAAAAGAAAGGGGAGGGTAAGAATAAGGAGGACAAAAATAACAATCAACAATCTGACAAGGCTAAAACACAACCCGCTAATGAGAAAGATAAATGAAAACCTCGTTACCCTTGTCTTATTTGTGGTGACGACCATTATATGAAATATTGTCCACAACACGTTGAGGTTACTAAGTTCCTCCAAGGGATCAGGAAGCCTTATACACCTGTCATCTTGTCACAATCGTTTCCTTTTTAGCAGTAGGCCCAATTGGTCATTCATGACCAACCCTCTACTTCTACCTCATCTTATGTCCTTATGTGTACTGGTGACTCTAAAAAGAACAAAGTTGCAGTCGCAACTCAAGCCAAAGATTATTCTCCATTGAAGGAGAAAGTTAATGATATACCACATTTTTTGGTTTAACTTCCTCCCCCAACTTCACCTCCAAACGGTCCTCTTCATCTTGAACGAGTTCTTCGTCCTCCTCCCAAGGGCATTGTTCGAAATTCCTCATTTAATCCTCATGCACGTGTTTCCCAAAACTACAATATTGTAGAAGACCTTGTGCAAGCACCCTCAGCAATGTCGACTCTTGAAATCCTTCAAAGTTTCCCTACTCAACGGAAGGCGTTGTTAAAGGATATTGGTGGAATTGATCCTATCGATACCAATTTGATAATCTTTGAATTGGAAGAGCATATTCTGAGGCTTTCCTTTCAGTTGGTGTTTCACATCCAAGTTGTTGTAGAAAACAAGAATATTTGTAGAACCGTTATTGATGAAGGATCCTCGACTTGCGTTATGTCTATTACTTGTTGGAAAGCCATTGGCTCTCCTGCCCTTACCGAGTCGCACAATACACTTAAGGCCTTCAATGGTATAGGTTTTAAACCTTACGTTGTTCTTCCTTCATTGTCTATTATGTTAGAAGGTAAATCGGTCAATTTAGAGGTTGAGGTCTTCGATGCACCTCTTGATTATAATCTTCTACTTGGTCGTAGTTGGATTGATTCCATGCATGCAGTTGTGTCTACCATTTTCCGTGTGATACGTTTCTCACACCAAGGAAAGGCCGTTATTGTTGATCAACTAGCCTTCTTTAATTTTAATGCCTATACTAGCAACATCCCTTTTATCTCAATGACACCCTCCGATTATGAGAATGTCGACATGGGTCTTTTAAAAGATTCAACTTTGATGGGTACATTTCCAATCCCACCATCTAATATACCTCCTCCTTTTGTTGCTTTGATTAACATGATCTCCACCATTGTTCGTGAAACCCCTGAGTCATATGACCCATGCATAGTACCTAGCCCTAGTGATTCTATTCATTATGGTGACAACATGCCTCTAAGTCTGGTAGAATCCGCTTATCAAGCTATTCAATCAGCAACTCCCTCTCCTCCTTCTCTCTGTGATGCATCTCCTAATCTGTTCCACGTGATCTTTCCTACTAATAAGATGATCATGTCAGTCATGTCTATGGAAGATACTCCATGGGATGATGGGCATCATCGCTCTATTCTCTTCCTAGAACATGATACCATAGAGAGTTACCAACGGATTTTGACTCCGTCAACTATTGTTGTTATTTCTTCAGTTTCTGAATCAACACACGATGTTTTGTATGAAGGGAACTTGAGAAAAATTTCACCTACCATTCCTCTTGACATATCGATTAAACCTGGAGTCATGGAAAATGTTCATATCAGTGCCTCATGTTCTACTGATGAGGTATGCACTTATAAATTCCTTTTTCAAGAATTATGTGATGTTTTTTCCTAGAGTTGTGAAGAAATGTCAGGTATTGATCCCGATATCATTGTGCATGAGATTAAGACATATTCATATGCTAAACCCGTTCGTCAAATACTTCGCCCAGTCCATCCACATAAAGCTGCTACTATCAATATTGAAGATGAAAAACTTCTTAAAGTTGGCTTTGTCTATCCTATGGATTTGACTGATTGGGTATATAATCTTGTTCTGGTAAATAAGAAATAAGGTACGATCTGTGTTTGTGTAGATTATAGGGATATAAATAAAGCTTGTCCTAAGGAAAATTATCCAACCCCTTTTGTTGACCAAATCGTTGACGACTGTGCCAAGAGTGAAATCTTCTCCTTGATGGACGGTTTATCTGGCTATAATCAAATCAATATTTTACCAGTGGATCAACAAAAGACTTCTTTCATTTGTCCTTGGGGAACCTTCACCTACCGAAAATTACCCTTGGGTCTCAAAAATGATGGTGCGACCTTTCAACGTGCTATGTATTACACTTTTCATGACATTAAGCACATTGTACAACCATATATCGACAATATATCGATGCATTACATGCGTTGTTAATATCACTCAACACATTTAACTGGCATTTTTGTACGTTGTCGTTATTATCTCATACGTTTGAATCCACACAAATGTGTTTTTTGTGTGGAATCCGACTGACTTCTTGGTTTCATTGTGTCTATACATGGGATTTGGGTAGACCCCTTGAAGGTTGAGGTTATTCTTAATCTACCTCCTCCTTCCATGCTACGCCAACTCCAAAGTTTGCAAGGGAAGACAAACTTTTTACGTCAATTCATTCCCAATTAGGTTGAATTAATGAAAGGATTCACTCGGCTACTCAAGAAAGGTTACGATTTTGTATGGGACGATACTGCAAACAAATATTTTGAGGCTTTGAAACTTGCCTTAACCCATACACTATTATTGTTTCCTCCTGACTATAGCCGAGATTATTTCATGTACTAAGCTGCTTTGGACTATACCATTGCTATGGTTTTAGTCCAAGAGGATGATTCACATAACGAACATGTGATATACTATTTGAGTCAGAGTCTCACAACTACTGAAACCAAATACCTACATGTGGATAAATATGCCTTGGCAGTTGTTCAAGTTGTTCAACGTTTTTTGTCACTACATCTTATTATGCAGAACCACGGTTATTTACGATTGCAACCCCATGCAACATATCCTTACTCGACAATTGTTGGTAGGGAAAGTATTCCAAATGGATAGTTATTCTCCAGGAGTTCGACTTGGATTTTGAACGCCCCAAGTCAAAGAAGTCTTTGGTTTTTTCCGAATTGATATGTGACCATCCCTCTACTGAGACAAAATGTGGCAGAGTATTCCTTACCTAACAAATCCCTCTTTCTGATCAGTTTTGATGACGTATGGTACGGATATATCATCATATATCTCTAGACTCAAACTTTCTGGCCTGATCTTTCTAGTACAGTTTGTCGTCGTATATAGTATCAATCCCTTCAATACATTATCATCGATAATATCCTTTATCGTCGTGGTATTGATTCCATATTTCGACGATGTCTCACTCACGATGAAGATGAGAAAGCTTTGAATGATTGTCACTCAGGAGCATGTGGCAGTCATATGTCTGGGTATGCCACTGACCAAAAGATCTTGCGAGCTAGTTATATTTGGCTTTCATTGTTTAAGGATTGCATTATTGTCGTCCAAAAATGCCACGCTTGCCAAACATATAACAATAAGATCTGGTCTCGCCCTGCTCCTCTTCACATTGTAGTTTATGTTGGTCTGTTCGCTAAATGGGGCATTGACTTCATGACATGTAACCCTCACTCGGTCGGGGGCATGGATACATTATTATAGTTGTGGATTATTTCACTAAATGGGTCAAGGCGATGCCTACATTTAATAATACCGGTAAAAATGCAGCTTTATTCATATTCAATCATATCATTACTAGATTTGGTGTCCCTCAAGCCATCATTACTGATCACAATAGTCATTTTCAAAATTTTATAATGTCTGAACTTACTGAAAAGTTGGGCCTTCGCGATGAAAACTCAACACCCTATTATCCATGGGCCAATGGCCAGGTTGAAGAAATTAACAAAGCTCTCAGTACTATGCTTCAATGGATGGTAGGAATTCATAAGTCAAATTGGCACACAATGTTGTTCTCAACATTATGGGCCTATTGGACATCCATCAAGTCTGCCACAAGATTCACACCTTTCCAGCTAGTCTATGGTATCGAAGCAATTTTGTCGATTGAATGTGAGATATCATCTTTGAAACTAGTCGTCGAACTTCTCCCTAACACCTCTACTGAAGAGGAATGTCTGTTGTATTTGATGTAATTAGACGAAACTCGTCATTATGTTGCCTTAGTTATTGAAACTCAAAAGAAATGTGTCAAAGCCCAATATGAAAATCATATCAAGCCACATGTTTTTTTTTAAAGTGATCTAGTTCTTCTTTGCGAGCAAGATCGTGATTTTCTAGGGATCCGTAAATTCGAGCCCATGTTGTGGGGTCCTTATATTGTGAAATGAGTGTTGGAGAAAGGATATTATGAGCTGGAAGATTATGATGGAATCTCTTTGAGTGAACCCATAAATGAGCTTTACTTGAAGAAGTACTATGCTTGAGTCATTTTTGCATGAGTGTTGTGTATTTTTAGTGTATAATACTCTTGCGTGCTTTTTCGTTGTTTAGTTCCACCTTTCAACTGCTTACCTTGCATTGTTCTTGGTTTCCAGAAGTCAGTGTCTTCACTACCCTACATTAGCTTCGTTGATGGTGCTAGTCGCAGTACTCAAAACTTAACATTTGTTGCTTGGGCAATCTATGCACCTACGGATGAATTGATCGGTCTACGTGGTGTATGCCTTGGTCGTGCAACCAACAATATTGCAGAATATAGTGCATTCATCGAATTATTGACCAACGTTGTTTCACTTGGAATCTTCCATCTTGTTGTACCACTAGATTCACAGTTAATGGTACTACAGTAGAGTAACGTTTATTCTATCTAGAGTCCTACTTTGTTAAGGGTATATTTATGAATTCGCCTCTTGAAATGTCATTTCGATTACATTGAATATCAACACATTCCTAGATGTATAAATACATTAACAGATGTGTTGACAATAAAAAACACAATGAGGATTTCGCCTGAAAAGTATTGCTAAAGCCTATTAATTATAAACTAATGATATATATAATACTAGTAGGTGGGACCCCCTTGTGGATTGGAAGATCAGAGATAGTCTGGTTACACATTTTATGATGTTGTTCGATGATGCTTACAGGGTTCTTCATGATTGATGGTGAAATGTTGGTTCTATTTGCAACAAATGGTAGATGGATGATGCATTTTATGTGTTGGTTTTGTTTCTATAAAATCTCAATTCCACGTCATAATGGCGTATATTCATTGTTGCCACATTGTTATTAGCGCAAAGATTTGTCACATGTTACACCTGCACAAAACACATGTTAGTCATGACAAAAGATAAAATAAATATGAAAAAATCCAAGGAAAATAAACTAATCTATCCTATACTATACTATGTTATGCTACATTATATGCAAATGAAATTTAAAGGATTATGGTTAGTCCTAGCTAACAAAGTTAGTGGTTATTCAATGTATTGAGTTATATGAAGGCACATTCGATATGCACTATGGTATGTTTGGCAATGATTAATGTGATATAGGGTGGCACATTTGGTAAGTAATGGATGTTGGTTTCGATGCATGGATTAATTGAATGGATTAATGGAGATTTGGCTGGCATGTACTAAGTAATTGAATGAGTGGAGGATGGAAGCGACATGCATTTACTGCACATCACTCCATACCTCTCCCACTAGTTGTCACCCTAGCTTGGCTATTGTTCAATTGTTGTTTGTTGTGGTTAAGCTCTGATTTTCAGGCAAGGGAAGAACTACTCGACCAAACTCGTGTTTTTAAGGCTTTTTGGTTACAGGTATGTATTTTTCGCCATCCATGAACCCACTCTGGTTATGAAATAGATATTGGCATAGTGATATATGGGTCTGTGATTTTCTTATGACTGGCAACTATGTAAACTTGTGATATTTCTCTGGAATGGTTTTTGTGTGGTTTTCGTTGCAAATGGAAAATGATGGTTGAAGTCACAATGTCATTGATTATTTTGAGTGGCAGAAGCCATGAAGGCTCTCTATCGTCCTTATGGGTTTTTGTTGGAGGGTTTATTCGGTCCATACTTGTCGGATGTCTCCACACAGTTCTTGTCACCATGCCCAGTCATATTTGCGGTTATGTGGTTGTTGGGGTTGATTTCGAACCACCTTGTGTCACTGCATATCGTTTCGCCTGGGTATGGGCTCATTTATACTATCGGTGTCTATGTAGTTGGTTATGATGGTTATTGTTCCAAGGGACTTGATTTGAGGTCGATTGATTTTTCATGGATCTATTTTACATTATCATTACTTGGATTGATTAGGGAAAATCACGAGCATTATGCAGGCATGTTCTCAGTGTTATTTATTGGCCTGTGAGGAACCTCTGCTCCTTTGTTCATAGTCTCTCCTTCTTGGTGAACTGTCACGTGGTCTTGAAAATCTATTGGTGTGTCCACTGTATTGTGTCAAAAGTTTCTCACCTGTTGTTGGTGGTCGATTCTAGTCTCCCTATGTTGGTTCCACAGAGCGAACCCTTGATTATTCAAGCCCGATTTTGAAAAATGAACCAGTTATTTCCGATCAGGTATATTGTTGATTGTTGTGGAGTAGCGTCGATAGTGGTTTGATTATGGGCTCGTCTCTATTGATCAAGTTGATTACACAGTTGAAGTCCGAAATGATGTTTGGGGTATAATCATTGTATTCATTTATCGTGACAGTTGATTCGATGGCTCAGCATGGTTTAATTGATTGATTTGAGAAATGGAATCGGGCATACAGTCATTGCCTCCTTGTGTTGTATTGATAACTCAAACATTGTTTATGGTTTGATTGGGAATATGTTTCCTTGTGTTATGCGTTGAGCTGTATGTTTTCTACATCATATTATGAATTTAAATGACGGTTGTTGTTACTGTGTGTTTAAATTGCTCGATCGGGATCATTGCAATTTAAAGAATTGATATTTGTGACCTAGTTTCCTTATGTGTATGTTTTATGGATATCGTGCATCATATCAATGATTACACCATCAGAGATGGGAACGGGTTCTATAAAAGTATGGTATTATTGCAATTTAAATGTTAAATTGTTTAGAGGAAAGGAATCGGGCACGATTGTAAAAGAACTTGTGTCTGTGTTTGATTTAAAGGTTTAATTTATGATGATGGTTGATGGTTTGGACGCTGAACAAAGTCAATACAAATGGTTGTGTGTTCATTGGGATTGTTTAAATGTTTAAAAGAAGAAGTGAGAGGACACAAAAATTTTATACAGGTTGTTGAAAGAAATATTATTTTGGGTATGATGACACTGTGATTAATATAAAGTGTTAAGAATTTAAATGTGAACAGTGAGAAAGTTTAACACTCAGTAATGGTTAAATTACACAATGATTGTTTAATTGATCACATAAATTGTTTGTTTAGTGTTGAAACGTTTGCATTAAACATATAATTTTTTTATGGATTACTTAATTAATTTTATGAATAGTATACACTCTTTTTCCCTACCATTATTTCACTTTTCGTTAATTACAATCCGCTTGCCTTCCCATATTCATTACTCACTCCTTGTTCCTAAAATTTAATTACAGTTAAGAGGAGCTTTGTATTGTGACAGTTTAAGATCACATGGATGGATTACAGTGATATGTTCTTTGGTTTACATTTATGTTAATTGTTTGTTGTCTGTAACATCCCGCTCTGGCGCACTTACAAAACTTATTCTTTGAGGACACTTGCTTGCAAGTGATCTGGACTTTTCTGATATTAATACATTTATGCTTGATTATGATGCATTCTAATAGATGACATGATGTTTTACTACTTGATGTAGACAGGTGCTATTGACTCAGTCTTATTGAGTGTGCAGGGTTTTTGCCCTGGAGGATGCCGAGGCATCGACGGAACCCTTGGACTCCGGATTGAGTTAGGGAGTGTGATATTGAGTTGATTTATTTACCATGATATTTATTGATTTGATGATATGTTGTTGACATGTTTTGACATGATGGTTGATGATGCAGGCTGACGATAGCTTGCTGACCAGACTCACATATGGAGTAAAGGGGCCACACATGATTTCCAAAGAGGATGAGGGAGAGGTGTGGACAGCATCCCTGCCACAGCCTACTAGCACTCCCACCATGGCTCGAACTGTAGGTTAACGATTACCTAGTTCGAAAGGATCCACGATGTCGTGAGGGCAGACTGCGACAGTCGCTCACGATAATTCTAAGGGGCACGCAATAAGGCGGGGGCCTTATTCCTTAGAGCCCTTAGTCTCCCACAAGTTCACCTAGCGGAGTGTTGACTCTAGGGGTTAAAGATGTCTACCAATCCGTCAAGTCGGAGAGTGGCACCCTTGGAGCACGTGGTGCATCCTGAAGGGCACGTCACGCAAAAGAAACACAAGTGGGCGAGTGGCACCCTTCGAGCACGTGGTGCATCCTGAAGGGCATGTCGCGCCACAAAGGCAAACGAGGCGAGTGGCACCCTTGGATCACGTAGTGCGTCCTGAAGGGAACGTCGCATTGGTGATGATGATGAGACCACCTAGATGACCCTAAGACCTTAACGCCTGAAGAAATTCTCAAAATGAATCCCCTAATTAAAATGTCGCCCAGTTCAAATCTAAACCTAATTTTAAAAAACCATCTCTAAGATAGAATTTTGGTCTAGCCTTAGGAATAGACCCTGCAAAAATAAATGCAAAGGCGTAAACTAAAACCCTCCTATGTGTTAGTTAAAGTATTCTTAAATTAAGGGGGGGTAAAGTAATGAGGGAGATAAATTAATTGAAACCCATGGTTTTTAAATGATAAGAAGAAATAAACTAATTAAAGTGTGGGAG
>ML789624.1:306989-333751 GCA_009831015.1 Picea engelmannii | reverse complement strand
GCTTGTGAGGAGTTGGGTTTATCTCAGCTGTATTGGAGTGGTAGCTTAGCCTTGGAGGCGAGCTGAGAAGCTAGTCTTATCTCTGGATCTTGTGTGGCCCCTTTGCGGCTCGGGGGGCTAAGGGGGAAGCAGAGTACCCCTAGTGATTGGCTGGGAGGTACCGGTGAGCTTTCCATGGTCGGAAAGCAGGAGCGGCAAGGAGCGCGGGACATCAATCGAGGCGTGGTCATCCTTCAAGGCAGGTGAAGAGGCTAAGGTATGGTCGCTCATTTGGTAGAATAGAAGGCATTAGAACTGATGTAGATCTGACTGTTGTTGGAAAAGTGAAACGGCACTAAAATGTTTTAAGGGTTGCTGCATTTGTCGTTTTCCTGGACGATTTACATAGGATAAATTTTTACAATGTTTGTGGAACCTCCTGAAATTTTTAAACGATTGCTGAGTGATGAAATTGTAATTATCTATGAACTAACCCTTGCCAGTAGACTTGTCTCTGTTGATTTATCTGTCGACAATGGCCTTCAATCTCTGCATTAATGTAATGTAAATTCCTGCATTTTTTTTTGTGATTTCTCTGCGTCTTGATTTAATTTCTCTGCATGCATGGACTTCGTTGGGCATTCTACTTTCTGGTATGTGGTTCGAAGGGTCTGCGTTTTAATGGATTCCATTGTATATGATGGCGTTACCTCTGGGTGTGGGGTCTGCGTTCTCCTTCAAAGTGAGCGTTCTCATGTTGGGCGTTTCCATTAGATACCGTAAGCCATTCTTGTATTTGGGCGTTTTATTTACACACAGTGAGCCAATCATACATTGGTCGTTTTTGTTTTATACAGTGGGCATTTTTGCACTATTACTGGGCGATTTTGGCAACTGTATATTGGCCTTTTTAGCACCGTTATGGGGCGTATTTATATACTGTATTAGTGGGCGTTTTCCACTGGTATGGGGCGTATTGGTACACTGTTGTATATTGGCGTTTTTACCAATGTTATGGGGCGTATTTATATAGTGTATTATTGGGTGTTTGCCACTGGTATGGGGCGTATTGGTACACTGTTGTATATTGGCGTTTTTACCACTGTTATGGGGTGTATTTATATACTATATTATTGGGCATTTTTGCAACTGTATGTTGAGAGTTTTTGCACTGATGTATTGGGCGTTTTGCATTTGTTCTGTGGCGTTCTCTTCGAGACTAAATCCCATTACCTTCGTTTTGTTTATTGGGGTCTGCGTGTTACTGGTAAATGAAAATCTAAATTAAACGCAATCCTAATTAAATGCAAATCTAATTAATGCAAATCTGGTGTATCCTGGCGTTTTATGGTAATGCAAATCTAGTGTATCCTGGCGTTTTATGGTAATGCAAATCTGGTGTAATGCAAATCTGGTGTATCCTGGCGTTTTATGGTAATGCGTTTTAATGGTAATGCAAATCTAATTGCACTCTACATGCAAATCTAAATCCCCTTTACTTTCGTTTATCTCCTGGGGTCTGCGTTTATTGTTGGGTTTGCGTTCCTCATTCTGACAACTGGAGCAGAATCATCATAACCACTACTTCCCAGATTTGATTTTTATTCTCATTAATGCTGAGTTGTTATTTATTATCTATCGTCGTTGTTGGTTAATAATGGATGGTGTCAACTAAAAAGAATAGTCATGATCTTTGCTTTTCAAATTGTTATTTCTCATTTCAGTTAAATGGTTATTTCATTATTAATATTCGTCATTTGTTACTTAAATTTCACTACCAAGTTTAGTTCAACAAAGAAGAAGAAAAATACCTATATTTTTGCTACAGCATGAAAGGAAAAATGTTATGGCATACATATGTCAATGAATAATTATTTATAATTTCGTAATTGTAATACATTGTTTAAAATATGAAATTGCATTGTTCTTACCATATGGACAAATTGCAAGGTTAGCGTGAAATGTATGACCTTTTTATATTTCAATGTCATTGTAATTAGAAGTGAAATGATATGGCTACCTTATTATAACGTTAGTGTAAACTATTGATATTGATATTAGGGACCAATAGTTTAATCATGAGGTTATTTTTGTCCTTTCTAAATGTTGATACCTTAGATGTGACCCTTTTAAATATCTTTATATAGGGTCCCTTTTAAAATACTGTTATTTAAATAATGTCATTTAAATATTGTAATTGTTATATCTTGTCATTTGTAAATATGATGGGTTATTGATATATTCAACCATGATGTTATTATCAATGTGATGTTATTTTTATATTGAATTATGTAAGGGTAATATATGTCATTATAAATTAAGGTGCAAATTTTTGTGTTAGGTATTTTATGAAAATAATGGCATTGTGGACTTATCCTAATACGATTAAAACTTGGTTACGGATGGTTATAAAAATAAGGTCCTAGAAACAAGTACCTTGAATTACTAAGATGGTAATGGCAGAATCTGCGATTACTAAATTTACATTCCTAAACAGTTCGGCTAGGCATCTCATCTACTCGTGGAGTTCAAGGGAGTATTTGGGCTAGTATTAATGCCCTGAGTCGTGGAAACTACCTTGTCTTAACTTGATTGGTCATTGTCGGAGTCCTTCGGACTTGCACGTCCGTAGAGTTAGTGGTTGTCTTGAGTTGTTGTTGTACTTGACGAGATCGTTATTTTGCCTGGTCTGCTTGAGTCGGGCGGGATATAGTCATGCCCTGGTAGCTTTAGGAGACCTGTCAGTGTGTGGTTTTTCTGCGTAAGGAATCCAGTGCCGTATCAAGAGTCTCGGGCCCTTTAAAGTAGGGTTTCCACTCTTGCGACACACCTGACAGAGATTACTAGTTTCTGCCTGAGCAGTCGGCCAGGATCCTGTCTAATCTTCTTTCGAGAAGACATAAGACTAAAATCCCTACTTTTCTGTGCAGAAATAGTAAACTCTACTGTTGGATTCTTCCATCTGTGACCGTATTGTACTTAACACCTGGTGTCGTTTTCTGCTTACAGCTGTTAGTTGTACGCCTTATGTCTAGGGGTGTTTATTGCTTGTTGTCACTGTGATATGTCGGGGTCGTCTTGTTGTGTTCGCCTTGCTTGCGTCTTGTTCTAGGTCGGGTTACTAGTTTCTGCCTGAGCAGTCGGCCGGGAGACTGTCTAATCTTCTTTCGAGAAGACATAAGACTAAACGCCCTGCTTCCCTGTGCAGAAATAGTAACCCTAACACCATGGATTATTCGCTCTGTGTTCTTACTGTGCGCCCCCAGAATGTCTTATTGTTTGTGTTGTGCACCTTGTGCCTATGGTCCTATATTGGCAGTTACTCGTTGTTTGCTTTCAGTCTTTTTGTGTTGACCATCGTGGTTGCGTCTTGTTGGTTGTTGAGTGGCGTCGTATAGTTAAGTGTGTTGTTACGTCTACACACACGCACACACCTTAAAGAAAAAAAAAAATATTTGCATCTGTTACTAGAATGGTTGTCGTAATGAGGAGGACGTTACATACGGTATCAAAGCGGGTTCGACCCGCGACTTGGGATTCACTACGGCTTTCGTTGACATGATTATATTTGATTATTCCATTGTTGATCGAGTTGATTGTGTGTGTGCAGGTAATCATGGTTAGAGGACGTCGCGGAGGCAGACGACGGGGTTCTAGGGGAGGAGGCGTGACGCCTCCAGCAACATCCATGCCTGAGGTGTCGAACCCCCAGGGAGGCAAGAAGGTTCTTGGACAGGAGCAGATCACAGTTGCCGATGTCGTGGGGATGATGAGATCTTTTCAGTGCATGTCCGAGGCGCTGATCAGCCGATTGGACAGAGATGAGGCTAGGGCGCTGGCACCTACTGAGGTTCCACCGCCCGCACTGGCCGTTACAGGTAGCATTCACCATGAACTCGAGAAGGTAAAATTTCCTGAGTTCTTTGGTGCCTCGGACGGCGCATCCACTGAGGCATGGTTGGAGAATATGGCGATGTGCTTCGCACTTCGAGATTATACCACCAACATGAAGGTTCACATGGCAGTCTTTCAACTGAAGGGGAGCGCTCTTCTATGGTGGAAGACGCTCCTACCACAGCTGAACATGGCCGTGGAAGACGTGTCATGGGAACTGTTCGAGGAACAATTCTGAGAGAGGTATCTTTCTGAGGAATTCATTGAGCGTCAGCTCAATGAGTTCAACGCCTTACGACAAGGAGGTCGTACAGTGCCCGATTACGAGGCACGTTTTATGGAGCTACTTCGGTATGCTCCGCACCTGAACACTGAGAAGTTCAAAGTCAACAGGTTCGTGTTTGGCCTGAATGGGAGCCTGCGTGCAAAGGTTAGGATTCTGATGCCTCAAACCTTGCACGACGCTGTCCAAAAGGCCCTCATAGCAGAGGAGGAGCTTATTAGCGGGGGACAGACCAGGACTCCAGCGAGACCTGCAGGGTAGGGTTCATCTAGAATGCCGCAGCACCAGACACCAGCGAGGCATACGTCGGGATTTCATGGCTTCCAGAGGGGATCCTCGTTCACTACACCTCGACGATCGCTGCCTCAGCAGCGGACACCTTATCGAGGACCACAACAACAGCAGCAGCGTCGCTCGCAGCAGCAGTAGTTTAGGCCTGTTCAGCAGAACAGACCAGGTTTCCAGGCCAGTGGGCAGTCATCTTCTACTTCGGGTACTAGGACTACTGGTCCGAAGAAGGGGTGCTGGACATGTGGGGAGCCCCACTACCAGTGCGATTGTCCTGTGGAGAGGACCAGAGCATCCGGATCAGCCAGACCCGCTACCGTGGGAGATATGGGCAAGGCCCATCGGATTCACGCAGCGGTGAATAACCGCCAGGCAGAGCACCAGTCGACAGTGCTTGAGATGACAGGTATTGTCGCTGACCAGACCCTTAGTATTTTGATAGACCCAGGTGCTACTGAGAGTTTTATTTATGGTGTAGCGCTGAAAAGGATTAAGGTAAAGGCAGTCGAGCAGGATGAGTTTAGCTTTGTAGAGATGGCATCTGGGGCCAAACAGAAGGTTGGAGAAAAGGTTACGGGTTGTGCCCTTAACCTGGGAGAGTTTGTCATGAGGGTCAACTTGTATGTCACGATCTTAGGGTCTTATGACGTCTTGATTGGTATGGATTGGTTGGAATCGCATGAGGTGATACTCAACTGCAAGACGAAACGGTTGAGCTTGATCGATGATGCAGGATAGAGACGGGTAATTGTAGGACGGAACCAGGGAGTATCCCTGAGGTTCATCTCTTCCATACAGTTACAGAAGAGTATGCGCAAGGGGTGCAAGCTTTATGCGATCCTTGCGCTAAATGAAAAGGGAGTAGCAGAAGGTCTAGAACACCTTCCGGTGGTGAAGGAGTTTGCGGACGTATTTCCAAAGGAGTTCCCTGGGATGCCGCTAGAAAGAGAATTGGAGTTTACCATAGACCTGAAACCGGGGACTGAACCGATAGCAAGAAATCCTTATCGGATATCGACCCCGGAGTTGCAAGAGTTGAAAATGCAACTGAAGGAGTTGCTGGACCTGGGACTGATACGCCCTAGTGTGTCACCGTGGGGTGCACCAGTTATTTTCATTCAGAAGAAGGATAGATCACGGAGGCTTTGCATTGACTACCATCAACTGAACAAGGCTACGATCAAAAATCAGTATCCCTTACCAAGAATTGATGATCTGTTCGATCAAATGAAGGGTGTGACGGTGTTCTCCAAGATTGATTTGCGATCAGGGTATCACCAGTTACGGATCAAGGAGGATGACGTCCCTAAGACCGCTTTTAAGACGAGAGTTGGACATTATGAGTTTACTGTTTTACCATTTGGATTGACAAACGCCCCAGGGGTATTCATGAGTTTGATGAACGGGGTGTTTCGCGGGTATTTGGACAAGTTCGTCCAAGTATTCATTGATGATATTTTGATCTACTCTCGAATGACGGAGGAGCATGACGAGCACTTGCGCTTGGTACTACAATGTTTACGAGAACACAAATTATATGGGAAGCTATCCAAATGCTCTTTTTATCAATCGAGGATTCACTACTTAGGGCATGTCATCTCCGACGAAGGTATCATCGTGGATCTAGCCAAGGTTGAGGCTATTATGGAATGGCCTGCGCCGATGAATGTCACCGAAGTGTGTAGTTTGATGGGTTTAGAAGGATACTATCAACGGTTTGTCGAAGGATTTTCAAGGATAGAAAATCCGATCACGGAATTACAGAAGAAAAACAAGAATTTTGTTTGGACAGAGAAGTGCGCGGAAGTGTTTAGGAGGCTTAAAGAGTTGTTGACAACAACGCCGATATTAAAGGTCCCTGACATGGGCGCTGACTTCTTGGTATGCACTGACGCATCCAAGGAAGGTTTAGGCGGAGTCTTGATGCAGGAAGGACGAGTGATTGCTTACATTTCGAGGAAGCTAAGAAGTCATGAGGAGAACTACGCAACGCATGATTTGGAGTTATTAGCCATCATTTATTCCTTGAAGGTTTGGAGACACTACCTTGTTGGACGAAAATTTGAATTAAAGACTGATCATTGTGGACGACAACACATTTTCACGCAAAGCGACCTGAACGCGCGACAACGGCGTTGGTCAGAATTGCTTAGCGAGTACGACTTTGAGATTACTTACATAAAGGGAACAGTGAACTGAGTGGCGGATGCTTTGAGTCGGAGGCCGCGCATCTTTTCGGTGTTACCTCTTCAGACGAATCTACGTGAGAAGATTCTCACTTTACAGCGTGACGATGACTAGTACAAAGAAGTCGAGGATTTTATCGGACAAAACACTATGATGGTACCACGATATGAGGGATTTAATTTTTACAGCGATGGGTTATTGAGGTTTAGAGGTCATATTTACGTACCACCCAATGACGAGTTGAGGATGTTGATCCTAAGCGAGGCTCATAGAGCAGTTTACATGGCTCACCCAGGAGTCACGAAGATCAGGGCAGACCTTAAACCCTTATTCTTCTGGAAGGGAATGAAGGACGACGTAGTCAACTTTGTGGCTAGATGTCTCGAGTTTCAGTAGGTAAAGGCTAAACATAGACACCCAGCAGGATTACTTCAACCGCATGCTATTCCGGAATCGAAATGGGAAGTTATTTCAATGGATTTTATTGTTGGATTGCCACTGACGGCAAGGAGACATGACTTGATTTTTGTAGTAGTAGACACTCTGACGAAGAGTGCTCACTTTATTTCGGTGTGTACGACGTATCAGGCACATGACATAGCGAGAGTTTTCATTAGTGAGATAGTGAGGCTGCATGGCGTGCCTAAGAAGATTATATCCGATCGAGGATCGGTGTTTACCGGATGATTTTGGATGAGTTTCCAAGAGGCCTTGGGAACTCAACTTAAATTTAGTACTGTGTATCACCCAGAGACTGACGGACAGACCAAAGGAACGAACCAAACCTTGGAAGACATGTTGCGCATGTACGTGATGGACCAACAAAAGTGATGGGAGGAATTCTTGCCTCTAGTAGAGTTCGCTTACAACAATAGTTACCAGAGCACCATTAAGATGGCGCCTTTTGAGTTTCTTTATGGGCGACCGTGTCAGACGCCCTTGAGTTGGGATCGACTTGAGGATAGGGTCCTGGTGGGACCAGAAGCGATCCAAGAAATGGAAGAGCAAATGCAAACCATAAGACAAAGGATAAAAGAAGTGCAGGATCGACAGAAGAGTTATGTCGATGCGCACCGAGTCGACCGTAGTTACGAGGTCGGCGATCGAGTTTTCTTGCGGGTAAAACCGCATAAGAGTTCTATCAAGTTTGGAAAGGGAGCTAAACTCTCTCCTAGGTTCATGGGACCTTTCAAGATTGTGGAGAGAAAGGGGCCCGTGGCCTATCGACTAGCCTTGCCTAACTCTTTGAGGCGTATGCACGATGTTTTTCTTGTATCTGTTTTGAGACATTATATTAGTGATCCTACACACGTGATTGACATGAGTTCCTTGCAGGTATCAGACGAGGGAGCGCTCACGGCTGAGCCAGTCCACATTTTAGATCAGCGCGTTCGACAGTTACGACGTCGAACGGTAGATCAGGTTAAGGTCCAGTGGGACAGTTATAGTCCGCACTCGGTGACCTTGGAGGATGCATATGATATGCGCCGGCAATTTCCATTTTTGTTTGATAGATAGACTTATGATACTGTGTTACTTATGATATTGTGGTACATTTATTTCGGCATTTATACTGAGAAACTTCGGGACGAAGTTTAGACCAAGAGGGGGTGTATGTAACATCCCGCTCTGGCGCACTTACAAAACTTTTTCTTTGAGGACACTTGCTCGCAAGTGATCTAGACTTTTCTGATATTAATACATTTATGCTTGATTATGATGCGTTCTGATAGACGACATGATGTTTTACTACTTGATGTAGAAAAGTGCTATTGACTCAGTCTTATTGAGTGTGTAGGGTTTTTGACCTAGAGGATGCAGAGGCATCGACAGAACCCTTGGACTCTGGATTGAGTCAGGGAGTATGATATTGAGTTGATTTATTTACCATGATATTTATTGATTCGATGATATGTTGTTGAAATGTTCTGACATGATGGTTGATGATGCAGGCTGATGATAGCTTGCCGACCAGACTCACATATGGAGTAAAGGGGCCACACATGATTTCCAGAGAGGATGAGGGAGAGGTGTGGACAGCAGCCCTGCCACAACCTACTAGCACTCCCACCGTGGCTCAAACTGTAGGTTAACGATTACCTAGTTCGAGAGGATCCACGATGCTGTGAGGGAAAACTACGACAGTCGCTCACAATGATTCTAAGGGGCGCGCAATAAGGCGGGGGCCTTATTCCTTAGAGCCCTTAGTCTCCCACAAGTTCACCTGGCGGAGTGTTGACTCTAGGGGTTATAGATGTCTACCAATCCGTCAAGTTGGCGAGTGGCACCCTTGGAGCACGTGGTGCATCCTCAAGGGCACGTCGCGCAAAAGAAACACAAGTGGGTGAGTGGCACCCTTGGAGCACGTGGTGCATCCTGAAGGGCACGTCACGCCACAGAGGAAAACGAGGCGAGTGGCACCCTTGGAGCACGTAGTGCGTCCTGAAGGGCACGTTGCATTGGTGATGATGATGAGACCACCTAGATGACCCTAAGACCTTAACGCCTGAAGAAATTCTCAAAACAACTCCCCTAATTAAAATGTCGCCCAGTTCAAATCTAAACCTAATTTTAAAAAAACATCTCTAAGATAGAATTTTGGTCTAGCCTTAGGAATAAACCCTGCAAAAAAAAACGCAAAGGCATAAACTAAAACCCTCCTATGTGTTAGTTAAAGTATTCTTAAATTAAGGGGGGGTAAAGTAATGAGAGAGATAAATTAATTGAAACCCGTGGTTTTTAAATGATAAGAAGAAATAAACTAATTAAAGTGTGGGAGTATAAAAGTTAGGATTTTAGAAATACAATGAAAGGTTTAATGAGTGCTTTTATCTTTTTGGGTTTTAAAAATAAAAATAAAATAAAATATATAATAAAAAAAAAAACAAGAGAGAAACAATTAATAGAAATAAGGAAACTTGTATTAAAGGAAACTTAATAATGGAAAGTAGGAGACATAGGGTAAAAAGCGAAAAGGAATTAGCATTTAAGGAGTTACTAAAAATTAGAAACTTCATTTTAGGAAAGTTATTAAAAGCATGAGAGGGGATCTAGGAACTCTAGGAGTAATTTAAGGAGCGATTTTTGGGGGGGTGAGGGAATTGAGTCTTTTAATTATTAAAAAGAAATTAATTTTTGGAGAACCATAGGGATGAGTGACACTTGGACGGCAGAGAACGTTTAGAGGTTTGTCATAAAAATTTAAATTAAAAATGTTTAGGAAAGTAGGTGGGTCTCAAATTTCTATAAAAGAAGGGGAAAAGAAGGAAGAGGGGATGAACGGTTAGCGTAACGTTACGCTGCCAGATTGTGGCTTGACGGATTGCTTGTGAGGAGTTGGGTTTATCTCAGTTGTATTGGAGTGGTAGCTCAGCCTTGGAGGCGAGCTGAGAAGCTAGTCTTATCGTTGGATCTTGTGTGGCCCCTTTGCGGCTCGGGGGGCTAAGGGGGAAGCAGAGTACCTCTAGCGATTGGCTGGGAGGTACCGGTGAGCTTTCCACGATCGGCAAGCAGGAGCGGTAAGGAGCACAGGACATCAATCGAGGCATGGTCATCCTTCAAGGTAGGCGAAGAGGCTAAGGTATACTCACTCATTTGGTAGAATAGAAGGTACTAGAACCGATGTAGATCTGACTGTTGTTGGAAAAGTGAAACGACACTAAAATTTTTTAAGGGTTGCTGCATTTGTCGTTTTCCTGGACGATTTACATAGGATAAATTTTTACAATGTTTGTGGAACCTCCTGAAATTTTTAAACGATTGCTGAGTGATGAAATTGTAATTATCTGTGAACTAACCCTTGTCGGTAGACTTGTCTATGTTGATTTATCCGTCGACAATGGCCTTTAATCTCTGCATTAATGTAATGTAAATTCCTACAGTTTTTTTTGTGATTTCTCTGCGTCTTGATTTAATTTCTCTGCATGCATGGACTTCATTGGGCATTCTGCTTTCTGGTATGTGGTTCGAAGGGTCTGCGTTTTAATGGCTTCCATTGTATATGATGGCATTACCTCTGGGTGCGGGGTCTGCGTTCTCCTTCAGAGTGAGCGTTCTCATGTTGGGCGTTTCCATTAGATACTGTAAGCCATTCTTGTATTTGGGCGTTTTATTTACACACAGTGAGCCAATCATACATTGGTCATTTTTGTTTTATACAGTGGGCGTTTTTACACTATTACTGGGCGATTTTGGCAACTGTATATTGGCGTTTTTACCACCGTTATGGGGCGTATTTATATACTATATTAGTGGGTGTTTTCCACTGGTATGGGGCGTATTGGTACACTATTGTATATTGGTGTTTTTACCACTGTTATGGGGCATATTTATATACTGTATTATTGGGCGTTTGCCACTGGTATGGGGCGTATTGGTACACTGTTGTATATTGGCATTTTTACCACTGTTATGGGGCGTATTTATATACTGTATTATTGGGCATTTTTGCAACTGTATGTTGAGCGTTTTTGCACTGATGTATTGGGCATTTTGCATTTGTTCTGTGGCGTTCTCTTCCAGACTGAATCCCATTACCTTCGTTTTGTTTATTGGGGTCTGCGTGTTACTGGTAAATGCAAATCTAAATTAAACGCAATCCTAATTAAATGCAAATCTAATTAATGCAAATCTGGTGTATCCTGGCGTTTTATGGTAATGCAAATCTGGTGTATCCTGGCGTTTTATGGTAATGTGTTTTATGGTAATGAAAATCTGGTGTATCCTGGCGTTTTATGGTAATGCGTTTTAATGGTAATGCAAATATAATTGCACTCTGCACGCAAATCTGAATCCCCTTTACTTTCGTTTACCTCCTGGGATCTGCGTTTATTGTTGGGTCTGCGTTCCTCATTCTGACAACTGGAGCAGAATCATCATAACCACTACTTCCCATATTTGATTTTTATTCTCATTAATGTTGAGTTGTTATTTATTATCTATCGTCGTTGTTGGTTAATAATGGATGGTGTCAACTAAAAATAATAGTCATGATCTTTGCTTTTCAGATTGTTATTTCTCATTCCATTTAAATGGTTATTTCATTATTAATATTTGTGATTTTTTACTTAAATTTCACTACCAAGTTTAGTTCAACAAAGAAGAAGAAAAATACCTATATTTTTGCTACAGCATGAAAGGAAAAATATTATGGCATACATATGTCAATGAATAATTATTTATAATTTCGTAATTGTAATACATTGTTTGAAATATGAAATTTCATTGTTCTTACCATATGGACAAATTGCAAGGTTAGCGTGAAATGTATGACCTTTTTATATTTCAATGTCATTGTAATTAGAAGTGAAATGATATGGCTACCTTATTATAACGTTAGTGTAAACTATTGATATTGACATTAGGGACCAATAATTTAATCATGAGGTTATTTTTGTCCTTTCTAAATGTTGATACCTTAGATGTGACCCTTTTAAATATCTTTATATAGGGTCCCTTTTAAAATACTATTATTTAAATAATGTCATTTAAATATTGTAATTGTTATATCTTGTCATTTGTAAATATGATGAGTTATTGATATATTCAACCATGATCTTATTATCAATGTGATGTTATTTTTATATTGAATTATGTAAGGGTAATATATGTCATTATAAATTAAGGTGCAAATTTTTGTGTTAGGTATTTTATGAAAATAATGGCATTGTGGACTTATCTTAATACAATTAAAACTTGGTTACGGATGGTTATAAAAATAAGGTCCTAGAAACAAGTACCTTGAATTACTAAGATGGTAATGGAAGAATCTGCAATTACTAAATTTACATTCCTAAACGGTTGGGTTGGGTATCTCGTCTACTCATGGAGTTCAAGGGAGTATTTGGGCCAGTATTAATGCCCTGATTCATGGGAACTACCTTGTCTTAACTTGATTGGTCATTGTCGGAGTCCTTCGGACTTGCGCGTCCGTAGAGTTAGTGGTTGTCTTGAGTTGTTGTTGTACTTGGACGAGATCGTTATTTTGCATGGTCTGCTTGAGTCGGGCGGGATATAGTCATGCCCTGGTAGCTTTAGGAGACCTGTCAGTGTGTGGTTTTTCTACGTAAGGAATCTAGTGCCGTATCAAAAGTCTCGGGCCCTTTAAAGGCAGGGTTTCCACTCTTGCGACACACCTGACAGAGATTACTAGTTTCTGCCTGAGCAGTCAGCCAGGAGCCTGTCTGATTTTCTTTCGAGAAGACATAAGACTAAAAGCCCTGCTTTTCTGTGCAGAAATAGTAAACTCTACTGTTGGATTCTTCCATATGTGACCGTACTGTACTTAACACCTGGTGTCATTTTTTGCTTACAGTTGTTAGTTGTACGCCTTATGTCTAGGGGCGTTTATTGCTTGTTGTCACTGTGATATGTCGGGGTCGTCTTGTTGTGTTCGCCTTGCTTGCGTCTTGTTCTAGGTCGGGTTACTAGTTTCTGCCTGAGCAGTCGGCCAGGAGCCTGTCTAATCTTCTTTCGAGAAGACATAAGACTAAATGCCCTGCTTTCCTGTGCAGAAATAGTAACCCTAACACCATGGATTCTTCCCTCTGTGTTCTTACTGTGCGCCCCCAGAATTTCTTATTGTTTGTGTTGTGCGCCTTGTGCCTATGGTCGTATATTGGCAGTTATTCGTTGTGTGCTTTCAGTCTTCTTGTGTAATCTTCTTTCGAGAAGACATAAGACTAAACGCCCTACTTTCCTGTGCAGAAATAGTAACCCTAACACCATGGATTCTTCCCTCTTTGTTCTTACTGTGCGCCCCCAGAATGTCTTATTGTTTGTGTTGTGCGCCTTGTGCCTATGGTCGTATATTGGCAGTTACTCGTTGTGTAATTTTAGTCTTCTTGTGTTGAACATCGTGGGTGTGTCTTGTTGGTTGTCGAGTGGCATTGTACAGTTAAGTGTGTTGTTACGTCTACACGCGCGCACACACCTTAAAGAAAAAAAAAAAATTGCACCTGTTACTAGAATGGTTGTCGTAATGAGGAGGACGTTACATTGTCAGTGAGCAGTAACCATGTTATTTTTCCCCTCATTTTAATTTTTTTTCTCTCAATACAAACCCTTCGCATATCCCAGAACCCTTATTCATCCCCTGCTCATAAATGACTACTAAAACAATTGTATGGATTTAATTGCATGAGTCTGATATGTTACTGAGCCAGAATTTATTTCATATTTTTAAAAGAGTTATCATGTATGGTTGTTAAAGAAACTGCTTTCTAATCAATTATGCATATAGGAATGCGCTTTTCAAGCAAAAGGTTGAAAATCGAGGCCCACCATGCCCCTGACAAAGGGAAATCCACTACTACCCCTTCATCACCTTCAAATGATTATGATAAATCTGTGTCCTCTCGCTTGCATTTGAGAGACGATTTCTCTCATGTGATCAACGAGATTAAGACTAAAGGCTCCACACAGCCTAAGGCAAATTCAGAGAGATTAAAAGGTGATAGCAGCAACAAGGGAAAGATTGCCTCACAGACTAGAAAATATGGATTTTAAGTTTTATTTATTAATTGTTGAGAAGAGTTGACTTATGAATTTTTGGACAACACATTATTTTGGATATATGGGTAATATATTTTTGGAAATAATTTCAATTATCATTGAGATAAATTGTCAAATATGAATGTGATAATGGAAGTCACAAGGAGAGATGTTTTGTTTGATTAACTAGTTGTGTTATGATTGTTAAAATCTAAAAGGAGTCACAAGGGGTCGCACCTACTAGTTATTATTTATTTAAAACCCTTATTATGATTTATTACTTTTCCCCCTAACTAAAAATTGGTTGATTTTTAGTTAACTTAACTAATGAAGTAGTTCAACTACTTCAACAAATTCTAATTTGTTTAAAGGCAAAAGGAAAGGGACGAACAAAAGGAGAATAGAAGAAGAAGCATACTAAGGTTTTCTCTTTGAGTTTGTGTTGAGATAGTTCAGTTTTCATTAATTCCTTAATTTATCACAAGGCTAATTATTTTTTATGATAGCAAGGTCTTATTGTAAACAACAAGATTTAGGGTTGAATTACATCATTCAGACACTTGTTTTTCAGAGGTGTTGATATATCTTTGATAGTCTGTGTAGACTTGTCTGTTTATGAATTAGTTTTCATGACTGACAAAGGCTATTGTGCAGAGTCGAGTGGGACACAATCTGTGGCAAGCTGATCTATCTTTTAGAGTTCATTTTTTTATTTTCTGTCAGAAGTCCTTTTGTATGTTTCATCGGGGACGTCTAAGTTTGACTTTGGTCCAAAACTTCTTCACGAAATTTTGTAAAGAGGATGAATCTTTGATGATTTGGAATGAAAAAAGGATGAATTTATGTCTCACCTGTCTTGATTATCGACTTGATGTCTTTACTTTTGTCTCTACAGTTATTTCAGAAACTATTATATTCATAAAATCACATAAATAATGAATTTTCCCACAAGATTTTATTTATAAAAAGACTAGCCTAAGCACTTGTAATCAATACTTGCGAGTTAGGATATTAATTTTGATGGCTATAAACATAGGGTGATATTCCCGTCTATCTTGCTTTAGAAAAGAAAAATATGAAAATGCTTGAGTAAGTTCATTTCATATCTTTTCATAAACATTTATTTGGCGACCATACTGGGGAGATCTTCAATATCTCTCAGGTTAATTTTTATGCTTGATTAACATCGAATACATCTATTTTTCTTATATTAATTCTTTGACTATTTTATTTCTTAATGATTGTGCCTATTGCAAGGCAGCCCAATATTGATCTCGATCTTCAAGATCTGACCAGCATTGCTTTGAATTTGTTCAATACCATTTTAGACATTGCCAATACTTGTGCTGAGATTAATCATTCATGGGCAGAAATTGAACGAGGCATTAGTTCCCAAGAATGTTGGGAAGCTAGACGTAGACAACCTACAATTCAATAGTGACCTTCTCGTTCCTTCAGTTTTCAGCCTTACTTTCATGTCCTTAGACTCTCGTGTTTCTAGACGAAGAAGAGGCTTATCACCTAAAGTTAATCCTATTTATGAAATAGGAAGAAGGAATTGTGTTGTCAACCCAACAAAGTGTTCTAAGGATAACTTTGTCTGATTCATCCAACTCTTCTTTTTATCCGTCACCTATCATCCACAAGATGGCATCTAGTGGTGGCTCTGGTGGCACTGGAAGTTCTTCCTCCTCTCAGTCTTCATCTTCATCAGTGATTGGTAGCTTGTATAGTCACCATATCCCTATCCAATCTTCCACAAATCCCACCAAATTCATTAAAAAGTATGGACTTTTTCATTTTGAAGAAGATGCCACAACCACACCATGGCATGTGCTCTCTCCTCTTAACCTAGCACCTGTTACTCGTCCACTTCCTAAATTCAAAGAGCATCTCCCTAGGTTTTCGAGAAATAACACTATCACTACCAATGAGGACCTGGTGGCATTTTCTAATGCTTGTCACAATATAGGGGCCAATGAAAACGATACTTCCATGCACTTATTCGTCAATTCCTTGGAAGGAAAGGCTGCGACTGATTTCTTTGACCTTCCTCCTAAGATTTTGTCTACTTGGGAGGATTTAGTTTATTGGTTCAGATCCACCTATGGGAAATCTAAAAGCCCAACTGAGAAGTTACGGGAGTACAATAACATTGCCTATAAGGATGGTGAGACCATAAATTCCTTCAACTTGTGTTTCACTAAGTTATACAATCAAATCCCCGAACTCATTCGACCTCAGAACCAAGCCTATTTCATGCATTATTACAATGCATTACCTTCTCTCTATCATCATGGGCTTGAGAAAAAAGCCATTGATAATCTTGGTTTCTCTCTGCATACTTGTTTCGAGTATGAAGAACAACTCGAAAGAATAGGTCTTCCCCAGGGAGAATCGGTTAAACAAATAGACATGTATGCCCTCTTACAGCTAGTACAAGATATGAATAATCGTATGATAGCGTATGATAGAAAAGGAAATGTCTCCCCTCTCACCCCTACAACTTCATCCTCTTCTGCACCCCCCTTTAAGAATCTAATTGAAAATAATTTTCAGCCTAAAGCTATCTTGCCCCAGAGTTGGAGTAACTTTTGCGAGGAACACCACGAGGAAGCCACATGTGAAGTCAGGAAGAGTGCCAAAGATAAGATCTTTGGTAAAAGACCAGAAAATACCATCATTGTCCTAGATTTTGCAAAGCCATCAGATTTCATGATCATCAATACTAGAAACAAATCCTATGCTACCAAAGGAAAATATGCCTCCCCGTAATTCTTCTAGACCTGGCTCATCTTCACCAGCTACTACGGTTCAGGTTCCTAAGGTTCCTGATAGTCAAGAAACAAATTCCTCTCTCCCCTCTTCCAAATACAATATTCTAAATCAGTTGGCCAGCATCAAAGCAGATGCAACCCTTCTGGACATGGTTGCCATCCCTGAACAACAGAGGCATCTGAAACAATTCATGGAAGGAAAATATTTCGTTGTAGCCAACCTTTGTGAAGAGGTAAATGAAGAGGATTCATCTGTAAATAAAGTAGGTGTACATAACTTTAGATACCTTGTGAAAAATCTCTTTTTTATATTTTTGTAAAGATTATGGATAAGATCGTCCATTGTTGCCTCATTGATGGAAGTTCGAGCCCAAGTGTGATGTTGAAGATTATTATAGAAGAGTTAGGCTTGTCTTGTACAAATGAAAATGCCAGAAGCATGCTCTCCTACAATAGTCTACAACAAACGACCATAGGTGAGATTAAAGACGTGGCCTTAGTTTTGTGCGCACACCCTGAAATAAAGACAACCCTTAGTTTTCAGGTAATTGATATTCCAGTAAGAAATTACTCAATCATCTTGGGAAGAGATTGGCAAGATTTAACGGGTGGATACCTATCACTCGACGGAACACAGTTATCCGTTCCTTGGAATGGTAAAAACATTATAGTCCTTAGAGAGGGAAGGATTTCATTGTACATAGAGAGTGTCCCACAACCTAATGTGAACTATATCGAAGAAGACCTAAGGTTGTATTCCATCTTTGTTGAGGAGGATAACATTCCCTTGGAACAAATTGATTTAGATGATGGTATGTGGCACATGCACTTTGATGGTTCATGCTCTAATGAAGGTAACAGAGTTGGAATTATCTTGATTTCTCCTGTAGGAAAAAGCCATAACTTTTCTTATAGGTTGGAGTTTGTTTGCACAAACAATGTCACTGAATTCGAAGCTTTATTATTAGACATTGAAAATACTTATAATCTTGGTTGTGGTCACCTCTCAGTTTTTGGGGATTCCGAGCTTGTTGTGAACCTTGTACGTAAGATATATTCTCTTAGCAACAAGTTGATGAAACAATATACCCAAACTGTTAGGGCACTTATCTCAAACCTGTTATCTTTCAACATCACTCATGTTAAAAGGGAATTGAGTTCAATGGTTGATCGGTTAGTTGTTTTTGCAGCCTCTCCTAATCGACAACTTTTGCCCCATAGACCTGATTGTACTTTTCAATCTCTATATCGTCCCCATATCCCTGACAATATAGAATCTTGGCAGGTCTTCCCTAACGATGAGAGCATTTTTGCTTTTGTTCAAAATGAACCTTTTAAGCCCAAGGAAATTATATCCATAGAAGATAACAAGATTCCTAAGGGCTTGACTCCTCTAGAAAGTTCATTTTCATCGAGTTATGTAGGAAATAAAGAGAAACGTAAAGAAGAAGAGTCAAAAAGGAAGGTGGGTGAAACCATCTCCTTGAACATTGGGACACCCGAAGCTCCGAAGAACGTTAAAATAGGTGCCAAATGTTCAGATGAAGAGAAAATGAAGTTTGTCAAGCAACTTGGTGAATTTCAAGATGTTTTTGCTTGGTCTTACGAGGATCTTCGTGGTTTTGATCCTAGTCTTATACAACATGCCATCCCCATCAAGGAAGGCATAAAACCAATTAGGAAAAAACAAATACCTATCAACCCTGCGCTAGAAGCAACTATTCGAAAGGAGTTGAAAAAACTCTTGAAGGCTGGAATCATCTTTCCATTCAATTATTCTGAATGGGTTTCAAATTTGGTTCCTGTTCAGAAAACAACCGGCCAAATCAGATTATGCGTTGATTTTCACGCATTAAATCGAGCTAGTATAAAAGATCACTTTTCTCTCCCTAACATGGAGATGATTTTGCAGCAAGTTGCAAGGTCGCAAATGATGTCCTTACTTGACGGTTTTTTTGGTTACAATCAAATCAAGGTAAAAAGGGAAGATAAATATAAACCCACCTTATTACTCGTTGGGGTACCTTTTCTTATGAACGTATTCCTTTTGTCTTATCTAATGCAGGTACCACTTTTCAAAGAGCTATGCAAATAACTTTCGACGATTTGATCGAAAAGATCATTTAGATCTACCTGAACAACCTAATTGTTTATTCTAAAACCCAATCAGATCATTTTGGTCATCTGAGAAAAGTTCTCATGTGATGTAGGAAATTTGACATTTCTCTAAATCCTTCTAAGTCTATTTTCGACGTTACCGAGGGAAAGCTCCTTGGACACATTTTCTCTGATTCAGGAATAAGCATTGATCCCAAAAGGATTGTTGTTATCCTTAATCTGCCTTCTCCCACTTCCAAGAATGAGGTTCAAAATTTTATGGGGGTTATTAATTTCGTCTGTAGGTTTGTTCCAGATTTTGTTGTGATGGTCAAACCAATTCATAATCTTCTTAAGCAAGATCGTTATTTTTCTTAGACAAATGATGTTGAAAATTCTTTTGAAGGGATAAAGAAAACAATCAGTTCTGCACTGGTTTTGGAAAAGATGGATTTTGAGAAGGGATTCACGATATATACTAATGCCGCCGAGGAAGCAGTTTTTGTTGTCCTCATGCAAAGTGATGACCAAGGTAATGAAAAATAGTGGCTTACATGAGTCAAAGCTTGTCTTATGATGAATTTAAATATTATGTTATTAAGAAACATGCTTTCGCTCTTGTTAAAGTCGTTGAGAATTTTTGCCACTTTATCTTAGGTAAGCATACGTTGGTAAAAGTCCATTTACCTGTTGTCAAGTTTTTTCTCTCACAAACTTATCTTTTAGGGAAGCTTGCGCATTAGCTTGCCTAGATTCAGGAACATGATTTGAATACTGTGACTTCTATCACTATCAAGGGACATGACTTTGCCCTTCACTTAGCTCAACATGCTGAGAATAGTGAAGAGATTGATGAAGAGGATAGCTCCCTATCAACTCTATTTTACATTGATAACCAGATCCTCCCCGTTTCTGAAAATCCATGGTATAAGAATTTAATTTACTATTTACAAAACCAAAGACGTTCAGACAACTTAGACACTCATCAAAGGAGAAGGCTTCGTCTTGAATCTGCAAGATATGTCATTATAGGAGACTTCTTGTTTCGAAGATATGTTGATGGTGTGTTGCTTTGTTGTGTAAACAATGAGGACGCACATAAACTTTTGCACGAAACTCAAGGTTCTTCAGATTCAGTCATTCATGTAGGAGGCCATTTTTCTGCCAAAACCACTGCTTTCAATATTATTAGAAAAGGATACTATTGGCCTTCAATCTTTCGTGACTCTTATTTTTTTTCGAGATCTTGTGGCAAGTGCCAAAACTTTGCTGGGAAAGAATGCCTTTCAGCCATGCCATTACAACTTGTCCTCCCAAACTTTCCCTTTTCAAAGTGGGGATTGGATTTTATTGGTCCTATTAATCCCCCATCTTCAGCAGGACAAGTTTTTATTTTGACAGCCATAGACTATTTTACAAAATGGGCTGAAGTTGTCCCACTTAAGCATTCAATAAATGATTAGGTAATTTCTTTCCTTGAAAATAACATATTTTCCAGATTTGGTCTTCTATTGGAAATTATTATAGACAATGGTCCTGCTTTCATTTATGCTAAGCTGACCCAATTTTTAGCTAAGTTGGGGGTTAAACATTTCATCTCATCAACTTATTATCCCCAAGGAAATGGACAAGATGAGTCTACCAACAAAAATCTGGTGAGGATCGTCAAAAGGCTCATCGAAGATAAGCCTCGTCAATAACACACCATCCTCACTTGCGCCCTTTGGGCAAATCGAACTACCGCCAAGGTAAGCACTGGTTGCACCCCTTTCCATCTTTTCTATGGTCAAGAATCCCTCTTGCCTACTGAGTTGGAACTTTCTTCCTTAAGGTTGATGCTACAGATCAAAGAATTAAATTCTTTTGATATTTCACAAAGGATAAATGCACTCCTAGCTTTGGAAGAGAAAAGGATGTTTGCCTTGGATAATATAAAAAGGATATAGCAGACTGTTAAGAAGTATTTCAACAAGAGTGACAAAATGGTCAAGTTTAAAGTCAATGAAAAGGTATTGATGTGGGATTCAGCACATGCTGATAAAGGAAGACATTCAAAATTTCAAAAACTATGGTTGGGTCCTTTCAAGATTTATTTTATCCTGGGTACTAATTCTTACATTCTAAAGGATTTACAGGAGCGATTGTTTTCCTACAGCACTAACGGTTCTCACTTTTGAAACATTACATGGAACCAACTTGAAGAGTTCTATAGTTGTTTGGATTTTTTGTATACTAGTAGTCTAGCTCTGCTTGCTTTTTTCCATTGTTTTTCATTTCTTCTTTTACGGCAGTTTGATTTCTTCTTTCTGTTTTAATAATTTCCTACTGCTTTTACATTTCTGTCATTTTATTTTCTGTTGTTTTAAATTTTGTAATCTTAATTTTGTCATGATTTTTATTGCTTTTTCATCTTTTAGTTGATTTTGGTCAAGAATAAGACGTTGGATCAGTTCTTCCATAGTGACACTCATGCAAGGCATTGTTAGTCAATAACAATCAAGCTTACACAATTGTTATAATGTTTCCCCTAAAAGTACACTTGAATTTGTTATCTACTTTCACTGTTGTCTTATAAAGAAATTGGTTATCTCCTGCTTTTGCTTTCCTTTTATTCATCCATTTGAGAGTTAAAAGAGCAAGTCCATAATTTTTTCTCCTTGGAGTAAAGAGAAAATTATGGTTGAATGATTATGCATACAGGTATAAACCCCCCTCATACTTAACATTTTTCATGAGTTCTTCCCAAATTCCCGGTCATTTTTCCATTAAATCTGCTCACTTGCCCCTGTTGCATAATCATCATGGTTATATCTTCTTGATCTGTTGTTCTTGGTCTACGAAACCATGTGTTATGAGTTCTAAATCTGTTGAAAACAAGTTTCTCTATGGAGTCACCAGTTTGTTGACGATAAAAATCGCAACGAGGATTTCGACCGCAAAGTATTGCTAAATCCTATTAATTATAAACTAATGATAGATATAATACTAGTAGGTGGGATCCCCTTGTGGATTGGAGGATCAGAGATAGTCTGGTTACACATTTTATGTTGTTGTCCGATGATGCTTACAGGGTTCTTCATGATTGATGGTGAAATGTTGGTTCTATTTGCGACAAATGGCAGATGGATGATGCATGTTATGTATTGGTTTTGCTACTCTAAAATCTCAATTCCATGTCATAATGTCTTATATTCACAGTTGCCACATTTCTATTAGTGCCATGATTTTTCACATGTTGCACCTACAAAAAACACATGTTAGTCATGAAAAAAGATAAAAGAAATATGAAAAAATACAAGGAAAAGAAACTAAGTTATCCTATACTATACTATGTTATGCTACATTATATGCAAATGAAATTTAAAGGATTATGGTTAGTCCTAGCTAACAAAGTAAGTGGTTATTCGATGTATTGAGTTATATGAAGGAACATTCGATATGTGTTATGGTATGTTTGGCAATGATTAATGTGATATAGGGTGGCGCATTTGGCAATAAATGGATGTTGGTTTTGATGCATGGATTAATTGAATGGATTAATGGAGAGTTGGTTGGCGTGTACTAAGTAATTGAATGAGTGGAGGATGGAAGCAAATTTCATTTAGTGCACGTCACTCCATACCTCTTCCCCTAGCTATCACCTTAGCTTGACTATTGTTCAATTGTTGTTCATTGTTGTTAAGCTCCGATTTTCAGGCAAAGGAAGAACTGCTCGACCAAACTCGTGTTTTTAAGGCTTTTTGGTTACATGTATGTCTTTTTCACCATCCATGAGCCCGCTCTAGTTATGAAATAGATATTGGCTCAATGATGTATGGGTCTGTGCTTTTCTTAAGACTGGAAACTATGTAAACTTGTGATATTTCTCTGGAATGGTTGTTGTGTGGTTTTTGTTGCAAATGGAAAATGATGGTTGAAGTCATAGTGTCATTGATTATTTTGAGTGGAAGAAGACATGAAGGCTCTCTATTGTCCTTATGGGTTTTTTCTAGAGGTTTTATTCAGTATAGACTTACCGACTATGTCCACACAATTCTTGTCACCATGCCCGGTCGTATTTGCAGTTATGGGGTTGTTGGGTTTTATTTCGAACCACCTTGTGTCATTGCATATCATTTTGCCTAGGTATGGGCTTATTTATACTATTGTTGTCTATGTAGTTGGTTATGATGGCTATTGTGCCAAGGGGCTTTCTTTGAGGTCGATTGTTTTTTCATGTCTCTATTTTACATCAACATTACTTGGGTTGATTGGGGAAAACTGTGCGGGTTATGCCCGCATGTTCTTGGTGTTATTTATTGGCTTGTGAGGAACCTCTGATCATATGTTCATAATATATCTTGCCTGGTGAACTATCACCTAGTCTTGCAAAGCTATTGGTGTGTCCATCGTATTGTCTCGAAAGTTTCTCACCTAGTGTTGGTGGTCGATTCAAGTCTCCCTGTGTTGGTTCCACAGAGCGAACCCTTGATTATTCAAGCCCGATTTTGATAAATGAACCAGTTATTTCCAGTCAGGTATATTGTTGATTGTTGTGGAGTAGCATCGATAGTGGTTTGATTATGGGCTCGTCTTTGTTGATCAGGTTGATTACACAGTTGAAGTCCGAAATTATTTTTGGGGTATAATCATTGTATTCGTTTATCGTGACAGTTGATTCGATGGCTCAACATGGTTTTACTTGATTGATTTGAGAAATGGAATCGGACATATAGTCACTGCCTCCTTGTGTCGGATTGATAACTCAAACATTGTTTATGGTTTGATTGGGAGTATGTTTCCTTGCGTTATGCATTGAGTTGTATGTTTTATACAACGTATTATGAATTTAAATGACGGTGGTTGTTACTGTGTGTTTAAATTGCTTGATCGGGATCATTGCAATTTAAAGAACTGATGTTTGTGACCTAGTTGCCTGATGTGTATGTTTTATGGATATCATGCATCATATCAGTGATTACACCATCAGATATGGGCACGGGTTCTATAATAGTATGGTCTTGTTGCAATTTAAATGTTAAATTGATTAGAGGAATGGAATCGAGCACAATTGTAAAAGAACTTGTGTCTGTGTTTGATTTATGACGATGGTTGATGGTTTGGATGTTGAATAGAGCCGATACAAATGGTTGTGTGTTCATTGAGATTGTTTAAATGTTTAAAAGAAGAAGTGAGAGGACACAAAAATTTTATATAGGTTGTTGAAAGGCATATTATTTTGGGTATGATGACATTGTCATTAATTGAAAGTGTTAAGAATTTAAATGTGAATAGTGAGCAAGTTTTACACTCGGTAATGGTTAAATTACACACCATGATTGTTTAATTGATCACATAAATTGTTTGGTTAGTGTTGAAACATTTGCATTAAACACAGAATGGTTTTATGGACTACTTAATTAATTTTATGAACAATATACACTGTTTTTCCCTACCATTATTTCACTTTTCGTTAATTACAATCCCCTCGCCTTCCCATATTCATTACTCATTCCTTGTTCCTAAAATTTAATTACAGTTAAGAGGAGCTATGTATTGTGATAGTTTAATATCACATGGACGGATTACAACGATGTGTTCCTTGGTTTACATTTCAATTAATTGTTCGTTGTCGGTGACCAATAACCATGTTCTTTTTCCCCTCATTTTAAAATTTTTTGCTCAATACAAACCCCTTGCATATCCCATAAACCTTATTCACTCCCTGCTCATAAATGACTACTAAAACAATTGTATGGATTGAATTGCATGAATTTGATATGTTACTGAGACAAAATTTATTTCATATTTTTAAAGGAGTTGTCATGTATGGCTACTAAAGAAACTACTTGCTAATAAATTATGCATACATGAATGAGATTTTCAAGCAAAAAGTTGAAAACCAAGGCCCACCATGCCCATGACAAAGGGAAACCCACTACCGCCCCTTCATCACCTTCAAATGATTCTGATAAATCTGTGTCCTCCCGCTTGCATTTGATGGATGATTTCTCTCATGTGATCAACAAGATTAATCCTAAAGGCTCCACACAGCCTAAGGCAAATTCAGAGAGATTAAAAGGTGATAACAACAACAAGGGAAAGATTGTCTCACTGACTGAAAAATATGGATTTTAAGTTTTATTTAGGGTGAAATCACGGAGGTGGGTTACACTTTCGTGACAATCAGGTCTCCAAAATTCCGAAAAAACATTTTTTCGACCGAACTAATAATTTTTTTCGGCTGAAAGATATTGTTTTCGGTTGAACTATTTTTCGACCGAAAAAATAAACGTCAAATCGAACGGTGCAATAACCACCCCCTTGATTTGCGTGTAAAAATTTGGTCGACCGGATATTTTCTTTCCAGCAATCCTTTTTCGATCGAACAATTGTTCGGCCGAACTATTTTTCGGTCGAAAAATAGTTCGACCGAAAATTTGTTCGGCCGAACTATCTTTCGACCAAAAGATTGTTTATATATTAACCACACATCGATATGGAAACGTTTTAGAAAATTTGTTGTCGTTTGTTGTTGTTTGTTGTCGTTGTCATGAGCTCTTGTGTGAGGAGGTCGCTGGGAGGTCGTGAGCGCAGGGGTCGTGAGCGCATATGAGGTCGTCAGGAGGTCGTGAGCATAGGGGTCGTCGAGAGGTCGTGAGCGTAGGGGTCGTCGTTGCGTTTGCAACAGGTAAGTTTCTATACAATTGATGTTATATAGGTTTTAAAATATTTGTTTTAAATGTGAATTGTTGTATTTTTGGACTGTGAGGGGGCCGCAGGTGGCCAAACCTATGGCCAAGCCATGGGTGTACCCACGGCTTGGCCACAGGGCTGGCCACCCGCGGCCAAATTCTCCAGAGTCGCAGTCGTAAGTTTCTATACAATTGATGTCATATAGGTTTTAAAATATTTGTTTTAAATGTGAATTATTTTATTTTTGGACTATGAGGGTGTCGCGGGTGGCCAGCCCTATGGCCGAGCCATGGGCGTACCCACAGCTTGGCCACAGGGCTGGCCACCTGCGGCCAAATTCTTCAGAGTCGCAGTCGTAAGTTTCTATACAATTGATGTCATATAGGTTTTAAAATATTTGTTTTAAATGTGAATTGTTGTATTTTTGGACTGTGAGGGGGTCCCGGGTGGCCAGCCCTGTGGCCAAGCCGTGGGCGTACCCATGGCTTGGCCACAGGGCTGGCCACCCGTGGCCAAATTCTCCAGAGTCGCAGTCGTAAGTTTCTATATAATTGATGTCATATAGGTTTTAAAATATTTGTTTTAAATGTGAATTGTTGTATTTTTGGACTGTGAGGGGGCCGCAGGTGACCAGCCCTGTGGCCAAGCCGTGGGCGTACCCACGGCTTGGCCACAGGGCTGGCCACCCACAGCCAAATTCTCCAGAGTCCCAGTCGTAATTTTCTATACAATTGATGTCATATATGTTTTAAAATATTTGTTTTAAATGTGAATTGTTGTATTTTTTTACTGTGAGGGGGTCGTGGGTGGCCAACCCTATGGCCAAGCCGTGGGCGTACCCACGGCTTGGCCACGGGGCTAGCCACCCACGGCCAAATTCTCCAAAGTCGCAGTCGCCCTATATAGTGTCAAAACCCGTCTCAAAAACCGCTCTGTGGCTTTAATTCAACTAGACTGTGTGGAAAAACCAATTCTACAATGACCTAAAATTGTTTCTTTGCACTCAACTTGAATTCTTACATTCTCCATTCTCTTTCAAAGTTTAATTCAAAGGACTATATCAAAATCTTTGGAAAAAGTGGGAAAGCAAA
>ML789624.1:284591-298287 GCA_009831015.1 Picea engelmannii | reverse complement strand
TTTGAAAAAATTTAAACATAATTTAATTTTACCTTCTCTAACAAGATCAGAAACTCTATCGCCATCCACTGACACTATAGTTTCATTTGATTCTATCTCCTCTAAGCTTGAAAGTGGCATTTTCCCTTTTACATTAAGTTCAATATGTCTCCAAGCTTTAACATATCCTGCATTTTTGTTCTTGCAAATATTTGTGGATTCTGAGTCGTCTATGCAAACTGAACAAAAACAAGAGTCATTTCGTCTATCAAATGCAAACCCATTTTGAAAACTTTTTGTTTTTAACTGAATGTATTTTTCTTGTTCCGGGTATTGTATTGGTGTCATACGTGATTGATCTATTTACATCTTCTATTCCAACATGCCAAAAGTACTTGCACAAGACAAGAACTTGTTAACTTGAAATCTCTCAAGAAAATGATTGAAGATTGAATATAAATTTGAACACATTCAAATTTATATATCTTGTGTACATACATGTAACATTTATATATAGACACACCTGCGTACATCCCTTGATGGATTATATTCATGGCTTAGCGCCATGTTGCACCATTCAACAAATTTTTCAGCGGATTCAAATCGATCGGCATGAGGGTTCAGTTGATACCTTTGAAGTGCTTGTTTTATACATGCCCCTGCACCGTTGTGCTCTCCTTTTCCATGACCAGTCTCAAAAAAATTCCAACAATGTGTAATATTTAATTTTTTATGAAGACAACATAACCAATAGAATGATCGTGCATATTTGAACTGAACCGCACACCCATCGGACCATATCCAATGTCGATCGAATATGATTTCGTGTTCTTTCAATGAATCATAAAATTTATCAAAACAATGTTGTACATAATGTGTGTCGTGTGTTCGATCATCACTTATATAAAAGTGATATTCTTTAATAACATGTCAATTGTCGTTGGTGTTTTCTATGTTTGGAAGACTCCGTTGAGAATGTCTATATAGAATGTGGACAAATATAGTGACTTGATCAGAATGATAATATTCACTCTGTATTTCTTTTTGTGCAGTGAATGTGTAATTCTCTGCAAAATCAACTATAGACAAAATTGTCCCTAGTGGAAACACTTCACATGATTGTTTGAATTGTAGATCTTGCCATCGAGCTCTATGTGAATGCTTAGTGTATTTATAGATTTCTTCCTCAAAATTCTTCAAAAACTCTATCAAACAGATTTTATCTACCTTCAAATCAAGCCTTTTGGAAATAACATTTGAAGAATGTGGAGTCGTGCTGCTCAAATATTCATATATTTTCCAATTGACTCTTATATTAGAAAATGATTAATCATTCATATCAATATGATACTTTGGATGAAACAAACTTATATTTCCACAACGATCACATTTATTTCCACCAACACATTTTTTTTTGTAAAATAAACCATCATCTTCTCTTTCACATAGAATTTCAGATATAAAAACACTAACTATGGAAGGAGGAGGTGAATTTGGCCATAAAGTTTTACCAAAATCCAAAAAAGTGTCGTAATACATCAAACTCCACATGATAACGACAACAACACGTGTCACGAACAATGATGGGTCTAATAAACCATGGTTTTTGTTGCACAAATGTATTGATAGAAATTTTAACTTCTTTGTGCTCTTCTTTGAATTTATTAAACAAATCGATTTGTGTCATTGGCAATATATGTTTTGGATGTTCTTCATATTGATTTCATGCTATTCTTCGACGCAACACATCTCTTGTATGTGGTGAAACATGAGATTCTTCCAACCAACAATTACGAGCCAATTCTTTAACATTTTCTGCAAGCCTATCTTTGTAGGGTTGTCTAGAAATCAATGTCCAACAAGTCAATTCATCATTTACATCTATTTGGAAACGAAATTTTCTATGTTTGTGTAATGTTTTTCTTGACGTTCCCAAAGTTTTTTCCATGTGTAGTTTCAAACGATCTTTTATATTGCTCCCTGAAACAATTGTTGTTTGTAACGTTTTACGTGCAACACGAACATCTTCTTTTTGAGATTTTCCAAAAGCTTTTAATACACTAGTTATATTGTTAAAGACATTCTATTGCACCTTTGTATCCTTTGTCGACTTTTGAATACCCAATAATGATGTAGCTTCCTTTAACTTTCTTGACTTCAATAGAGAAAGTAAAAGTTGAGCCTGTGTTGTTACTGATTCATCTTTGAAATAAGTATTATACATATTTTTAGTTCGATATCTTATATAATGCTTAGATTTTTTCTTTCCAAATTTGTCAGTATCAACATTTTCTAATATTTCATCATCAATGTTGATAGATTCTCCTACATATTTCAGTTTAAAGTTTATATTAAAAAACATAACCCGAACACAAATTCACTAAGTTATATATACTTGAGTGTTCATCTTATATTAATCTAAATTTATGTACACATACCTATAGGTGATTCGTCTTCTGATTCAATTTTGGTTTCAACGTCTTCTTCGACATTATGAGACAAATCTATTTATGTTTTTTGAAAAACATCAAATTGTAATTACAATTAATTATATTATTTACAATATTTTTAATTTGAATTCTATACTTTGAATTTTGTACTCTCTGAATACAGTCCCAATGTGTGTCGTGTGCTTGATCATCATATCTACATGCATACCTGGTTGAACTTCTTCTTGTCGAAAATCTCTATTGACATTATCATCGTTTATTTATTCAATATTTGCACGTTCTTGTTTCTTTCTCCGATAAAACTCTTTCCTTTGCTCGATTTGGCGAGTATCATCTTGAGTGCGATCATATTTTCTCTTGTGCAAACTTTTGTTTCCCATGATTTTTATAGTTATGTGTAAAAGATATGTTCAACAAAGACTTCACCTTGAAAAAATGCTCAACATTTATCTTTCAACATATAAATTGTTATTCCAATAAAAACTTGAACAAACATCATTTACCTTATTCAACAAAAACCAAAAAGATGATTCGAAACTTTGTTTAAGTGTTTTAAAAAACCACCATGTATCGATATCGATCCTCCGATTAAGACTATGGAACAGAGGGAATAAATAAAAAAAGAAAAGAATGCAGCTGCAATCAGTAATAGAAATGCTTTGAAATCCTTATCCTCGAGCTTATATCTTTTTGTTCATTTGATGGATTGTGTTAAATTTGTTCGATCGAAATCCTATTTATACAATTTGGCGCAAAAAAAAACCATACGACGTGTCGTTTCATATTTTCTAACAGACAGAATTCGTTCGACAGTCTTTTGGCCGAAAGAATTAGTTTTTCGGCCGAAAGACCTAGAAACCGTTCAGTTTTGACGGATTCCGTTAGATTTTATACTTTCGGAAGAAACATTATTTTTTCGGCCGAAAAAAGGAAATTGCAACTGAAAACCAAAACCAGAGAAATGCCCCAAGCATAACTAAACTTCCGAGGTTGCGGACTCCTGCAAACATTGAGAATTTGGTTTCGAAAATGACACCAGCATTTCCAAAATTGAATCTACTTTCAATTCGTATAATTTGTTTTCATTTTCTTTATTTTTATCTAATTTTATTTAATTTCTAAAAAAAATCACTACATAATATTTTCAGTAGACATTATGATTCGGTGAAATGAAATATCGGTATCTCAAAAAATATACAGTGAAAAAAATTGAAAAAAATATATTCATAATCCTTAAACTATTCTTTTCAAAAGGGTATATTTAAATTTTATTTTTAAGTAAAAATTAAGATAGATACAAGGTGTAGAAAAACATGTTTTTAAACTCTGCAACGTTTTCAGCTTGGTCAACTTAAAAAAAATTCTAGAAATTATAATATTCATCCGTTAAATTCAAAATAATAGTCGTAATAAAATAGAGTCTCTGTAGATTGTTGCAGTATATTTTGTTTCTTAAAAACATAAGTTTAATAATATATACATTGTTGTAGAAATAAGTAATTCATTATCATTCATTTCATGTTTAAGAAAGATACTGTTAACAATTGTCAAATTGACATATCAAATCGTGAAAAAAAAAAATTGAAAAATAGTCATTGGAAAGCTAACACAATTCTTCACAAGTTTTGTTTTTACTTTAAAGTGAAATTCAAAATAAAAAAAATACTTTTGTATGTCGGAAGTTGAATAACTTGTGAAAATACAGTTTTTTTTCTCATAAAACAAGCAAAAGTGTAACCCATCTTCATGATTTCACCCTTTATTAATTGTTGAGAATAGTTGACTTCTGAATTTTTGTACAACACATTATTTTGGATATATGAGTAATATTTTTGGAAATAATTTTAATTATCATTGAGATAAATTGTCAAATATGAATGTGATAATGGGAGTCACAAGGAGAGATGTTTTTTTTTATTAACTAGTTGTGTTATGATTGTTAAAAGCTAAAATGAGTCACAAGAGGTCCCACCTACTAGTTATTATTTATTTAAAACCCTTATTATGATTTATTACTTTTCCCCCTAACTAAAAATTGGTTGAGTTTTAGTTAACTTAACTAATGAAGTAGTTCAACTACTTCAACCAATTCAAATTTGCTTAAAGGAAAAAGGAAAGGGAGGAACAAAAGGAAAATAGAAGAAGAAACATACTAAGGTTTGCTCTTTGAGTTTGTGTTGAAATAGTTCAGTTTTCATTCATTCATTTATTTATCACAAGCCTAATTTTTTTTTATGATAGCAGGGTCTTATTGTAGACATCAAGATTCAAGGTTGAATTACATCATTCAGACACTTGTTTTTCAAAGGTGTTGATCTATCTTTGATAGTCTGTGTAGATTTATCTGTTTGTGAATTAGTTTTCATGACTGACAAAGGCTATTGTGCAGAGTCGAGTGGGAAGCAATATGTGGCAAACTGATCCAACGTTTGGAGTTCAATCTTTTATTTTCTATTAGAATTCATTTTCTATGTTTCATCAAAGACGTCTAAGTTTGACTTGGAATTGGAATGAAATAAAGGATTGCTTTATGTCTCAGCTATCTTGATTATCGACTTGGTGTCTTTACTTCTATCTCTACATTTATTTCAACAACTGTTATATTCAGAAAATCACATAAATAATGAATTTTTCAGCAAGCTTTATTTATAAAAAGACTAGCCTAAGCACTTGTAATCAATACTTGTAAGTTAAGATATTAATTTTGATAGCTATAAACATAGGGTGATATTCTCGTCTATTTTTCTTTAGCCAAGCAGAATCTGAAAATGCTTGAGTAAGATCATTTCATATATTTTCCTCAACAAGATGCATTGGCTAATTATGTGTTAGATAGACATTTGAGACATTTATAAAATCCAATCACATTTTTGTACATAAAACAAGTAAGTCGGTAGGAGCCTCATATATATACAACGATAAAATTTTATAAAAAAAGGTTTTTGTCTGAAGACCAAAATATCAAAAATGTGAAGCACATGGCTTCATATACAATAGAGCATCAAGGATATTGCTCACTATAACATGGGACTGTCTGTGCTACTCTACGAAGCAGTCAATCGATGGAAGAAGACACACCCACGATGTGGTGCTGGTAATGCCTCGGAATATCATCTATAGAGGCGTATGAGATATTCATTATGAGTCCCTCCAGATTTTGTTCTAGAGTCTCGAAGCTAGCAACAACTACTCGTGCTACGTCACCTCTCTCCCCTCGCCTCTGGATAGGGGATGAACCTGGAGGATAATAAGGTCCCACATCTGCATCATCAAAGAGCGTTTGATTAGTCAATCGGATAAACAACATAAAAAACATTTTATATCTTTAAAAATAACAAAAACGTGATATAAACAAATTTTCCTTCTTATCTATGTCCCCCCATTGGGAACCCTCAGGAAGATTTAGGTCTGAATCTCCATGGAAGTCCAGCCTGGCATATGCATAATTATCGACCATGAGCATTTGAGTTCTCAACTAGTCGAAGAAGACTTCGTTATACCTAATGATGGGACCGGCTACATATCGTGCCATGAGGTCGATCCACCTCTTCATTCTCAGATCCTATGGGGCAGGTATACCCCACTCTACCTGTAAGCGCAAAGATGGGACCCTCTATAGGAAGATGGATAAAAAAATAGAACTGTATCCAAACTGTTTCAACCCACCACTCCTGCACTTGGTCAGTGGTTTTTTCATACTTTTAAGAACCCCTTCGCACCAGTTGAAGACTCGGGGCTCCATACACTCCAATGCATACTAAAAATATCTTTGGAGCGCCATATGGGTAGCTACACTCCCTACCATGCATTTGATGGTATAGAGGATGGTTCGTAGAGGCAAGTCTCGGACGTCTCTAATAGCGACTTTACCGCTATTTTTCTAGGTACCCAACACATAATGTTCACTGATGTAGTGGTTCATAGGCTCACTGCCACCCCTACTACCTGTAAGAGTTATTCGGGATCCACAGCGAAATAGTCTTGTTAAGAAGTAGATATCCTCAATATCTATGGTAAGAGTGTGAGCACCCACATGAAACGCTTGCTTGTTCACATCCCACATGCAAACCAGGTACTCAAGGAGTTTCAACTGGGCCCTCATGCCTTGAATCTTGAAGAATTTCAACAACCCACACTGTCGGAGGGCCATCATCGTTCCCGGGTCATTCCCGACAAAGTAATCTTCCTTGTTCTCTCTTTCACGCCATTCCAACATTTTGACCATGGAAGACCTGCCAAAGAACCATAAAAAGACATTAGCATCATAACTTTCTTTCTTGAAGGATTTTTTCTTTGTAAATTCATCTTTTAAAACTTTTGGGTTGCAGATGTCGCAGGCCTGTGCATTTGCACAGTGCGACGTCATCGCAGGCTGGCTATAGGGCCGCTTGCAATGATCCTAGATCATTGCAGGCCCCAATATAGGGCGCCTACGACGACCTCCATGCATGGGTACCCCCAAAAAATCGACCCAAAAGTTTATTTTTTAACCAATGAAAATCAAATTTTAATCCATTGAAAGATGAAGGAAATGGAGATTACCTTTTCTGTGGAGATGATTCGTCGAATGATCAACCATGCGCTCCGCAATCCGCAGTTGAAAATCGAGGTAAAAAGGGGGTTTGGAGCAATCTTTGGATGAAGTTACAAATGAAATAGTGAAATATGGTTTTTACCCATTTTATTGGTTTTTAACTTTCTCATTTGTATTTTATATTATTTTATATGCTTCATCTAAACCCTAAAGTCCTAACAACTTTACAAGTGGTTGATTTTTGCAGATAGAAAATTCTAGGAGTGAAATGTTGGAACAAGGATCTGCTTTTTGGTTTGCTTTTATACATTTGTCACATATCATTTTAGGGTTTTTCAGAAAAAAAACTCTGACCAAGTCTTGATTCTTTCTCACGCTCATGAAACCACGAGGATGTAATCGAGTAGTCTTTTGTCATTTTTTCAAACTCATAATAGTAACACGAAAAACGAAGCCTATGGAGTATTATTTAAGCTCTTTTCACGCTCCATAAAAACGGAAAACTTTTTTTCGAACTCGTAACAATAACACGAAAAACAAAGCATATGGAGTATTATTTAAGCTCTTTTCACGCTCCATAAAAACAAAAAAATTGTCGAGCGACCTTGTTCTTTTCACGCTCGTAAGAGTATTTGAAGAAAACATTTGATGAGCGGTAGGTTATCACTTTTTCGATCTCATCAAATTAATTTATGAAAAAGGAACTGATGGAGTTCTCTTTAAGTGTTTTTCAAACTCTCTAAACATGAAAAACCCCGGAGTTTTCTCTCTTTGGACTTGTTAAAAAAATATCAAAAGACCCATATGGGATCGAACCTCTCATTATTAGGGTTCGTTAAACAAACTCTGAGGGACTCATCCAAAGGATGAGCTTACATCAACAAGCATATGTTACCCTCCTCAAGCTTGCGTAAAACTAAAGAGGTACTCGCCAGAAATGGTGGGGGGAATTGGGAAAGAAATGTGTCTCTGTATTTGTGTTAGTGGCAGTAATAGTCACTCTTGAACAAAACACCCCCGTCATCATTGTATCCAGGTTGGGAAATCCATTTGTCTTTCGTTTGACCACCCACAAATTCATATGTTAGGTCCTCCTTGAGTCAATGTTGCCAAGACCATTGTCGTGTCGTTCATATATTCAAGAGAAGTCCAACCTAAATAAGCCTTCTATTGAGTCGACCATCTGCAGTTATAAATCTTCTACCATGTCGTCCTTCCCCGAGTCATTTTCAAATCTCTTCACACTCTGATCTACTTCAAATCTATTAATTATTTTTTGTCAATGATGGGGGATGCATCAAGGCCCTATTGTGACAAGTATTTTTCTGTCGACTTCAACTCATTATCCAGAAACAAGACTTAGAAATCATTTAGTATCTTAGAGAATGCATGACTCAATGACAGGTCTCTTCGTTTTCAATAGTGGGTTTACATCATTGACCCCTGATTGAGAGATTCGATCGAGTGTTCGACTTCAATTCATTTATTCACATTCATTGGATTGTACTAGGGTACCTTGGGAGTCATTGACATCAATGGTGATTTCCCTCGCACTTGTTAATGTTTCTCATCATTGACCAATAATCAAGTGGTTTCTACCATGTTTGACTTCAACACCTGTAATCACATGGTTAGATTTGTACTTAGGGACAATGGAAATGAAGACCCTGGATCACACCATTCTAGTCCAGGTTGCGACAAAGTATTCATGATTTGTATTGACGCATAAATCCACTTTGTATGTCTCATGGATATGTCTGAATTTGATTCATTTTAGAGCATAGATCCACAATGTATTTATGGTGTCTATGTCGATTCACATTGACATGGATCCACAGTGTATATTTAGTGGCCATGACTCACTTGAAATTTTGTAATCTGAGTATGGGAATTCCTACCTCAGACAATGGTATATTATTATGTTGATGCTTGACTGTTTGCAGTTTCTCGATCGATGCGCTCCTTATTCGACACACACATTCTACAAAGTATTCCGACTGTCACGAGTTTCAGCTTCATACTTTGGGGGAGATTTTGTTACACATTATTTTGGTCACCCTAGTGATCCATTGACAACATGTGTTCATATTCCCATGAAAAGATAAAAAGAGTCTTTCTCCATGAGGAAAGTGATTGGCTTTCAATTCTCAAAAACCCTATTAAGGAAGGTCGTCGCACCCTACAAAATGCATGGGTTGCAACGATCCCTGATAGTCGCATCATGCTCTAGAGCTAGACTGTGACGTCTTCGAAGGTTGCACTATACCTAGGGTGTGACAATGCCAAAAGCTAAGGAAAAGTCAAACTTCACGAAATTTCTAGAAGGGGATCTTTTAGAAGATGAGGTGGCCTCCAAATGATTTGGATCTTACTCGCTTCTATGATTTGGTGGGATCATCCTAATCTCCTTAACCATCTCTCTTTCACATTATATAAAGAGGGATCTCTCATGGAAAAGGCTAAGGTTGAATAGGCTAAGATTTGTATAGAGAGTTTCTACTTCTTCTTGGGAGGTTTGCCTTAGTTCTACAAGCTACATGGTGGATCTTCTTCATTCAAAGACTTTGGAGCAAGTGTGTGTGTTGGAGAAAAGGGTCATCGAAAGGGGACCTTGCGACATCAAGGCTTTGGTTGTAATATCCACTTTCATTTTAATACGATACAATTATATGCTTCTTTCCCATAAAACTAGTCTTGTTTTATTGTATAATTCCTTGATCACATACATATGTTCTTGTTGAGTATATTATATTGCTTTCACTTTGGTTGGCTTGTGTTCCCTTGCAAGTTCAATATCTTTGGAGCTTTGGAACATAGCTAGGATGGAAATGGAAAGAGAAAACGACATTTAAACGATATGTTTTCTATCTCTTGTTAACTAGTAAACTCAATAGTTAGAGCTTAGGGAAAGCATCATATTATGTTTTGTTTTATTCTAGTTCCGAGTGGATCTAGGGAGATCTATTTATGTCCACATTTACCGATTAATCCAATCACATGTCGTAATTATTCTCAAGAGTTTACCAACGTCATTTGAGCATTTTATTGAGACCCTAAACATTAATTTTATTATTGTTGACATAAATTTTGAATATTTGAGCACCAAGCTCTTGCAACAAAACTAGTGGAAAACACAGTTTAGAAGTAGCAATGAGAACGAGGGTTAGAAAATGGTTTTGGAAGCCAATTTCAAGGAAAAAATAAAGTTTGCTAAGAAGAATGGGGACAACTAGAGAAATGACTCAGGAAATCAAAAGATTTTTAAGTGTCATTATTGTGGAAAGATGGGGCCATAAGAAGAAGTTTTGTAGAAACAATTATATGATGACAAAAATAACAAGGGTAAGAGAAGCAAGCCAGTGTTGCAAAATGTAAGGAAGACGAAGACCACTTTTTGTTTATGGTATTTGGCAAAGTAGACAATGTGAATCCTCAACTCGATATATAGATATGGGTGTGTCTTGTCATTTTCCCAATAAGAGAGATTGGTATATTTTTATGTTGCTAATGCATTTTCTAATGATTATGTGGTTTTTGGTGGCAGGGAATAATACACGATGGAATGAAAAGGAAATGTGCAGATAACCTTGTCAAGTGAAAAGTTGGGATTCTTTAATGTTCACTATGTTTTAGGAAAGAATAAGAATCTAGTTTGTGTAAGAATAATTATGAAGCACAAACCCCACTTACGTGTGATTTTTGACGATCACAAATACAATAGAAGTTGTCCCCGAGAGAGATGGTCGAGTGGTTGATGGCTTTGGTCTTGAAAACCGGTATAGTTAAAAAACTATTGAGGATTTGAATCCCTCTCTCTCCTGCTTTTTTACTTTGTGGATAAGGTCACTAAGAAGATACTTTCTCTTAGTACTAAAGAGCATGGGATTTTTAGATGTATGGAAGGCAAAAGTGTATGTTTTGATGGCTAAGAGTGGTCAAAGTTGTAAGGAGCTTTGGCATCAAAAGTATGGGTATCTTAGTTTTAGATCTCTTTCTTATTTGGTTAAAGAAAGTTTGGATGATAGCCTTCCAAAAGTACAACAAGGATTTCAAGTATCTATATAAGAAGTATCTTTTACGAAAAAAAAAGTTCCAAAGAATAAACTTTGGTATGTAGATGGAAAAGAGCTCTTTATTCACTAAAACAAACTCTTAAGGCATGGTATATCAAAATTTACACGTATTTTGGAGAATGGGGATTTAGAAGATGTACTCACCCCAATATCTATATCAAAATGAAAATGGTGATGTGATGACTCTAGTGACATGTGTTGGTGACATCCTCATTAAAGGTACCGAGGCAAGAGCAATTTCAAAGGTAAAATCAAATTAAATATGTTAATCATTTGACATGACAAATTTAGGCCTCCTACATTTTTACTTTGGTGTAGAAGTTTGTCAAATAGATAAACATATTTTTTGTTCACAATCAAAATATGTCAAAAGTTTCTTAAATTGGTTAAATATGGAACAGTGTTAAATTTCATATACACCTATTTATGGAGAAGGGGTTGAAACATTAAGCCAAAATTAATTTAAAAGAAATCAATGAATTAGTCTACATGTAACTACTAGGCAACTTGATTTATCTTAAAACTACTAGACCTAACTTGAACTATGTAATGAGCTATATCTCTCAATTTATGCAAGCTCCAAAAACAAATAATTGGACAATAGCGTATGTTGGTCACTATAATTGCTTAATTGATTCAAACAACCAAGTGATACATAAATTATCAACCCAGGGAAGTCTTGTTATTTCAAAGATAACCACGCACTATATATGCTCAATTCCAAAAGCAACTTACAGTTGTAGTAAAAGAAACTATACTAATCACACTTGTCTTGCATGAACTGAAGTTTTGATTTAAATCACAGGAAAGCAACCTACCTATTGTAGATCTTAAAGATTAAATTAAAGAATCCTGGATTACATTAAAAAAATAACACTTGCAACAGGAAAGAACAGCTATTCTGCAACTAGAGAACAGGACCCTTATCCTCAACAGAGACTTCAGTGCTTGTTTCTGATTAACACTCTTTCATGAAAACAATAATGCAGAGAAAATTAACTCTATCTAACAGAGAATAGGGCCATCTAATTCCTTCCTTTCTAAGCAGGAACTTTTAGCCTTATTTCTGATTAGCACACTTGTGAAAGCTAATTGAAATTTACAGAGAACAGGATGTTTTGATTCCTTCCTTTCTGAGCAGGAACCCTTAACCCAGTTTCTGGCTAGCACACTTGCAGAGATAATGGAAATCTATAGAGAATAGGATGATCTGATTCCTTCATTTCTGAGCAGAAACCCTTAACCCAGTTTCTGGCTAGCACGCTTGCAGAAATAATGGAAATCTACAGAGAACAAGATGTTCTGATCCCTTCCTTTCTGAGCAGGAACCCTTAACCCAGTTTCTGGCTAGCACACTTGCAGAAATAATGAAAATCTACAGAGAACAGGATGTTCCGATTCCTTTCTTTCTGAGCAGGAACCCTTAACCCAGTTTCTGGCTAGCACACTTGCAGAAATAATGGAAATCTACAGAGAACGGGATGTTCTGATTCCTTCCTTTCGGAGCAGGAACCCTTAACCCAGTTTTTGGCTAGCACACTTGCAGAAATAATGGAAATCTACAGAGAACAGGATGTTCTGATTCCTTCCTTTCTGAGCAGGAACCCTTAACCCAATCTCTGGATAGCCTCATAAAATCATCACACAAGTTGCTAATAAAAAGAATTATGAATTTCATTCAATAAACTAAGACATAGTTCAGTAGTGTTTCAGCAAAGCGGAATTCATTAAAAGTAGTGTTTCAGCAAACAAAAGTTAATCAAATCATAAACAGAGATTGAACTAACACAATTCTAAAACTAACGGGTGAATCTTGTGATGAAGGTGGGCCCTCCCTTCTCACAAGATTCCCCTGAGACGAAAAAGCTTAGAGACGGATGCTCAAAACAGTTTTCTATTCATCTGTCAAAATATCATATTACAGTCTGAGAAATGAAGTACGTCCCTCTCTCTGAAGCTTTTCAATACATAAAAACTTGGATTCCTCGAATGATGATTTCCTCCATATTAAAGAGGGAACCCCTTCGATACAATTGATCAAAAATTGCAATGTGTATCTGAGTCCTATCCTTAGTTGGATCTACTTTCTAAACCCGAATAGGATGTCCTAGTCTCGCGCAACCAAATGCTATTACAGGAGCTGAATGAGGTATTGTTGTTACGGCTGGTGTAACAGCTTCTTCTCGTTGTTGTTGATGTTGTTTCAGCATCGCATTCACGGGCTGTTCAGCCACGTGAATTGCGCTCTTGATTGTGTCGGCATTCTTATGTGGGAGCAACAGTTGGTGCTTTGTTGACCGCTAACTGTAACGGCTTCCTTATGTTTCGGCATCGTCGGTCCTGGCGGTTTCCTCTGTGTTTCAGCATCTACAGCTCGGACTGTACATCAACTCTGTGTTTCAGCATCTGCGACCTCGGACTGTACAACAGCTCTGTGTTTCAACATCAGTTCTGTGTTTCAGCAACAGCGACCTTGGACTGTGTGACAGTTCTGTATTTCAGCAACGACCTTAGATATTAATCTGCAGTTTTGAACACTTATGCATTTCTAATCAATGGTCAAGTACGAGAGTGATGTAAAATATTATGCAAAACAGATTAAACGTATAGTAATGAGAAGGGACGTTGTATTACCTTTGGAATGATCAGGTAAAGTGATA
>ML789624.1:251908-265671 GCA_009831015.1 Picea engelmannii | reverse complement strand
GCCCTCCTCTCTAGCCTGAATGCAAGCTCACAAAGAAGAAAACCCTTCTCCTTCAAGCCTTGCTCTCCTCATCCCAAGATGCGCCCTCAAGCTTGCCTCACGCTGCATCTCCATACCACGTGCCCTTCTCCTCTCAAGAAGAGGCGCCCTCCATGAAAGCTCCTCAAGAAAGCTTGCACCCTTCCCTCTTAGTGTGCCTCCTTTGCTCCTTGAAATCCTCACTTCCTCTCCTCCTCTTCACTCCTCTTCTCCTCACCCAATTCTCTCAAAGTGATCAAGTGAACAATGAGCCTCACTTTACCCTCTTGCCTCCTTTAGCCTCTCTTAGGCCAAACCTAGAAGATCAAGGGCCTAGATTGAATCTAGCCTAAGTCTAATCAATGAATGAGATTACATCTCATAAATCTTATTTGGAAACCCACTTTGACTTAAGTTTCCATAGTTTGCTTTATGTTCTCTAATTCGATTTACTCAAGTGAATTAAATGTCACTTTATACTTAAGTGACTAATTTCACTTCATGACTTAAGTGAATAAAGTCAAAGTGAAATTATAACATAAAGTAAAGTGTGAGGGTAATAGTTTCCCTCCGTTGTGTTTAGAGACTCACAAACACAAGGGGACCACTTTCCAAGGTACCCAAACTTAACAGACTTTGCCTATGGTATGGCTTGCTACTAGAGTAATGTGAACAAGCCTAGTGAAGAGGAGTGTGAACTTCTGGGGGGACCCAACTAACCGTGCATGGGGCCAACCCCCAATATTACATTAACCATTGTACATGCACCAACTCTAGCTCCACCTTCCCAACTTGGATTTGGATTTGTAATATCGAACTTGCAGAGATCAAAGCTCCATCATACCATATGAAACAAATGAAATGAGCATTTTTAAAAACATGTTCATTCTCTTTTTTCCATTTATCAAAGAGTCTCTATTTTCACAAGTTTCCAAGTTTCCTTGTTGCATGAAATTGAATGACCTATTACCCTTTATAATGCACAAGGATTGCATGTGTGATTTTTATCACATGGATTTGTAGGATGATAGCTTCATGAGATGTGAGTTGGCTTGGAGATGGCACTTCCATTAGGTTGCTTCGGTACTTTGGATTGGAGGAAACTAATTTCTCTTGATTGGATGATCATGCTTGATGGATTATGGCTTGGTACTCCTCTTATAAGTCATGCGTTTGATTAATGAATCACCCTCTTGGTATATATTTGATGATTATGCTAGTGGATTTAGTGATGATGCTTGCTACCTCATGTAAATCGTCTTAGTGTTGTTCTTGGTATAATGCTCATCTTGTTTAGAAAATTCTTCATCTATGAAAGTTCTAGCTCTTCAAAGAGTTATATAATGGTGGTGTGAGATGAGACATGGCTTATGTGGAGGATTATCCAAGTACTCTAGGTTTTTTATTTCTCATATTTATTATACCTTAACATGATTGATATCATAACATTTGATATGTTTAACATGATAGATCTTGGTTTGATCCTACATGGCGAACACCCTAATTAACACCCTAATTTATTTGCGGTGTTCTATCAGTTGGAGCAATTTTTTGGTATGGAGCTTTGGCACATATGTTCATACATTAATATATTACTTTACGTGTCAATGGGGCCGTCCCCTTTCCTCATATGTTAATCCTTTGATGGATTATTACCTTAGAACATGGTAAGGGCACATATGTTGAGGCGAATTAAAAGTTACTTTATGCTAAGTAGGCTGTCTCCTTCCTTCACTCACATATCAATATCACCCAAGGCAGTCGTGTACTTCATTTTGCCCACGAACATAATGGAAAAGGCCATGATATGAAATCGATGCCACATGTGGAGGCAAGTTATATTATCATATTTTTCTGGAAAAGGCCATGATATGAAATCGATGCCACATGTGGAGGCAAGTTATATTATTCTATTTTTCTGTTATTGTAAAAAATATTTATTTGGTTGGCATCCCATACACATAAGTTGACGGAGGATTGGCAAATTTGTAATTGTTCCACGTTGGTGAATAAGATAGAAACATGCATTTTAATGTGTGATGAGAGTGATTTCGACTGGAGATGCGTTGAGTATTTAGGTGATTCGAGCTGAGTTGGTCGATGACTTTGATGAAGTCATCCCTTAATACACATGACTTTGCCACACGCTGATTCCTTTAACAACATATGCTCACACGGATTTGCTTATTTTTGGCATGTCTTGGTCGCATGCTACATTGAATGAGGAAATATTCCACCTTTGCACATCTACTCATGGAGGCTGTACGCGAGAATTGAGGAGACATCTTTGCTCTGCGGATCTTTGATTATCATTTATGGAGATCCACCTCATCTTTTGAGTGGGCTGATCCATGTATGGGGGTGGTTGCTCACATTTATGGAGGTCAATGAAGTTTGTTGGCACGGCTATCCCATAATGAGATGTGAATGACTAAGCATCTCACTATTTTATTATTTTTTTGATATTTCATGAGAGTTGGTTAGGAGCTTGCATTATTTTATTTGTTTTTCTTGCAAACAATGGTATTTTTTGATATTTCATGAGAGTTGGTTAGGAGTTTGTCATAATTTTATTTTTATTTTTTGAAAAAATTGGATATAAATCACTTTATATGTTATTATTGGAGAAGTTGAGCAAATAGTGGATCTAGGAAAACAAATATTATTTTATTGTAAAAGGAGATGGAGCTCAACTCTATTTAAAAGAGTAGCTCTTTCCATTTGAGAGGTGGTGGATATGGGCTAGACTCCCTAGAGCTTAGTAGAGCACTTGTTGGATGTAATTGAGGATGAATGAATTGCTTAATGGATGAAGAAATTTTCTATATCTCTATGCTATCTCATGTTGATGAAATCTTCTTGGATCATGGTTATGAAATATTGAACAAGGTAACATCATTCGTCTTCTATTGTATTTATCATTGGGATGTTCCACATTGGTGCATGTTTCTCTACATTTGGTTGTATGCATTTGTAATCCATTCTTGATAGATACAATTTTCTTAGCCATTTGAGTTTACCTATACTAGTAATCTCCCTTGATAAATTTATAAAGTTTGGGACGGCAAGGAAATGGTTAATTAAGCTCGTACTTTGCCGCCATATTATTCCTTTTTTCTTCTATAGGATATCCTTCCAAAAGGCTTGATGTGACCCCATTTTCCCAATGAAAAGACACTTGTCTCTGGTCCATTCATCCACTCTATTTAGTTAACACACAAAACTGTTTTGCTGGAATTTACTCTTCATTTCACCTTGCAATCCATTGTTTAAAATACTAGCAATCTTATTCTAGGGAATCCCCCCTTGTGCCAAAGGAGAACCAGTCTAAAGTGTGAGGAGGGTTGGTAAGGTGACATTGGCCTTCCTTTTAATTCCTCGAAGGCCTTGCTTGAGATTCAAGACTTTATCTCAAGAAGTCAAGATTTGAGAGGTAACATTTTTGGCACTGTTGCTGGGGAGAAAGTCCATTTCCTGGATTGAGTAGATTTGCTACATTGATGTTATGAGTACTTGTATTGAAAATCTCTTGCTCATATGGCGACTCCATGAAAGGAACGAAGCCCTTGTTTCTTGAAGAATTTTGAAGACGTCGTCATGTTTAGGTGAACACACTCAATAATCTTGAAGGCATTGAAGGCTTACCTTGGCGACTCCACATCATTGGTATGGGGTATGATTTTGTATGTTCAAATCTCATATCCATTTATTTAAGGTGAAGAAATTTGGCAACATGGTCCTTTCATGTATCGAATCATTTTTTGATGTTGTCAAAATTCTTCGGTCCCCAAATCAACTCCCTCCAAAAAGGGAGTACATTCCAAAATTTGATGGTGATATTCATTTTGCTACTTGACATGAGACATCATTTTTTGATTTTGTTTCAAGGTTCAATGTAGTGCATGGAGATGTTTTGATAACATTATTTGTATATTCCTTGGAAGGAGATCCAAGAACTTGAATCAAGAGTTGTTGTAGGTTGAGGGAAATGTATTCTCTTAGAGGTTTGATCCAAGTAGTCCTCAAGAAATGAGACCTTGTTTATGAAGAAGATCAAGTTGATGAACTTAATGAAGACTTTGGTGAAGAACCTCATGACTCCATTGAAGGCCAAGCACATGAAGAGAATATTGATGAAGAAAACACTCAAGCTTCCATGTTGTCATTTCATAAAGACAAGGGTTTGGTAAACCTGTTATCCCCATTTTGTGGATAACTAAGGAGATCATGTCTCGAGGCCCTCAGGTTGCAGATATGGAGTGCCGAGAGACTACATGACCAACAATACCCTTTTGCACAGATGGAAAACCCACTCACCACCACAGACGATCAATTTTGCAGATGACATCCACCACACCAACTGGCTTCCGGAAGGCAGTGGGCCTTGCTCCATGAGGCACAAGTCAGTATTATGGTGAGCATCATTTCAATATTTAAGCCATTTGATTATGGTGTATCTTAGGTTGCTCTAGATTTCATAATATGTGCTTGGACATTATGCCTTTTGCCCTGCTTCACCTTGGTGGTTGACATTGTGCCTTAGTAAGTGGTTTTCCTTGGGGATGGGTTTGCTATTGGGAACTCCCTTAATGAGCCATCGTGTCGTTCCCAACCATACTTACCACTTTCCGTCATTGTTCCCCTCCATTTCCTTATCACTTGGGATTTTAGGGTGTATTGACCCAAGAAGGGGTTGTCACTCATTCTATGGGAAGAAGGGGCTAAAGGCCCAGAGGGGTTGATGTTGGATAAAAGATAAAATCATTGTATAAACTTTCCAGATGCTTCGCTCAGGGATCACCCAAGAAAGCAATGAAACACTTATCTTTGAATAAAGGGGACTCGCAATATAATAAAGAATGCTTAAAAGGCTAGTTGAAGGATAGGAGGTCTCATCACGAGCCGACCTATCACGTCCATGAATATCTAGTGGTATGACATTGTCATCATCTGGTCACCATTCCAAGGCATTGGCTCTCAGTTGCATGGATGAGAGAAAGGGGTCTCATCATGAGCTGACCTTTTCATTTCCATTAGGTATTTGTGGGTGACATTGCCACCACCTGGTCACCACGCCAGGGCAGTGACCTTCAATCTCTCCTTATGCTATATTGAAAGAAAACAAAGAAAGAAATATTAAAGGCAATTGATGGGCTTGGAAAAAGTGCATTGCGGACGAAGGTACTGCACACCCTCTACAAAGGCACCCATAAATGAGACACTACGACCCCTTGTATGTCATGCGCCCTATGCCCATTGAGTTTTGACCCCTACCACCTCATCCACTTTACATGGTTTAGAGAGGGATATATTGGAAGTTCTCCTTGACCTAGGGCAAGACCTACACAATAGGACACCACGTCAACCCTCCCATATTCAAGCTTGACAAGTCACATAGTGTCTTCGAGCTGTTAATTGTTTGATATAGTGATCTTTGATGCATATGCTTAGATGGCTTATTTATTGATTGGATCCACTTATCATGATGTTATGACTTGAGATCCTTGGAGGGCGTGTTCATTTGTCTTTGCAAGACCTAGCTAGTGGACAATTTTGGGAGAACAAGCCTAGCTTGGGATTCCATGGGGCTACAAGCCCATAGGTTGGATGCCAGGGGCTCGCATGCTGGATGAAAGAGATCAGACTTCGACGACCTTGATGATGAGTTGGACGACCTAGCCCACCCCTTACTTGCCAAACAATTTTCCTAGGAGGGGCAAAACGTTCCACTTTTGATCTTGACATCATGATCATGGGGGTGCTAGGGCATGGTGGTGAGGTGCCACTCTTTGACATATGGACATTTAAGGAGGAGAAGGGTCTTCACCATGATATGAGTGCCTAGATGCTCGACACATGGCCTTTGGAGGCCCATCCATGCTTCTCCAACACCAACGACTTCCTCAAGGTGGAAAAACGTCCCCTCAAGGGTGACGTCCTCCTAAATTAGGGTTTAATTTGTGCAAAAAGTGAAATTTTAAGTGAATTGTTTAATATTACTTTGTTAAGGGGGCAAGATTAGGGTTGTTGACCCATAATTTTGTGTTTTACTCCTTATTTTGTGGACAAACTATGTTAGCTACTTTTAGTATAAGTAGAGATCATGAGATCTCATTTGAAACATAACTCTCCCTCTTGTGAGAGACTTGGTCTGAAATTTGCGTCACACTTGGCTCTTTTTATCTCTTGTGCACTTGTTTATGGCTATATTGATGAATGGTTGATGGAGGAGTGAGGCACTAGCCTTTGATGATGTTTTTCTAGCTCTTATGGTGGATTATCTTGGCATTTCTCTTGATTTTGGTATGGTCTTCTACAATTATGCTATCATTTTTTTCAAGTCAAGTATTGTTATGCTAGGAACTAGGTGGGAAGTATAAGGGCATATACCCCACCATAGTCTTCATCATTTTATGCTTCATCACATTGATTATACAAGGGTTTGCTAAGAGAAGTATAAGGGCATACACCTTCCTAGCTTAAACCCTAGCTAGAGAAACTTGCTTTGGGAAGTAAAAGGGCTTACACCCCCAAGGAGGTAGCTTCTCTAGCTCTTTGTTTATTTGACTCCATTAACCCAATAGTAAAGACACTAGTCATACTTTTTTGCATTGGAGATATAAAATCATTACCTTCGGAAACACAAATTTTGGTCTTTTGAAATGTTTATTGCTTGAAGTTGATTTGCCTCATTGAGATGAGTCTTCCCCCACTAGGGCATCCCCTCTCTCCCACTACTCTAATTGTTGTTACAAACTTTAACCGACATCCATTAGGGTTGCATAATCCTAGCTACTAACACCCTCATAACTCCTAAACTAACCCTAGACTAACTCCTAAATTTTGCTCACTTACTCTACTAACTAGGGCACATCTTTTGGGCTAGTTCTTGGCACTTTTCCATAGTTGATTTTTCTGCTACCTGCCACTGAATGCTACAGCCATAAGGCTGCAATTTTCTGCAGAAAACACATGTTTACAACAACCATCTTCTCTAGCATCTTAAGTGCCATCTTTCAATCTATATTCATTGCCAATCTTGATGGTGATTTACTTAGCTAGTTTATATCTTTGTATGTTGATTTAGATGTTTTAGTTGCTGATATAAACTGTCATTTACTGCTGCAAATTAGGGACAACAAACTTAACTTGCTGATTCAACTAACATATATCATTGCAAAGTGTTTTTTCTTGTGTCTTGGGCAGGGATTTCATCATTTGTAGGTTACTCAACATACTTGGCAATCCTTGGACCTTCCCAAGACTTCATTCTACACATTTCACTCCACTTAGACTTGACCTCTAGGGGCTTCAATTCCATCCATCTCCATGTCCATCTTAATCCCCCTAGGGTCACCGAGATCGCCTCCCTAGAGTGACCTAGTCACCCTTGAAGTGCAGGACCCACATCGAGGTGACATTGGATGTAGGATTCCCAAGTTGTAGCACTTTCTTTGTGGTTGGGTCGGGCTTTTCCCAACCTACAACTTGCGCTATAACAAAACCGTAATCCTCTTCAAAATTCTGAATTTAATGATGCATTTCTTGAAGATTTAGAGAGGTCGGATTTTGAGGACGAGCCTTTGAAAATTGATGTAATCCATCATGCATTCATCTCGTCATGTGAAGAAGATGGCAGCCAAGAGGGTGAGAATATTGACATTTTCTTGCACATTGGTGATCATTGTTGGGATATAGATTGCTGAAATTTGTATGAAGATCCCATTTATGACACTAATGAGCATATTTTTAGTACTAAAATTGCAAATTTTGGACTTCTTGGACAACCTAGAAAAATGGAGGTAAATGCAGAAAATTATTTGGAGTATTTTACAGCCATGTTTGATGAATAATGATGTTGTTTTGTTTCAGCCTAAGAGGCATGTGTACGACAATCCAAGTTCAGAAATTTTCTAGCCACATTGTCTTATAGATAGGGAAGATTTTTTGCAGTCTAAAGGGTATAGTTTCAATGATGAAAATGCAGAAATTTTCCAGCCATCATTTCTTCCAAATTTTGATGAATTTGTGAATGAGAAATCAACAGCAACAGAGGATCCTTTTGGGGCTATAAATTGCATGGGATTTGAAGGTTTTTATAGAAGAAATTTCTGGCCACTTCTTTCTTCATTTCTTAATTCATGAACGGAAATTTGGTTGGGAAATATGTTATTTGGGCTGAAATTTTCATGGGCGAACGAAATTTCAGTTTATGTTTTTTTTGTGGAAATTTTGAGCCATATAAGGAGGGGCAACACGCCATATATTGTGAGATAATTTTTTTTCCAAATCTGAATTAGTATCTCATGTTTCACCTACATGTGTTGGAGGGCAGCCAAGATGTGTTTTGCAGATATTTTTGTGGTGCCACTTGAAGCCTTGAGGTAGGATCATATGGTCAATATTTTGCATGGAAGCCAATTAGGCCATTTATTGGAGTATGTGTATCAACCTTTTGAGAAACATGTAGACCTTGTGTGGGGTGATTATGGGTTATCATTGTCATATTGCATCCCTATCCAAGATTGGATAGAGAAATCTTGCGAAAGTGCATACCAACCACTGCATATTTTTAACACTCTTGTCCATGATCCCATGATAATTTTCAGCTACAATGTTATGTGTTCTCCAACTCATGTTTACTTAGCAATGTTATGTGATCATTAGTTAGATGTTTCCTTTTAAACATTATCATGGAATTTTAATGTGGTGTTCTGGGATGAGAGTCTTAACCTACACCGCCACAAGTTTTATTTTCTCTTGTGATATGTTCTAGTAGGTACATCCAGAGATTCCAAGGTTCTCATGCACTCTCATGAAAGACTACATTTCCCCATGTTAGAGCTATTTGTTACCCTTATAATGCATGATGATTGTATGTGTGATTTTTAGCACATTATAAGGATTTGTTGGATGATAGCTTCATGATATGTGTCATGGCTTGGAGATGGCACTTCCATTAGGTTGCTTCAGTACTTTGGATTAGAGGAGACTCGTTTCCGCTAGTTGGATGATCATGGTTGATGGATTATGACTTGGTAAAGATTTGTCCTCAAAACAATCAATAGGTTGGGAAAGAAGGGTCCTAGGTGGAGCAAATTCCATCTAATAGCACATTGATGGACCAACAAGAAACTATGTTGCATTAACAAGATTGGAGATAACCCACTTAGGTATAGGCCTTGACCTATCCGAAGGAAGAGAAACTAGTGTAGGTGAATCACACAATGTGTCTCGATTATCATTGAATAATGGAGTCAAACTATTAGGAGCATCTTGAATAAGTTTTAAATTATTTGCAACAAGAGGAATGGATGAGCCATTGTCAAAAGCATCATGATCTACAACATGAGGGCTAGATGGGTGATCTAAAATGGATTGGAATTGATGGATGGTTATAAGACTCGGTACCTATAAGAGAAATTCGACAATTTATGAAGGTTAGAAAACTATGTAAATCAATGTAAATGTAAATGTGAATGAGACAAATGCAAGAGGAGAAAATAGAGAATTAAAAGATTAAAAAAAAAAATAGGAGAGAAGGCTAAGGAAGGGGAAATGAAGGGTCATGGTTGTTGGCCTTCCCCTTACCTCAATTCTCCCTATTTCTTCCTTCACCTTCATTCTCAATGGATGTTTTGACCAAAAGAAGAAGTCAATAGACTGTTGGATTTGCTAGTTCACAACTTATATAGCCACAAGGAAGTCTTGCTCCAGGAGCTTGTTAGTAATGCAAGTGATGCTCTAGATAATCTACGAGTTTTAAGTGTGACTGACTCAAGTGTAGTTGGAGATGGTAGTTATTTAAGGATCTACATAAAACCAAATAAGGATAATAGGACCATTACCATATTGTATACTAGTATTGTTATGACTAAAGATGAATTAATTAACTGTCTTGGGACTATAGCTCAGAGTGGAACTTCCAAGTTTTTACATGATTTGAAGGAAAATAAGTATGATCTCGAGAACAATGTGATTGGTCGATTTCATGTAGGATTCTATTATGCTTTTTGTTGTTGTTGACAAGGTTGTTTTGTTAACAAAAAGCCCAAAGTTTGATAAGTAGTATGAGTGGCAAGGAAAAGATGATACTAGCTCCTAAGTAATACGGGAGGAGAATAGATGTAACTTTAACATTGTGTCTGTTTTGTAAAATCATCTCATATATATATATTTCCAATTTGAAGTAGCTAGCAACACAACACTTAAAATTTTGGTGTGGTTAAAAAAAAAAGCCATCCTTCCAACCCTCAAGAGGGGGAGCAAGAAGAGGAGCTCACACTCAAACTTCCAACAAGAATAGAGGCCTAGAATCCTTTAGAGGCCAAAACTCTTTATAAAATCCTAAGTTAATTGACACATTGAGAACTAAGGTTTATCTACATTGCATTGCCATCTGGCTTATTATGTGCAGGTTACACGGAGAAAGGAGCCAACTAATCAATCTAGAGAAAAGCTAGTTGTTGTGTCCAGAATCCATTGAGAATAAAAGCTTTGCAACCATCGGAAGAACAGAGAAGAGGAGAGATCTTTGTACAGGGAAGAGGACAAAGGCATACTATCCTTTTTGAAGGAAGAACACTCTGTGTGAGATCGAGACAGAGACAAGTTTATTTTGCACAAGATCTGTGTTGGTGAAGCGAGTGGGATATGAGTCCCTCGTTTACGGATCAATGGACTAATGGAAATATTATCTTAAAAAAGTGAAGAGACATTTGCAATAAGAATATTGGATGTGTCATCAATAGAGTCCACATCAACCATACAAGTCTTCCTAGATACTATAAAAGGAATACTTGAGAGAGTACTTGTAGAAGTAGAGAGAGGACCATCATCATACTATGTAGAGAAGTGTCCATTAAAACACATTAGGAATCATCTAGAAGAGGGTTTGCATGGTGATGAGAAGAAGCATGATCTATGGAATCAAATTGAGATCCATCTCAAGAATCCTCTTAAAGAAGTATTAAAAAAGATCCCGACAGACCATTTTTAGGAACCTTGTAAAAATAACATCTCTATATTCAACCACCATGTGAGTGGTGGGAACATAAATGTGGTCACTTCTTGAAATTTTTCAATGGAGCCAACTAGAGACCATATTGTTGAATTGCCACCAATAACCACTTTCTCTCCACTATGTTGTTGTCCATAATTTAGAGAGAATGTGTTCATATATAATTATGTGTCAAGTAGCTCTAGAGTCGAGGATCCATTTTTGTTGAGAAGAAGAGGACTAAATTGTGGACTGTATGGAGAAATGTGTATGATGAGAGATCCATCATTCTCATAAAAAAGGTCTTTGATCTTGCAAGCTCTTCAATTTTTTGAAGACGAGCAAAGCAAGATTTGAAGGGATGGCCCTCCTTATGACAATAGATGCACATGTCCTTTTTCTCTTGGAGGATTTCAAATTTTCCCCTTTACTATTGTCATACTTGGATTTAAGAGGGGTTGAGATAGCCTTCGGATGGGATTGATCTTGAAGGATAATTCACCTATATTCCTCAAAGTATTTTGATGTTGAATGAGATTAGAGAAAACCTCCTCAAGAGTAGGAGTTATAGGGTCCTTGACAAATAAGGAATGGTGTAGAATTTAAAAGAAAAGGATTTGAATGCTAGAGAGACATTATATAGAATAATACTTACACGTTCTAGATTTGATTTTCCTTTTCCTCCTGCTTGAATAATGTCATCCTTCAAGTTTTTAGACCTTGCCGCATTTACTCCTCAACTATGTAGAAGTTACCCATCTTGTGACTGTAAATTTTAGTTTCAAGTCGATTGACCTGAGTAGCATTCACTATTCCAAAGAGAGTTTTGTGGTATCCCAAATTTTGTTTGCACCCTTGTTATCCTTGGTATGATGAATGAGATTAGACTTGACATAAAAAATGATCAACCAAAGAGCTTCATCCTTCAAACTTATGAGGTCATCACTATCAACATCTTTAGCAAGGTGTGGCCTTGCCAAGTACATATGTAGACCTTTGCTACTGAGTAGGGCGGTGATTTGATCCACCCAAGAATGATAGTTGGTGTCATTTAGATAGGGAAACAACTGCTTTGAATCCATAGCAGTAGGATGAAGGCTCCTTATGGAATGCAGACGTTATAGATTCACCTTTATAGATCCAAATGGTTCAAAACCCTAGATAACCCTAGGAATGAAGGTGGTGACCTTTAAAAAGGGTGAAAAGTGCCAAAGAACACCCTAGAAGGAAGGCATAACCTATATTAGGGTATATATCTCGAAAACCCATAGAGAAACCCTAGAAGATGTGATCCAAGAAAAACCAAGTTTTGCATTGTAACAAAGTGGTGACTAGCCACTAGTTTTTGGATCAGCGAAAATTATTGAGAGTAAGGTTCATATTTTCTTTGATACTATGTTGAGATTTTTAAGGGTTGATAGAAGAATTAATGCAACCATATCTCACCCAAATTTTGATATACCCTCCTCTCGAGTGCACTAGAGGGAGAGTGCAAAAGCCAAGCACAAGTGCTCAAAAACAAAGATACACAAGTGTGCCTAGGAGAAAGATGCCAATCACAAGAGCAAACTCCAAAATTAAGAGAAAGATTCTAGCCATGTTTGACTAGGTCGACCTCAACCATAAGCCTAGTATAGAATAAACGAAATAAAATATGGTCTTAGCCATACTTACAAGTACATTATGATACATATGAATGGGTTGTAGCCACTTGTATAGATTACATCAATAGTTCCAACACCTAAACTAACGAAAATGAGAAATGAAATGGGAAGCATAAAAAGACATATATTTCATATGTATATTTCTTGATAAGTTTGCTCTTCTCATGGTTAATGAGTTAGTTTCAATGAGTTGTGTAGTTTCCATGTGTGTTATTTATGTCCAAAACTTGCCACATGCATAAGCTTTGCATTTTCAAAAAATTATGTGTTAATTTTTACTTTTCTTTCCTTATGGAACTAGCTTATTGTTTACTTTGAAATATTCAATTAGAAATCAAACATAACAACTTTCAAGAGTGTAGCTTATCTAGTTGATTTAATTCCCTATTGACATTTTGTACTTTTCCCCACTCATAACATATTTTCTCTTTGCACTATTGTTAGCAAAATAATCAACATTGAATGCATGGAAATGGTCAAGGATGGATTATGACAAGTCGGTGGCATTATATTCCTCTTTATATGATATATAATGTTTGTCACATAAGTTAGGACTATTTGTTATGCTAACCAAACTCTTCTTGTTTGGATAAAAGACCATTGCACAGGCTGTGGGAGATTGGTACTTTGAGCGATGTACAGTGAAGGAAGTTGATTGTCCTTACCCTTGTGACCAAACTTGCCACAACCTTGTTTTTCCATGACTACAACAATGTTCAAATACATTACATTTTCAAGCAAAGCTATGAGCAAATATCTTTGAGCTCTTATTATTTCTTGCCAAAGGCAGGTTTACTTGCATAATTATCATTTATAGCCCATCTTCAATTATTTGACAAATTTTTTATTAGTTAAATTAATTGTTGTTTTTTATTAATTTCATTCCAATAATGTTAAGGGGGGAAATGTATTTTTCCATAATGATATTAATTGAAAAATAGAGACATGACTATGGTTGTCTTCTAATTCCTAAAATTTGTCATATTTTCCATGCAGTGTATACATTTAAGACACAAAATTAGATACCATAAAATTTTTGAAGTGGATACAAATGAGACAAATTGAGATTTGAAGTCCCTGTA
>ML789624.1:227031-250480 GCA_009831015.1 Picea engelmannii | reverse complement strand
TTTTTTTTAGGGAAAGTTATATAAAATAGGTTCCTTTAATTCCAAAGCAACGTTAAAGTGAAGAAAAAGTTAAAAGCCAAATCACTATCGAAATTCCTATAACACATTGAAATTATAAGATTCTCACATTACAGTATTGCTTCAAGCAAAAACTAATAGAAAAAGTATATCATTTGTTAGTCATGGGGATCCATGCATGTCTAGTGTGTTCACATAAGTTTCTTTCGAAGGGGGAACAAAACAATGCATTAAAACTTGAACAAACCTGGCCTCAAGCCAACACAAGTTTACACATTACATGCCCATAGGTTACAATAAGGAAACAACAATGATTGGGACAAAGTAAAAGAAGGCACACATTCTAACTACATCTATGAAAGCGCATGACCAACAAAAACAACCTAACTGCATGCCACAACCGATAAACCCATGTAAGGGAGGAGCTATCCTTCGAGGATTTGAACTCGAGTTATCTTCACAATCATTGCTCTAAGTCATCACCAGACCAAAATGTGTTGAGCTATACACTTACTTAGCTATCAAATAAGAATATCACTTTAAGTTGTAACTCCACCAAAGTTTGAAATGGAGATGGAGACTCAATTCACCACTAAATTTGTCATTAAGCCAAATAACTTTATGTGTGCACAAGGTATGATCTAGGATGAGCTCTAGAGCATTGTTATTGATCTCTCACATTTTTTTTTGTTGATGTCAAGTTGGCAAATAAATTAGGAATTTCAAAGAATCAAGTTAAAAGAGCAAGGAGAAAAGGGTATTGATAAAATTGATAATTTAGAATTGAGTATCAATGAATATTCCAAAAATTTAAATTCAAAGTTATTCATACCTATGGAGATGGTGTAATTCTTGGAAACTCCTGGGTAAAATCTCTTCATATTTTTACCATAATTTTGGTTGAAAAGCACATAGCATTCTAACCTAATTCAAAATGTTTTTCTCTATTAGCAAACTTAGATAAGAATCAACAACAACATTGTGAATATTTAGAAGAAATATTTAAAAAACCAAATGAAGTCCATTGAAAAAGACAAATAAATTATTCAAACCTAAAGGAATGTGCACTATCAAGAAGTAGAACTCAATGAATTTCAACAATTAATAAAGGGGCTTCAACAATATGATAAAAATATAAACAATGCTCATAGGGAGAGATTAATAATACTAGTAAAGTCCAATTTAACAATAATGAAGAAATTTCTTAGCTCATAAATCATAATAAAAGGCCATTCATAGAAATTGAGAAGGTAAAGAACAAGAAGAAGGTGCAACAAAATTCAAAAAATACTCCTCAACAAAGGAATGTTTATTATGAAAATCGAACACACGATGAAACCAAGAACATAAGGAGAACTTGTAAAAGAGAAAATACTTCATAGATATCATATGAAGAGAGCATGTCCTTTTATAGTAATGGAATGACATAAACCCTAAGTGCATAAACCCTAAAACAACTTAAATTTACTTTAAGTAATTAATACAACACTAAAGTATAAATTAGATTAAGTCAAAAATTGACTTTATTTATATGCTTAAGTCTATAGCTTAAATGACCATTACGAACTAAATAACTTTAACATAATCTCTTAATGGTCATTCTAGAAACTACACAATGTCCGTGTCTAAATTTTACAAATTTGTCTAGGCTGAGAGATATAGTGAGAATGTTTGTAGTCAATTTTGAGCTAAGCAATATTTCATCTCAACTTCTCCATCTTTTGCAAGTTGTCGAAGGAAATGACAATGAACTCCAATATATTTTGTTCACTCATGGAAATAAAGGTTCTTTGTCAATGTGAGAACTCCTTGGTTATCACAAAAAAGTGTTGTGGTATATCCCTAATTGACTTGCAAATCTACAAACATTCTTCTAAACTAAAATTCTCCACATGCCCCTTTTAGTACTGCTCTAAAAACATGTTTCTTACTAATCCAAGAAATTTCCCTTTTTCCAAGACTAAGCATATAATATATGGTAGGCTTCCCGTTGTCAATGGATTGTGTCCAATCCAAGTTTGAATAACCACATAATTGAGGCTCCTTTATTTTCCAATATAGAATGCTAAAGTCCAATGTTCCCTTTACATATTGCAACATCCTCTACGCTATTGTCCAATTATTTGTTTTTGGAGCTTGCATAAATTGAGAGATATAGCTCATTACATAGTTCAAGTTAGGTCTAGCTGTTTTAAGATAAATCAAGTTGCCTAGTAGTTACATGTAGACTAATTCATTGATTTCTTTTAAATTAATTTTGGCTTAATGTTTCAGCCCCTTCTCCATAAATAGGTGTATATGAAATTTAACACTGTTCCATATTTAACCAATTTAAGAAACTTTTGACATATTTTGATTGTGAACAAAAAATATGTTTATCTATTTGACAAACTTCTACACCTAAGTAAAAATGTAGGAGGCCTAAATTTGTCATGTCAAATGATAACATATTTAATTTGATTTTACCTTTGAAATTGCTCTTGCCTTAGTACCTTTAATGAGGATGTCACCAACACATGTCACTAGAGTCATCACATCACCATTTTCATTTTGATATAGATATTGGGGTGAGTACATCTTCTAAATCCCCATTCTCCAAAATACGTGTAAATTTTGATATACCATGCCTTAAGAGTTTGTTTTAGTGAATAAAGAGCTCTTTTCCATCTACATACCAAAGTTTATTCTTTGGAACTTTTTTTTTCGTAAAAGATACTTCTTATATAGATACTTGAAATCCTTGTTGTACTTTTGGAAGGCTATCATCCAAACTTTCTTTAACCAAATAAGAAAGAGATCTAAAACTAAGATACCCATACTTTTGATGCCAAAGCTCCTTACAACTTTGACCACTCTTAGCCATCAAAACATACACTTTTGCCTTCCATACATCTAAAAATCCCATGCTCTTTAGTACTAAGAGAAAGTATCTTCTTAGTGACCTTATCCATAAAGTAAAAAAGCAGGAGAGAGAGGGATTCAAATCCTCAATAGTTTTTTAACTATACTGGTTTTCAAGACCAGATCCATCAACCACTCGACCATCTCTCTCGGGGACAACTTCTATTGTATTTGTGATCGTCAAAAATCACATGTAAGTGGGGTTTGTGCTTCATAATTCTTCTTACACAAACTAGATTCTTATTCTTTCCTAAAACATAGTGAACATTAAAGAATCCCAACTTTTCACTTGACAAGGTTATATGCACATTTCCTTTTCATTCCATCGTGTATTATTCCCTGCCACCAAAAACCACATAATCATTAGAAAATGCATTAGCAACATAAAAATATACCAATCTCTCTTATTGGGAAAATGACAAGACGCACCCATATCTATATATCGAGTTGAGGATTCACATTGTCTACTTTGCCAAATACCATAAACACAAAGTGGTCTTCCTCTTCCTTACGTTTTGCAACACTGGCTTGCTTCTCCTACCCTTGTTATTTTTGTTATCATATAATTGTTTCTACAAAACTTCTTCTTATGGCCCCATCTTTCCACAATAATGACACTTAAAAATCTTTTGATTTCCTGAGTCATTTCTCTAGTTGTCCCCATTCTTCTTAGCAAACTTTATTTTTCCCTTGAAATTGGCTCCCAAAACCATTTTCTAACCCTCGTTCTCATTGCTACTTCTAAACTGTGTTTTCCACTAGTTTTGTTGCAAGAGCTTGGTGCTCAAATATTCAAAATTTATGTCAACAATAATAAAATTAATGTTTAGGGTCTCAATAAAATGATCAAATGACGTTGGTAAACTCTTGAGAATAATTACGACGTGTGATTGGATTAATCGGTAAATGTGGACATAAATAGATCTCCCTAGATCCACCCAGAACTAGAATAAAACAAAACATAATATGATTCTTTCCCTAAGCTCTAACTATTGAGTTTACTAGTTAACAAGAGATAGAAAACATATCGTTTAAATGTCGTTTTCTCTTGCCATTGCCATCCTAGCTATGTTCCAAAGCTCCAAATATATTGAACCTGCAAGGGAACACAAGCCAACCAAAGTGAAAGTAATATAATATACTCAACAAGAACATATGTATATGATCAAGGAATTATACAATAAAACAAGACTAGTTTTATGGGAAAGAAGCATATAATTGTATCGTATTAAAATGAAAGTGGATATTACAACCAAAGTCTTGATGTCTCAAGGTCCCCTTTCGATGACCCTTTTCTCCAACACACACACTTGCTCCAAAGTCTTTGAATGAAGAAGATCCACCATGTAGCTTGTAGAACTAAGGCAAAGCTCCCAAGAAGAAGTAGAAACTCTCCATACAAATCTTAGCCTATTCAGCCTTAGCCTTTTCCATGAGAGATCCCTCTTTATATAATGTGAAAGAGAGATGGTTAATGAGATTAGGATGATCCCACCAAATCATAGAAGCGAGTAAGATCCAAATCGTTTGGAGGCCACCTCATCTTCTAAAAGATCCCCTTCTAGAAATTTCGTGAAGTTTGACTTTTCCTTAGCTTTTGGCATCGTCACACCCTAGGTATAGTGCAGCCTTCAAAGACGTCATAGTCTAGCTCTAGAGCATGATGCGACTATCAGGGATCGTCGCACCCCATGCATTTTGCAGGGTGCAACGACCTTCCTTAATAGGGTTTTTGAGAATTGAAAGCCAATCACTTTCCTCATGGAGAAAGACTCTTTTTATCTTTTCATGGGAATATGAACACATGTTGTCAATGGATCACTAGGGTGACCAAAATAATGTGTAACAAAATTTCCGCCAAAGTATGAAGTTGAAACTCGTGACAGTCGGAATACTTTGTAGAATGTGTGTGTCGAACAAGGAGCGCATCGATCGAGAACCTGCAAACAGTCAAGCATCAACATAATAATATACCATTGTTCGAGGTAGGAATTCCCATACTCAGATTACAAAATTTCAAGTGAGTCATGGCCACTAAATATACACTGTGGATCCATGTCAATGTGAATTGACATAGACACCATAAATACATTGTGGATCTATGCTCTAAAATGAATCAAATTCAGACATATCCATGAGACATACAAAGTGGATCTATGCGTCAATACAAATCATGAATACTTTGTCGCAACCTAGACCAGAATGGTGTGATCTAGGGTCTTCATTTCCATCGTCCCTAAGTACAAATCTAACCATGTGATTACAGGTGTTGAAGTCAAACATGGTAGAAACCACTTGATTACTGGTCAATGATGAGAAACGTTAACAAGTGTGAGGGAAATCACCATTGATGTTAATGACTCCCAAGGTACCCTAGTACAATCCAATGAATGTGAATAAATGAATTGAAGTCGAACACTCGATCGAATCTCTCAATCAAGGGTCAATGATGTGAACCCATTTTTGAAAGCGAAGAGACCTGTCATTGAGGCATGCAGGCTCTAAGGTACTAAATTATTTCTAAGTCTTGTTTCTGGATAATGAGTTGAAGTCGACAGAAAAATACTCGTCACAGGAGGGCCTTGATGCATCCCCCATCATTGACACAAAATAATTAACAGATTTGAAGTAGTTCAGAGTGTGAAGAGATTTGAAACTAACTCGGGGAAGGACGACATGGTAGAAGATTTATAACTGCAGATGGCCGACTCAATAGAAGGCTTATTTAGGTTGGACTTCTCTTGAATATATGAACGACACGACAATGGTATTGGCAACATTGACTCAAGGAGGACCCAACATATGAATTTGTGGGTGGTCAAACGAGAGACAAATGGATTTCCCAACCTGGATACAATGATGACGGGGGTGTCATGTTCAAGAGTGACTATTATTGCCACTAACACAAATACAGAGACACATTTCTTTCCCAATTTCCCCCCACCATTTCTGGCGAGTACCTCTTTATTTTTACGCAAGCTTGAGGAGGATAACATATGCTTGTTGATGTAATCTCATCCTTTGGATGAGTCCCTCAGAGTATGTTTAACGAACCCTAATAATGAGTGGTTCAATCCCATATGGGTTTTTCGATGTTTTTTTAACAAGTCCAAAGAGAGAAAACTTCGGGGTTTTTCATGTTTAGAGAGTTTGAAAAACACTTAAAGAGAACTCCATCAGTTCCTTTTTCGTAAACTAATTTGATGAGACTGAAAAAGTGATAACCTACCGCTCATCAAATGTTTTCTTCAAATACTCTTACGAGCATGAAAAGAATAAGGTCGCTTGACAATTTTTTCGTTTTTATGGAGCGTGAAAAGAGCTTAAATAATACTCTATATGCTTTGTTTTTCGTGTTACTGTTACGAGTTCGAAAAAACATTTTTCATTTTTATGGAGCGTGACAAGAGCTTAAATAATACTCCATAGGCTTCGTTTTTCTTGTTACCATTATGAGTTCGAAAAAACGACAAAATACTACTTGATTACATCCTCGTGGTTTCACGAGCGTGAGAAAGAATCAAGACTTGGTCATAGTTTTTTCTGAAAAACCCTAAAATGATATTTGACAAATGTATAAAATAAAACCAAAAAGCAGATCCTTGTTCCAACATTTCACTCCTAGACTTTTCTATCTGCAAAAATCAACCACTTGTAAAGTTGTTAGGACTTTAGGGTTTAGATGAAGCATATAAAATAATATAAAATACAAATGAAAAAGTAAAAAACCAATAAAATGGGTAAAAACCATATTTCACTATTTCATTTGTAACTTCATCCAAACATTGCTCCAAACCCCCTTTTTACCTCGATTTTCAACTGCGGATTGCAGAGCGCACGGTTGATCATTCGATGAATCATCTCCACAGAGAAGGTAATCTCCATTTCCTTCATCTTTCAATGGATTAAAATTTGATTTTCATTGGTTAAAAAATAAACTTTTGGGTTGATTTTTTGGGGGTACCCATGCACGGAGGTCGTCGTAGGCACCCTATATCGGGGCCTGCAACGATCTAGGATCGCTGCAAGAAGCCCTATAGCCAGCCTGCGACGACGTCACATTGTGCAAATGCACAGACCTGCGACGTCTGCAACCCAAAAGTTTTAAAAGATGAATTTACCAAGAAAAAATCCTTCAAGAAAGAAAATTATGATGCTAATATCTTTTTATGGTTCTTTGGCAGGTCTTCCATGGTCAAAATGTTGGAATGGTGTGAAAGAGAGAACGAGGAATATTACTTTGTCGGGAATGACCCGGGAACGATGATGGGCCTCCGACAGTGTGGGTTGTTGAAATTCTTCAAGATTCAAGGCATGAGGGTCCAGTTGAAACTCCTTGAGTACCTGGTGTGCATGTGGGATGTGAACGAGCAAGCGTTTCATGTGGGTGCTCACACTCTTACCATAGATATTGAGGATATCTACTTCTTAACATGACTATTTCGCTGTGGATTCCGAGTAACTCTTACAGGTAGCAGGGGTGGCGGTGAGCCTATGAACCACTACATCAGTGAATATTGTGTGTTGGGTACCCAAAAAAATAGCGGTAAAGTCGCTATTAGGGACATCCGATACTTGCCTCTACGAACTATCCTGTATACCATCACACGCATGGTAGGGAGTGTAGCTCCCCATATGGCGCTTCAGAGATATTTTTAGTATGCACTGGAGTGTATGGAGCCTTGAGTCTTCAACTGGTGCGAAGGGGTTCTTAAAAGTATGAAAAAACCACTGACCAAGTGCAGGAGTGGTGGGTTGAAACAGTTTGGATACAGTTCTATTTTTGTATCCATCTTCCTATAGAGGGTCCCAACTTTGCGCTTACAGGTAGAGTGGGGTATACCTGCCCCATAGGATCTAAGAATGAAGAGGTGGATCAACCTCATGGCATGATATGCAGCCGGTCCCATCATTAGGTATAACGATGTCTTCTTCGACTAGTTGAGAACTCAAATGCTCATGGTCGATGATTATGCATATGCCAGGCTGGACTTCCGTGGAGATTCAGACCTAGCTCTTCCTGAGGGTTTCCAATGGGGGGACATAGATAAGAAGAAAATTTTGTTTATATCATGTTTTTGTTATTTTTAAAGATATAAAATGTTTTTTTATGTTGTTTATCCGATGACTAATCAAACGCTCTTTGATGATGCAGATGTGGGACCTTATTATCCTCCAGGTTCATCCCCTATCTAGAGGTGAGGGGAGAGAGGTGACGTAGCACGAGTAGTTGTTTCTAACTTCAAGACCCTAGAACAAAATCTGGAGGGACTCACAATGAATATCTCAGACGCCTCTATAGATGATATTCCGAGGCATTACCAGCACCACACTGTGGGTGTGTCTTCTTCCATCGATTGACTGCTTCGTAGAGTAGCACAGACAGTCGCATGTTATAGTGAGCAACATCCTTGATGCTCTATTGTATATGAAGCCATGTGCTTCACATTTTTTATATTTTGGTCTTCAGACAAAAACCTTTTTTTATAAATTTTTATCGTTGTATATATATGAGGCTCCTACCGACTTACTTGTTTTATGTACAAAAATGTGGATTTTATAAATGTCTCAAATGTCTGTCTAACACATAATTAGCCAATGCATATTGTCGAGGAAAAGATATGAAATGATCTTACTCAAGCATTTTCAGATTTTGCTTGGCTAAAGAAAAATAGACGAGAATATCACCCTATGTTTATAACCATCAAAATTAATATCCTAACTTACAAGTATTGATTACAAGTGCTCAGGCTAGTCTTTTTATAAATAAAGATTGCTGAAAAATTCATTATTTATGTGATTTTGTGAATATAACAGTTGTTGAAATAAATGTAGAGACAAAAGTAAAGACACCAAGTCGATAATCAAGATAGCTGAGACATAAAGCAATCCTTTATTTCATTCCAATTCCAAGTCAAACTTAGACGTCTCTGATGAAACATAAAAAATGACTTCTAATAGAAAATAAAAGACTGAACTCCAAAAGTTGGATCAGTTTGCCACATATTGCTTCCCACTCGACTCTGCACAATAGCCTTTGTCAGTCATGAAAACTAATTCACAAACAGATAAATCTACACAGACTATTAAAGATAGATCAACACCTTTGAAAAACAAGTGTCTGAATGATGTGATTCAACCTTGAATCTTGATGTCTACAATAAGACCCTGCTATCATAAAAAAAATTTAGGCTTGTGATAAATAAATGAATGAATGAAAACTGAACTATTTCAACACAAACTCAAAGAGAAAACCTTAGTATGTTTCTTCTTCTATTTTCCTTTTGTTCCTCCCTTTCCTTTTTCTTTTAAGCAAATTTGAATTGGTTGAAGTAGTTGAACTACTTCATTAGTTAAGTTAACTAAAACTCAACCATTTTTTAGTTAGGGGGAAAAGTAATAAATCATAATAAGGGTTTTAAATAAATAATAACTAGTAGGTGGGACCCCTTGTGACTCCTTTTAGCTTTTAACAATCATAACACAACTAGTTAATAAAAAAAAACATCTCTCCTTGTGACTCCCATTATCACATTCATATTTGACAATTTATCTCAATGATAATTAAAATTATTTCCAAAAATATTACCCATATATCCAAAATAATGTGTTGTCCAAAAATTCAGAAGTCAATTATTCTCATCAATTAATAAATAAAACTTAAAATCCATATTTTTCAGTCCGTGAGACAATCTTTCCCTTGTTGCTGTTATCACCTTTTAATCTCTCTGAATTTGCCTTAGGCTGTGTGGATCTTTTAGGCTTAATCTTGTTGATCACATGAGAGCAATCATCCATCAAATGCAAGCGGGAGGACACAAATTTATCAGAATCATTTGAAGGTGATGAAGGGGCGGTAATGGGTTTCCCTTTGTCATGGGCATGGTGGGCCTTGGTTTTCAACCTTTTGCTTGAAAAACTCATTCATGTATGCATAAATGATTAGCAAGTAGTTTCTTTAGTCGCCATACATGACAACTCCTTTAAAAATATGAAATAAATTTTGTCTCAGTAACATATCAAATTCATGCAATTCAATCCATACAATTGTTTTAGTAGTCATTTATGAGCAGGGAGTGAATAAGGTTTCTGGGATATGCAAGGGGTTTGTATTGAGCGAAAAATTTTAAAATGAGGGGGAAAAGAACATGGTTATTGGTCACCGACAACAAACAATTAACTGAAATGTAAACCAAAGAACACATCGTTGTAATCCATCCATGTGATATTAAACTATCACAATACATAGCTCCTCTTAACTGTAATTAAATTTTAGGAACAAGGAGTGAGTAATGAATATGGGAAGGCGAGGGGATTGTAATTAACGAAAAGTGAAATAATGGTAGGGAAAAATAGCGTATATTGTTCATAAAATTAATTAAGTAGTCCATACAACCATTCTGTGTTTAATGCAAACGTTTCAACACTAACCAAACAATTTATGTGATCAATTAAACAATCACCGTGTGTAATTTAACCATTACCGAGTGTAAAACTTGCTCACTATTCACATTTAAATTCTTAACACTTTCAATTAATGACAATGTCATCATACCCAAAATAGTATGCCTTTCAACAACCTGTATAATTTTTTTGTGTCCTCTCACTTCTTCTTTTAAACATTTAAACAATCTCAATGAACACACAACCATTTGTATCAACTCTATTCAACATCCAAACCATCAACCATCGTCATAAATTCAACCTTTAAATCAAACACAGACACAAGTTCTTTTACAATCGTGCTCGATTTCATTCCTCTAATCAATTTAACATTTAAATTGCAACAAGACCATACTGTTATAGAACCCGTGCCCATATCTGATGGTGTAATCACTGATATGATGCATGATATCCATAAAACATACACATCAGGCAACCAGGTCACAAATATCAGTTCTTTAAATTGCAATGATCCTGATCGAGCAATTTAAAAACACAATAACAACAACCGTCATTTAAATTCATAATACGCTGTAGAAAACATACAACTCAATGCATAACGCAAGGAAACATACTCCCAATCAAACCATAAACAATGTTTGAGTTATCAATCCAACACAAGGAGACAGTGACTATATGCCCGATTCCATTTCTCAAATCAATCAAGTAAAACCATGTTGAGCCATCGAATCAACTGTCACGATAAATGAATACAATGATTATACCCCAAACATCATTTCAGACTTCAACTGTGTAATCAACCTGATCAACAGAGACGAGCCCATAATCAAACCACTATCGATGCTACTCCACAACAATCAACAATATACCTGACTGGAAATAACTGGTTCATTTATCAAAATCGGGCTTGAATAATCAAGGGTTCACTCTGTGGAACCAACACAGGGAGACTTGAATCGGCCACCAACAGTAGGTGAGAAACTTTCGAGACAATACGATGGACACACCAATAGATTTGCAAGACTAGGTGACAGTTCACCAGGCAAGATATATTATGAACATAGGATCAGAGGTTCCTCACAAGCCAATAAATAACACCAAGAACATGCGGGCATAACCCGCACAGTTTTCCCCAATCAACCTGAGTAATGTTGATGTAAAATAGAGACATGAAAAAACAATCGACCTCAAAGAAAACCCCTTGGCACAATAGCCATCATAACCAACTACGCAGACAACAATAGTATAAATAAGCCCATACCCAGGAAAAATGATATGCAATGACACAAGGTGGTTCGAAATCAAACCCAACAACCCCATAACCGCAAATACGATCGGGCATGGTGACAAGAATTGTGTGGACATAGTCGGCAAGTCTATATCGAATAAACCCTCTAGCAAAAACCCATAAGGACAACAGAGAGCCTTCATGTCTTCTGCCACTCAAAATAATCAATGACACTATGATTTCAACCATCATTTTCCATTTGCAACGAAAACCACACAACAACCATTCTAGAGAAATATCACAAGTTTACATAGTTTCCAATCTTAAGAAAAGCACAGACCCATACATCACTGAGCCAATATCTATTTCATAACCAGAGCGGGTTCATGGATGGTGAAAAAGACATACATGTAACCAAAAAGCCTTAAAAACGCGAGTTTGGTCGAGCATTTCTTCCTTTGCCTGAAAATCGGAGCTTAACTACAACGAACAACAATTGAACAATAGTCAAGCTAAGGTGACAGCTGGTGGGAGAGGTACGGAGTGACATGCACTAAATGAAATTTGCTTCCATCCTCCACTCATTCAATTACTTAGTACACGCCAACCAACTCTCCATTAATCCATTCAATTAATCCATGCATCAAAACCAACATCCATTTATTGCCAAATGCGCCACCCTATATCACATTAATCATTGCCAAACATACCATAACACATATCGAATGTTCCTTCATATAACTCAATACATCGAATAACCACTTACTTTGTTAGCTAGGACTAACCATAATCCTTTAAATTTCATTTGCATATAATGTAGCATAACATAGTATAGTATAGGATAACTTAGTTTCTTTTCCTTGTATTTTTTCATATTTCTTTTATCTTTTTTCATGACTAACATGTGTTTTTTGTAGGTGCAACATGTGAAAAATCATGGCACTAATAGAAATGTGGCAACTGTGAATATAAGACATTATGACATGGAATTGAGATTTTAGAGTAGCAAAACCAATACATAACATGCATCATCCATCTGCCATTTGTCGCAAATAGAACCAACATTTCACCATCAATCATGAAGAACCCTGTAAGCATCATCGGACAACAACATAAAATGTGTAACCAGACTATCTCTGATCCTCCAATCCACAAGGGGATCCCACCTACTAGTATTATATCTATCATTAGTTTATAATTAATAGGATTTAGCAATACTTTGCGGTCGAAATCCTCGTTGCGATTTTTATCGTCAACAAACTGGTGACTCCATAGAGAAACTTGTTTTCAACAGATTTAGAACTCATAACACATGGTTTCGTAGACCAAGAACAACAGATCAAGAAGATATAACCATGATGATTATGCAACAGGGGCAAGTGAGCAGATTTAATGGAAAAATGACCGGGAATTTGGGAAGAACTCATGAAAAATGTTAAGTATGAGGGGGGTTTATACCTGTATGCATAATCATTCAACCATAATTTTCTCTTTACTCCAAGGAGAAAAAATTATGGACTTGCTCTTTTAACTCTCAAATGGATGAATAAAAGGAAAGCAAAAGCAGGAGATAACCAATTTCTTTATAAGACAACAGTGAAAGTAGATAACAAATTCAAGTGTACTTTTAGGGGAAACATTATAACAATTGTGTAAGCTTGATTGTTATTGACTAACAATGCCTTGCATGAGTGTCACTATGGAAGAACTGATCCAACGTCTTATTCTTGACCAAAATCAACTAAAAGATGAAAAAGCAATAAAAATCATGACAAAATTAAGATTACAAAATTTAAAACAACAGAAAATAAAATGACAGAAATGTAAAAGCAGTAGGAAATTATTAAAACAGAAAGAAGAAATCAAACTGCCGTAAAAGAAGAAATGAAAAACAATGGAAAAAAGCAAGCAGAGCTAGACTACTAGTATACAAAAAATCCAAACAACTATAGAACTCTTCAAGTTGGTTCCATGTAATGTTTCAAAAGTGAGAACCGTTAGTGCTGTAGGAAAACAATCGCTCCTGTAAATCCTTTAGAATGTAAGAATTAGTACCCAGGATAAAATAAATCTTGAAAGGACCCAACCATAGTTTTTGAAATTTTGAATGTCTTCCTTTATCAGCATGTGCTGAATCCCACATCAATACCTTTTCATTGACTTTAAACTTGACCATTTTGTCACTCTTGTTGAAATACTTCTTAACAGTCTGCTATATCCTTTTTATATTATCCAAGGCAAACATCCTTTTCTCTTCCAAAGCTAGGAGTGCATTTATCCTTTGTGAAATATCAAAAGAATTTAATTCTTTGATCTGTAGCATCAACCTTAAGGAAGAAAGTTCCAACTCAGTAGGCAAGAGGGATTCTTGACCATAGAAAAGATGGAAAGGGGTGCAACCAGTGCTTACCTTGGCGGTAGTTCGATTTGCCCAAAGGGCGCAAGTGAGGATGGTGTGTTATTGACGAGGCTTATCTTCGATGAGCCTTTTGACGATCCTCACCAGATTTTTGTTGGTAGACTCATCTTGTCCATTTCCTTGGGGATAATAAGTTGATGAGATGAAATGTTTAACCCCCAACTTAGCTAAAAATTGGGTCAGCTTAGCATAAATGAAAGCAGGACCATTGTCTATAATAATTTCCAATAGAAGACCAAATCTGGAAAATATGTTATTTTCAAGGAAAGAAATTACCTAATCATTTATTGAATGCTTAAGTGGGACAACTTCAGCCCATTTTGTAAAATAGTCTATGGCTGTCAAAATAAAAACTTGTCCTGCTGAAGATGGGGGATTAATAGGACCAATAAAATCCAATCCCCACTTTGAAAAGGGAAAGTTTGGGAGGACAAGTTGTAATGGCATGGCTGAAAGGCATTCTTTCCCAGCAAAGTTTTGGCACTTGCCACAAGATCTCGAAAAAAAATAAGAGTCACGAAAGATTGAAGGCCAATAGTATCCTTTTCTAATAATATTGAAAGCAGTGGTTTTGGCAGAAAAATGGCCTCCTACATGAATGACTGAATCTGAAGAACCTTGAGTTTCGTGCAAAAGTTTATGTGCGTCCTCATTGTTTACACAACAAAGCAACACACCATCAACATATCTTCGAAACAAGAAGTCTCCTATAATGACATATCTTGCAGATTCAAGACGAAGCCTTCTCCTTTGATGAGTGTCTAAGTTGTCTGAACGTCTTTGGTTTTGTAAATAGTAAATTAAATTCTTATACCATGGATTTTCAGAAACGGGGAGGATCTGGTTATCAATGTAAAATAGAGTTGATAGGGAGCTATCCTCTTCATCAATCTCTTCACTATTCTCAGCATGTTGAGCTAAGTGAAGGGCAAAGTCATGTCCCTTGATAGTGATAGAAGTCACAGTATTCAAATCATGTTCCTGAATCTAGGCAAGCTAATGCGCAAGCTTCCCTAAAAGATAAGTTTGTGAGAGAAAAAACTTGACAACAGGTAAATGGACTTTTACCAACGTATGCTTACCTAAGATAAAGTGGCAAAAATTCTCAACGACTTTAACAAGAGCGAAAGCATGTTTCTTAATAACATAATATTTAAATTCATCATAAGACAAGCTTTGACTCATGTAAGCCACTATTTTTCATTACCTTGGTCATCACTTTGCATGAGGACAACAAAAACTGCTTCCTCGGCGGCATTAGTATATATCGTGAATCCCTTCTCAAAATCCATCTTTTCCAAAACCAGTGCAGAACTGATTGTTTTCTTTATCCCTTCAAAAGAATTTTCAACATCATTTGTCTAAGAAAAATAACGATCTTGCTTAAGAAGATTATGAATTGGTTTGACCATCACAACAAAATCTGGAACAAACCTACAGACGAAATTAATAACCCCCATAAAATTTTGAACCTCATTCTTGGAAGTGGGAGAAGGCAGATTAAGGATAACAACAATCCTTTTGGGATCAATGCTTATTCCTGAATCAGAGAAAATGTGTCCAAGGAGCTTTCCCTCGGTAACGTCGAAAATAGACTTAGAAGGATTTAGAGAAATGTCAAATTTCCTACATCACATGAGAACTTTTCTCAGATGACCAAAATGATCTGATTGGGTTTTAGAATAAACAATTAGGTTGTTCAGGTAGATCTAAATGATCTTTTCGATCAAATCGTCGAAAGTTATTTGCATAGCTCTTTGAAAAGTGGTACCTGCATTAGATAAGACAAAAGGAATACGTTCATAAGAAAAGGTACCCCAACGAGTAATAAGGTGGGTTTATATTTATCTTCCCTTTTTACCTTGATTTGATTGTAACCAAAAAAACCGTCAAGTAAGGACATCATTTGCGACCTTGCAACTTGCTGCAAAATCATCTCCATGTTAGGGAGAGAAAAGTGATCTTTTATACTAGCTCGATTTAATGCGTGAAAATCAACGCATAATCTGATTTGGCCGGTTGTTTTCTGAACAGGAACCAAATTTGAAACCCATTCAGAATAATTGAATGGAAAGATGATTCCAGCCTTCAAGAGTTTTTTCAACTCCTTTCGAATAGTTGCTTCTAGCGCAGGGTTGATAGGTATTTGTTTTTTCCTAATTGGTTTTATGCCTTCCTTGATGGGGATGGCATGTTGTATAAGACTAGGATCAAAACCACGAAGATCCTCGTAAGACCAAGCAAAAACATCTTGAAATTCACCAAGTTGCTTGACAAACTTCATTTTCTCTTCATCTGAACATTTGGCACCTATTTTAACGTTCTTCGGAGCTTCGGGTGTCCCAATGTTCAAGGAGATGGTTTCACCCACCTTCCTTTTTGACTCTTCTTCTTTACGTTTCTCTTTATTTCCTACATAACTCGATGAAAATGAACTTTCTAGAGGAGTCAAGCCCTTAGGAATCTTGTTATCTTCTATGGATATAATTTCCTTGGGCTTAAAAGGTTCATTTTGAACAAAAGCAAAAATGCTCTCATCGTTAGGGAAGACCTGCCAAGATTCTATATTGTCAGGGATATGGGGACGATATAGAGATTGAAAAGTACAATCAGGTCTATGGGGCAAAAGTTGTCGATTAGGAGAGGCTGCAAAAACAACTAACCGATCAACCATTGAACTCAATTCCCTTTTAACATGAGTGATGTTGAAAGATAACAGGTTTGAGATAAGTGCCCTAACAGTTTGGGTATATTGTTTCATCAACTTGTTGCTAAGAGAATATATCTTACGTACAAGGTTCACAACAAGCTCGGAATCCCCAAAAACTGAGAGGTGACCACAACCAAGATTATAAGTATTTTCAATGTCTAATAATAAAGCTTCGAATTCAGTGACATTGTTTGTGCAAACAAACTCCAACCTATAAGAAAAGTTATGGCTTTTTCCTACAGGAGAAATCAAGATAATTCCAACTCTGTTACCTTCATTAGAGCATGAACCATCAAAGTGCATGTGCCACATACCATCATCTAAATCAATTTGTTCCAAGGGAATGTTATCCTCCTCAACAAAGATGGAATACAACCTTAGGTCTTCTTCGATATAGTTCACATTAGGTTGTGGGACACTCTCTATGTACAATGAAATCCTTCCCTCTCTAAGGACTATAATGTTTTTACCATTCCAAGGAACGGATAACTGTGTTCCGTCGAGTGATAGGTATCCACCCGTTAAATCTTGCCAATCTCTTCCCAAGATGATTGAGTAATTTCTTACTGGAATATCAATTACCTGAAAACTAAGGGTTGTCTTTATTTCAGGGTGTGCGCACAAAACTAAGGCCACGTCTTTAATCTCACCTATGGTCGTTTGTTGTAGACTATTGTAGGAGAGCATGCTTCTGGCATTTTCATTTGTACAAGACAAGCCTAACTCTTCTATAATAATCTTCAACATCACACTTGGGCTCGAACTTCCATCAATGAGGCAACAATGGACGATCTTATCCATAATCTTTACAAAAATATAAAAAAGAGATTTTTCACAAGGTATCTAAAGTTATGTACACCTACTTTATTTACAGATGAATCCTCTTCATTTACCTCTTCACAAAGGTTGGCTACAACGAAATATTTTCCTTCCATGAATTGTTTCAGATGCCTCTGTTGTTCAGGGATGGCAACCATGTCCAGAAGGGTTGCATCTGCTTTGATGCTGGCCAACTGATTTAGAATATTGTATTTGGAAGAGGGGAGAGAGGAATTTGTTTCTTGACTATCAGGAACCTTAGGAACCTGAACCGTAGTAGCTGGTGAAGATGAGCCAGGTCTAGAAGAATTACGGGGAGGCATATTTTCCTTTGGTAGCATAGGATTTGTTTCTAGTATTGATGATCATGAAATCTGATGGCTTTGCAAAATCTAGGACAATGATGGTATTTTCTGGTCTTTTACCAAAGATCTTATCTTTGGCACTCTTCCTGACTTCACATGTGGCTTCCTCGTGGTGTTCCTCGCAAAAGTTACTCCAACTCTGGGGCAAGATAGCTTTAGGCTGAAAATTATTTTCAATTAGATTCTTAAAGGGGGGTGCAGAAGAGGATGAAGTTGTAGGGGTGAGAGGGGAGACATTTCCTTTTCTATCATACGCTATCATACGATTATTCATATCTTGTACTAGCTGTAAGAGGGCATACATGTCTATTTGTTTAACCGATTCTCCCTGGGGAAGACCTATTCTTTCGAGTTGTTCTTCATACTCGAAACAAGTATGCAGAGAGAAACCAAGATTATCAATGGCTTTTTTCTCAAGCCCATGATGATAGAGAGAAGGTAATGCATTGTAATAATGCATGAAATAGGCTTGGTTCTGAGGTCGAATGAGTTCGGGGATTTGATTGTATAACTTAGTGAAACACAAGTTGAAGGAATTTATGGTCTCACCATCCTTATAGGCAATGTTATTGTACTCCCGTAACTTCTCAGTTGGGCTTTTAGATTTCCCATAGGTGGATCTGAACCAATAAACTAAATCCTCCCAAGTAGACAAAATCTTAGGAGGAAGGTCAAAGAAATCAGTCGCAGCCTTTCCTTCCAAGGAATTGACGAATAAGTGCATGGAAGTATCGTTTTCATTGGCCCCTATATTGTGACAAGCATTAGAAAATGCCACCAGGTCCTCATTGGTAGTGATAGTGTTATTTCTCGAAAACCTAGGGAGATGCTCTTTGAATTTAGGAAGTGGACGAGTAACAGGTGCTAGGTTAAGAGGAGAGAGCACATGCGATGGTGTGGTTGTGGCATCTTCTTCAAACTAAAAAAGTCCATACTTTTTAATGAATTTGGTGGGATTTGTGGCAGGTTGGACAGGGATATGGTGACTATACAAGCTACCAATCACTGATGAAGATGAAGACTGAGAGGAGGAAGCACTTCCAGTGCCACCAAAGCCACCACTAGATGCCATCTTGTCGATGATAGGTGATGGATAAAAAGAAGAGTTGGATGAATCAGACAAAGTTCTCCTTAGACCACTTTGTTGGGTTGACAACACAACATTCCTTCTTCCTATTTCATAAATAGGATTAACTTTAGGTGATAATCCTCTTCTTCTTCTATAAACACGAGAGTCTAAGGACATGAAAGTAAGGCTGAAAACTGAAGGAACAAGAAGGTTACGATTGAATTGTAGGCTGTCTACGTTTAGCTTCCCAACATTCTTGGGAACTAATGCCTCGTTCAATTTCTGCCCATGAATGATTAAGCTCAGCACGAGTATTGGCAGTGTCTAAAATGGTATTGAACAAATTCAAAACAATGCTGGTCAGATCTTGAAGATCGGGATCAATATTGGGCTGCCTTGCAACAAGCACAATCATTAAGAAATAAAACAGTCAAAGAATTAATATCAGAAAAATAGATGTATTCGATGTTAATCAAGCATAAAAATTAACCTGAGAGATATTGAAGATCTCCCCAGTATGGTCGCCAAATAAATGTTGAGGAAAAGATATGAAATGATCTTACTCAAGCATTTTCAGATTTTTCTTTTCTAAAGCAAGATAGACGGGAATATCACCCTATGTTTATAGCCATCAAAATTAATATCCTAACTCGCAAGTATTGATTACAAGTGCTTAGGCTAGTCTTTTTATAAATAAAATCTCGCTGGAAAATTCATTATTTATGTGATTTTATGAATATAACAGTTGCTGAAATAACTGTAGAGACAAAAGTAAAGACACCAAGTCGATAATCTAGACAGGTGAGACATAAAGTCATCCTTTTTTCATTCCAATTCATCAAAGATTCATCCTCTTTACAAAATTTCGTGAAGAAGTTTTGGACCAAAGTCAAACTTAGACGTCCCCGATGAAACATACAAAAGGACTTCTGACAGAAAATAAAAAAATGAACTCTAAAAGATAGATCAACTTGCCATAGATTGTTGCCTACTCGACTCTGCACAATAGTCTTTGTCAGTCATGAAAACTAATTCATAAACCGACAAGTCTACACAGACTATCAAAGATATATCAACACCTCTGAAAAAAAAATGTCTGAATGATGTAATTCAACCCTGAATCTTGTTGTTTACAATAAGACCTTGCTATCATAAAAAAATAATTAGCCTTGTGATAAATTAAGGAATGAATGAAAACTGAACTATCTCAACACAAACTCAAAGAGAAAACCTTAGTATGCTTCTTCTTCTATTCTCCTTTTGTTCGTCCCTTTCCTTTTGCCTTTAAACAAATTAGAATTGGTTGAAGTAGTTGAACTACTTCATTAGTTAAGTTAACTAAAACTCAACCAATTTTTAGTTAGGGGGAAAAGTAATAAATCATAATAAGGGTTTTAAATAAATAATAACTAGTAGGTGCGACCCCTTGTGACTCCTTTTATATTTTTAACAATCATAACACAACTAGTTAATCAATCAAAACATCTCTCCTTGTGACTCCCATTATCACATTCATATTTGACAATTTATCTCAATGATAATTGAAATTATTTCCAAAAATATATTACCCATATATCCAAAATAATGTGTTGTCCAAAAATTCAGAAGTCAACTCTTCTCAACAATTAATAAATAAAACTTGAAATCCATATTTTCTAGTCTGTGAGGCAATCTTTCCCTTGTTGCTGCTATCACCTTTTAATCTCTCTGAATTTTCCTTAGGTTGTGTGGAGCCTTTAGTCTTAATCTCGTTGATCACATGAGAGAAATCGTCTCTCAAATGCAAGCGGGAGGACACAGATTTATCATAATCATTTGAAGGTGATGAAGGGGTAGTAGTGGATTTCCCTTTGTCAGGGGCATGGTGGGCCTCAATTTTCAACCTTTTGCTTGAATATGGGAAGGCAAGGGGATTGTAATTAACGAATATGGGAAGGCAAGGGGATTGTAATTAACGAATATGGGAAGGCAAGGGGATTGTAATTAACGAAAAGTGAAATAATGGTAGGGAAAAAGAGTGTATATTGTTCATAAAATTAATTAAGTAATCCATAAAACAATTCTATGTTTAATGCAAACGTTTCAACACTAACCAAACAATTTATGTGATCAATTAAACAATCATTGTGTAATTTAACCATTACTGAGTGTTAAACTTGCTCACTGTTCACATTTAAATTCTTAACACTTTCAATTAATCACAGTGTCATCATACCCAAAATAATATTTCTTTCAACAACCTGTATAAAAATTATGTGTCCTCTCACTTCTTCTTTTAAACATTTAAACAATCCCAATGAACACACAACCATTTGTATCGACTCTGTTCAGCATCCAAACCATCAACCATCGTCATAAATTAAACCTTTAAATCAAACACAAATACAAGTTCTTTTACAATCGTGCACGATTCCTTTCCTCTAAACAATTTAACATTTAAATTGCAATAAGAACATACTGTTATAGAACCCGTTCCCATCTCTGATGGTGTAATCACTGATATGATACACGATATCCACAAAACATACACATCAGGAAACTAGGTCACAAATATCAATTCTTTAAATTGAAATGATCCCGATCGAGCAATTTAAACACACAATAACAACAACCGTCATTTAAATTCATAATACGATGTAGAAAACATGCAACTCAACGCATAACGCAAGGAAACATATTCCCAATCAAACCATAAACAATGTTTGATTTATCAATACAACACAAGGAGGTGGTGATTGTATGCCCGATTCCATTTCTCAAATCAATCAATTAAAACCATGCTGAGCCATCGAATCAACTGTCACGATAAATGAATACAGTGATTATACCCCAAACATCATTTCGGACTTCAACTGTGTAATCAACTTGATCAACAGAGACGCGCCCATAATCAAACCACTATCGACGCTACTCCAAAACAATCAACAATATACCTGATCGGAAATAACTAGTTCATTTTTCAAAATCGGGCTTGAATAATCAAGGGTTCGCTCTGTGGAACCAACATAGGGAGACTGGAATCGACCACCAACAATGGGTGAGAAACTTTTGAGACAATACGGTGGACACACCAATAGCTTTGCAAGACTAGGTGATAGTTCACCAAGAAGGAGAGACTATGAACAAAGGAGCAGAGGTTCCTCACAGACCAATAAATAACACTGAGAACATGCCTGCATAACGCTCACAATTTTCCCTAATCAACCCAAGTAATGCTAATGATAACAGATCCATGAAAAATCAATCAACCTCAAAGCAAGTCCCTTGGAACAATAACCATCATAACCAACTACATAGACACCGATAGTATAAATGAGCCCATACCCAGGCGAAACGATATGCAGTGACACAAGGTGGTTCGAAATCAAACCCAACAACCACATAACCGCAAATACTACTGGGCATGGTGACAAGAAATGTGTGGAGACATCCGACAAGTCTGGACCGAATAAACCCTCCAACAAAAACCCATAAGGACGACAGAGAGCCTTCATGGCTTCTGCCACTCAAAATAATCAATGACATTGTGACTTCAACCGTCATTTTCCATTTGCAACGAAAATCACACAAAAACCATTCCAGAGAAATATCACAAGTTTACATAGTTTCCAGTCATAAGAAAATCACAGACCCATATATCACTGAGCCAAATCTATTTCATAACCAGAGTGGGTTCATGGATGGCGAAAAAGACATACCTGTAACCAAAAAGCCTTAAAAACACAAGTTTGGTTGAGTAGTTCTTCCCTTGCCTGAAAATCAGAGCTTAACCACAACAAACAACAATTGAACAATAGCCAAGCTAGGGTGACAACTAGTGGGAGAGGTATGGAGTGATGTGCAGTAAATGCATGTCGCTTCCATCCTCCACTCATTCAATTACTTAGTACACGCCAGCCAAATCTCCATTAATCCATTCAATTAATCCATGCATCGAAACCAACATCCATTACTTGCCAAATGCACCACCCTATATCACATTAATCATTGCCAAACATACCATAGCACATATCGAATGTGCCTTCATATAACTCAATACATCGAATAACCACTAACTTTGTTAGCTAGGACTAACCATAATCCTTTAAATTTCATTTGCATATAATGTAGCATAACATAGTATAGTATAGGATAGCTTAGTTTATTTTCCTTGGATTTTTTCATATTTATTTTATCTTTTGTCATGACTAACATGTGTTTTGTGCAGAGCAACAATACACTAGTAAGTTATTCTTTTGAATTTGTTTGAATGAACGGTGACTAGGGTTTTGATCACCAGAGCCGAAGCAAACTGAGCCCGCATAATGGCAGCCCCCCAGGGGCCATCGGATCCGAGGGAGGGCGAACAACCCCGAGCCACCTACAGCCAGATCACGGCCAATGCAACTTCGTCGAATGGAATAAAGCGGCCGGCGTTTGAAACGCCCCCTGAACTGCGCGAGCAACTTATGGCGGCGGGCACCATCCAAGACCGCGACATGGACATCGACCCAGAAAAGGAAAAAATCGCTACAAG
>ML789624.1:200345-216426 GCA_009831015.1 Picea engelmannii | reverse complement strand
CGCGATCATAACCGTTAGCCTGAGGGACGCGTGTCCAAAGATCCTGTAGAGATCGGGGTTTGGCACTTCGGTACTCTCGGTGACGAGAAACTCACGACAGGAGAAGTTGCGAAATCCCGAAATGCGACGGTCCCACAGTCATAGCATCCCAGTGGAGGACAGGTGTCACTCCATGCCATCTTAGGGAGTGGGGGCCATAGACGCCAGAGCAAGGGACAGGTGTTGGAAGGCCAAGCTGGGCCATGAGTCAACGCCAAGTGGCATCGGGGATCGGAGGTTCGGAATTTACGAAGGCATGTGCATCGCGGCATCATAAACCCCGAAACCCCGATGGGTAGCTATAAGGCTGCGGACATATTGTAGCAGGTCCTGTGGATTCGGGAGCTGAACCAAGAGAGCTATGCGTAGAGGAGCGCGTCGGAAATCGGGGAATCGCGAGTCTTGAGGGTGAATGAATCTTGACACTAGAAACCCCGAATTCCCGATATAGAACTGGGGATTGGTATTTCGCTAATACGGGTTTGTGGAGATTTCTCCTGTATGGGAGATTAACCCAAAGTTTTTTAAAAATAATGGTAGTGGGTGTGTTACAAACTCTCTATGGTATCATGTTCTAGGAAGAGAATAGAGCGATGATGCCCATCATGCCATGGAGTATCTTCCATAGACATGACTGACATGATCATCTTATCAGTAGGAAATATCACATGGAACAGATTAGGAGATGCATCACAGAGAGAAGGAGGAGAGGGAGTTGTTGATTAAATAGCTTGATAAGCGTATTCTACCAGACTTAGAGGCATGTTGTCACCATAATGAAGAGAATCACCAGGGCTAGGTACTATGCATGGGTCATATGACTCAGGGGTTTCGCGAACAATGGTGGAGATCATGTTAATCAAAGCGACAAAAGGAGGAGGTATATTAGATGGTGGGATTGGAAATGTACCCATCAAAGTTGAATCTTTTAAAAGACCCATGTCGACATTCTCATAACTGGGGGGTGTCATTGAGATAAAATGGATGTTGCTAGTATGGGCATCAAAATTAAAGAAGGCTAGTTGATCAACAATAACGGCCTTTCCTTGGTGCGAGAAACGTATCACACGGAAAATGGTAGATACAACTGCATGCATGGAATCAATCCAACTACGACCAAGTAGAAGATTATAATCAAGAGGTGCATCGAAGACCTCAACCTCTACATTGACTGATTTACCTTCTAACATAATAGACAATGAAGGAAGAACAACGTAAGGTTTAAAACCTGTACCATTGAATGCCTTAAGTGTATTGTGCGACTCGGTAAGGGCAGGAGAGCCAATGGATTTCCAACAAGTAACAGACATAACGCAAGTCGAGGATCCTTCATCAATAACGGTTCTACAAATATTCTTGTTTTCTACAACAACTTGGATGTGAAACACCAACTGAAGAGGAAGCCTCAGAATATGCTCTTCCAATTCAAAGATTATCAAATTGGTATCGGTAGGATCAATTCCACCAATAGACTTTAACAACACCTTCCGTTGAGTAGGGAAACTTTGAAGGACTTCGAGAGTCGACATTGTAGAGGGTGCTTGCACAAGGTCTTCTACAATATTGTAGTTTTGGGCAGCACATGCATGAGGATTAAATGAGGAATTTCGAACAATGCCCTTGGGAGGAGGACGAAGAACTCGTTCGAGATGAAGAGGACCGTTTGGAGGTGAAGTTGGGGGAGGAAGTTAAACCAACAAAGGTGGTATATCATTAACTTTCTCCTTCAATGGAGAATAATCTTTGGCTCGAGTTGCGATTGCAACTTCGTTCTTTTTAGAGTCACCAGTACACATAAGGACATAAGATGAGGTAGAAGTAGAGGGTTGGTCATGAATGACCAATTGGGCCTGCTGCTAAAAAGGAAACGATTGTGACAAGACGACATGTGTATAAGGCTTCCCGATCCCTTGGCGGAACTTAGTAACCTCAACGCGTCATGGACAATATTTCGTATAATGGTCGTCACCATAAGTAAGACAAGGGTAATGAGGTTTGCGTTTATCTTTCTCATCAGTGGGTTGTGTTTTAGCCTTGTCAGATTGTTGATTGTTATTTTTTTCCTCCTTATTCTTACCCTCCCCTTTCTTTTTATTTTGGTTTTTACCGGTAGGTGTGGATTGTACCGAGTTAACTTCAGAAGTTTTACCAGTAGGAGTAGGAGTAGGAGCATTTTGTACACTAGAAGTGGTAGAATTAGGATTGGTATGATTGGCGTGTGCAGATTGAGTCTCAACATGAAATGTGCCAATCACACCATCAATAACATGAGAAGTCGCTGGAGGGGTTGGGGTAGGATTCGTTGAAGGACGAGGAGCATCAGAGATCGATTTTTAAAGTGTGCTCGTTTGCGAATAAATAAGATCTAGTTACTGAGCATGACTAATCGCCCGCTCTTCAGTGATGACATCACCCATGGAAACATCACGGCGATAGGCCCAATGAATGATTTGGTAAACCACTCAGCCAATAGTTGATCAAGAAGAGGAATTTTGATTAAGCGTCTCCTCCTCCTCCACTCATGGATGTGATTAGAAATATGAGTGGAAGAAGATTGTTTAAAAGAACTCAAAATTTCGGTTCCTGTCTTGTATCGAATTGGAAACTTGTAATGTGTTAAAAAGGCCATGGATAGGGTATTGAAGTCATTAAATAATCCTCGGGGTAAGTCAATGTACCATTTTGCTGCCAAACCCATGAGAGTTCATTGGAAAAGTTGCAATCTTACGGAGTCATCCATGACATGGTTATTTGGGTCTTCTCCTACTCGACTGTAAAAATTAGTAATGTCAGACGGTAACTTGGCCTGTATGACGGGCCAATAAGGAGAATGTAAAATAGGATCATTCAAAATCCTAGACAAATTCGATAAATTTGAAGTGGCCAGAAAAGACAACTGTCTGTTCACTTGAGGAAACTAGTAGTTTTGAGGAGGAAGTCTTGTAGGTATACCAGTAGGACCGTAATAAGTCTGTAGATAATTATACGGTCCTGATAGATTCGGTTATGGAGGGTTTTTAGGAAGATTAGGTATGTTCCCTTTGAAAGGAACATTGGATTGAATTTTTTTTCCCTAGGTAGGATTCATAGAACCTGGATACGGTTGACTGAGATTAGGGAGAAAAAAAGAATTGACTTGAGGATGTTGTCCCCCAGACGGTTGTTGATTCCCTTGGAAAGGAAGATTCCAAGGTTGAGATTATAACGCAGGTATATTTTGTCGATAAACTAGGTTATGGCCTCCAACTTGAGGTTGCCCCCCAAGTTGAGGTTGTCCCCCAAATTGAGGTTTCCCCCCAACTTGAGGTTGACCTCCAACAAGAATCTGAAAACTAGAAGTGATAGAATGACCAATGCCTCCAACTGGATTGGAGCCACTAGGGCCAGGATGATTAGATCCCCCTAACAAAGGTGGAGGAGGAACGTAAGGCCCTCCAGAGAGAACCTGGGTAGGTGTAGGAACAAATTGACTAGAAACATTATACCCAAGAGGAAAAAAAAATCCAGACCCTCCGAATGGATTCTAGGTAGGGGTATCAATGGAAGTATTCAAAGCGTTATACCCATGGGGAAGTGATGGATTTGGTCTAAGAGGAAGTGGTGTTGCAATAGGATCTTGAGTGATAACCACATTTCCGGTAGAAACCTTGGTGGTCTGTGGGACCATAATAGAATGGGCCACCTGGAGAGGAAGAATTGAGTGAGAACCAACCAACAACTGGTTTGAAACTGTGGTGACAATACTGGTTGTGCCAGTAAAGTGATCTAAAGGTACCGTATATGTAACATACGTCTCAAGCACTTGCGATGCCATAGGTTGATCAAGACTCGCTCCTAGGTTACCATAAAGATCATGTACTGTAGAAGGGGCAGAGCTTAGGATTAAATATTTTGGCAGTGTGAGCCGGGGTTGTAAATGATTCACTTTGAAAAAGTGGATTGTCTACTCCATATCCTGTGTTAGGTCCAGTAGGTACTTCCGTATTCTCAACAACAACAATTTCTCCCGATGAGTTTATCTGGAGTAAATGTGGATCTCATCTAATACTCAATAACATATTCGAGGGAAGTCTAAAAACCTCTAAAGAATCCGAAACAATTATGAATTGCTCTAAAGAGTGTGAACTTCCAACTTCAGAATCTACTTCATTATTGACTACTTGCTCAGGAGAGCCTTCTGGTGAATTAGGAAGCAAAGGGAGGTAACTTTCCGGATCTTCCGGGGGTAGCCCTTGCATCCTACGTGAATGGAGAAGGCCGATGTTGGCTTAACCAAGTAAAGAACAATTTTTTTTTATGACCAACTAGAGAAACAAACAACACTCACTAATAAAATCTAGAAATCAAACCAAGCAAACAAACCTTCTTATCCTGAAGTCACTAGTTGGTGATGAAATCCAACATCGTGGAATCAAGACAAGAAGGGGTTGGGATAAAGTGGGTGGAAAATTTTCATTGACAACTTGCTTAACGGACTTACACCCTGGTGCAAGCTCCCACACATAATCATGGGTATACCCTCCAAGGAGCCCGAGTGAGTTTGCCCAACGTCGATTCCAGGTACCGTGAAGACTTGCCCCTCCACAGTCACCTCGTGTAAAGACCCTAAAGAGATAGGCTACTAAGGTTACCAACTACAACAATGATGCCCGGGGAAATAGTCGACAGTCTAATCCACGTGCAAAGGAAGGGTATCTAGCCCAAAATCAAATTGAGAGGCTCCCACATATAATCGTGGGTATACCTTCAAGTGACCCCCAATAATATGTGCAATCTCTACACCAAGACCAACAAAGCAGGGTGAGTAACTCTGCCAGTCCTAAAGAGACCTCGTGATTGACCCTTGTGTTAGAAGGGCTCCCCAAGATTTCAACTCTCCCTATCACAAGATACTATTGTGTGTTTTAATGCTTTGGAGAGTGTGCCTTACAACCTATTCCAAAGTGCCATCCTAGCTAATGTCGGTGAAAATAATTCCTAGAAAATAAAAGTTGCTAATAAATTTTAAAGTTACGCTGTATTTTAAAGCCGTTGTTTACTCAAAAGGGAGATGGAAATGAAACTGATGATGTTGTGACCTTGACCAATAAAATGTAAGAAGAGATGAATGTACAATCTTTCAATTCAATGAACTCTAATTACAATAGGGAGAAGGTATTTCTTTTGAAGTACAAAAAACTACGAATTGCAATTTCTTAATTTCGAATGAACTAAATGCCAAATAGTCATGAACTACAAAATTTTCCAACTCTTCTACTTTAACAAATATTTCAAACATAAAATTTCCTTGTGAAAGATTACTAAAAAGAGTAAATGAATTCAATTCTTCCTTTCCCAAATCAAATCAAGATTGCAATGATGAAAGGAAAATGTAATCCAAGAAAATCAAAACATTCTCAGCACAATTCCCAAATCAAACTCGTAATATAGACAAAAATGAAAAAGATAAGAAAACCTTTTGTCACATGCAAACAAAAAGTGTTTCTCAATCAACAAACAATCTGGTAAGTGAAATCAATCCAAAACCTCAAATAAACCAAAGACCCTTTAACGAACAAGCACTCAGATCAAGATCCCAAGATTATATCCTTGTGACAAAGATCAAAAGCAAAAAACTTGCAAAATCATGAAGAAAGACTTTCAATCACTGAAAACCAATCAAAAGCAAGTTGTAAAATCATGAATCAATCAAACACTGGCATCATAAGTTCACCCTAGGCCATTAAGGAAAAATTGGGTGAAAAAACAGAAGATAAATTGGCTCACTCCAACAAATCCTACAGGAATCGTCGCAGGTTGGTTGTGGACACAGTGCAACGTGCTAAGGTCGTCGCAGGCTACCGATTGAGCACAGTGCGACGTTGTCACACTGGATTGGACAAACATGGTGTGACATATGAAATTCATTGCAGGATGCCAATATGGTACAGTGCGACGATCTATGTAAATGAGGAAAAAATGGAAGAAATACAAAAATCTAATTGAACTTTTAGACCTAGGGAGTCCAAATGGATCACCCACATAATCAGAGAATGAATTTAATTAGAGGAATGTAGGCTAAAAGAAAACAAGAAGAAAAAAACCAAAAAGGAAGTTGAATCCCCAGTATGGTCACTAATTTTGTTATTGGATTAATTGGTAAATGTGGACATAAATAGATCTCCCTAGATCCACTCGGAACTAGAATAAAACATAACAGAATATGATGCTTTTCCTAAGCTCTAGCTATTGAGTTTACTAGTTAACAAGAGATAGACAACATACCGTTTAGATGTCTTTTCCTCTTGCCATTGCCATCTTAGATTTGTTCCAAAGCTCCAAAGATATTGAACCCGCAAGGGAACACAAACCAACCAAAGTGAAAGAAATATAATATACTCAACAAGAACCTATGTATGTGATCAAGGAATCATACAATAAAACAAGACTAGTTTTATGGGAAAGAAACATATCACTGTATCATATTAAAATGAAAGTGGAGATTATAACCAAAGCCTTGATGTCACAAGGTCCCCTTTCGATGGCCCTTTTCTCCAACACACGCACTTTCTCAAAAGCCTTTGAATGAAGAAGATCCACCATGTATCTTGTAGAACTAAGACAAAACTCCCAAGAAGAAGTAGAAACTCTTCATACAAATCTTATCCTATTCAACCTTATCCTTTTCCATGAGAGATCCCTCTTTATATAATGTGAAAGAGAGAAGGTTGAGGAGATTCGGGTGATCCCACCAAATCAAATAAGCGAGTAAGATACAAATCGTTCGGAGGCCACTTCATCTTCTAGAAGATCCCTTCTAGAACTTTCATGAAGTTTGACTTTTCCTTAGCTTTTGGCATCGTTTCACCCTAGGTATAGTGCAACCTACAGAGACGTTGCAGTCCATCTCTAGAGTAGGATGCGACGATCAGGGATCGTCACACCCCATGCATTTTGCAGGGTGCGACGACCTTCCTTAATAGGGTTTTTGAGAAGAGAAAGCGAATCACTTTCCTCATGGAGAAAGACTCTTTTTATCTTTTCATGGGAACATGAACACATGTTGTCAATGGATCACTGGGGTGACCAAAATAATGTGTAACACCACCATGTCTTCTTCTCCAATTTCCCACCCAATGCCATTAAACTATTCTCTAAGATCTTATGTCTTCAACAAACGATCTTGTAAAATTTCATCCATTTTGATTGAAAACAATGAATTTTCAAGGAAGAAGGCCCTGGATTTATTTGAAGTTTCATTTAAATCCTTTAGTCGCTTCCAAATAAATATAACAACACCTCCTATCCACACTTTGGGAAGAATTTCATCGATGTTTGAAAGATTTATTGGTATCACCACTTCTTTATTTTTCTCATCAAACTTGGTTTGACCATTTCCAACTATTGTTGGTCATGTTTCTTTTCTCAACACACGTTGATCCAAACCCATGTACTAAAAAATGGTTAACATAGGTTGTTTCGAGGTACTAAAATTTTCCCAGAAAAATTTGGTTAGTCAACTTTCATGATTGTAAGTCTTTATTTTTAACAAAAATATGAACTTACCAAATTTTTTTTGTTATTATTTTTTAATTAATTAGTTAATTTTTATTTTAATTTATTAATTTATTTTTTTCAAATGATAAACTTGGCTTTCAAACCCAAAAATAAATTATACTTATCTTTCTTTCTTTGAAATCCCTTTCAATTTTTTTGTGTGTATTGAAAAGGAGTTCCTTAGTTTATCAATGATCTACACAATCTCTAGGCCTTCACCCACTTTGACTCCCCTTCTTTGTGGCTCTGATACCAAAATTACAAAAACCAAACACACTAAGAAACCAAAAAGGAAAGAAAAAATACTTACAGAGAAAATACCTCTTGGTTAAGAGGTTAAACTACAACTTAGGTAGTATATATTCTTATGTATGTGATTGAGGCTATATGCCACTAGAAATCACATGAACCCACTGGACATAGCCTCAACAATGACCACATGGGATACTAGTGTTGAGGAAAAGGTAGGAGGAACCTTACTTAAGCATTTTCAAATCTTGTTGGGCTAAGTCAAGATAGTTGGGAATGTTACCTGAGGTTTATAGCCTTAAAATAAAAGAAACAATCACTTAATCCATAGGTATTAAGTACGAAGGACCAAGACTGATTTTATATATATTATATGTAACTGTGCAAAATGAATAAACTAAGCAGAAATTACATGAATATGTGCATGGATAAGAGACAAGGATAAAAGCAAAATCTGAACCAATCATCAAAATAGACATGTGAGACTGAAATCATAAATATGGATTTTATATTGATTTCATTCTGAGATACAAATTTGAATTCTCTTTATAAACCCCTGCGAGGTTAGGGACCAAAGTCCGATTTAGAAGCCTCTGATGGGCAGCATACAAACAAACTTTGACAACAAAAGAAAACTGAAGATAAAGATCTGGATTAGCTTGCCACAAAATGCTATCGCTTGACTCTGCAAAATATTCTTATTCATGCAATTTAATTCATAGACAAACAAGAACATACAAACTGCCAAAGATAAATCATACACCTTTAAAGACAAGCTGCTAAAACATATGATTGAGTTTTGAATCATGCTGTCTTCAATAAGACCTTGTTGTCATCAAGATGGTTAAGCCTTCTAGTAACTCAGAATGAATGAAGAATGGAAGTATCTCACAAGTCTAGAACAAACCTTATAAAAGAAGTTATCCTTCTATTCTCTCTTACTCCTTGTCTCTTCATTTGATTGAGCTTTTATTCTTCCTCAATAAATTATGGTAGTTCAACTACCTTTCTTTTGTTAAGCTTAATTAACTTAACTAATTAGCTAAGACAAATAAATAATAATAAATATATAGATAAGGGTCTATTTAAATAATAACTAAATAGGTGGGACCCCTTGTCACTCCAATTTTCATTTCTTTAATAATCATCAAAACATGAAATATAATACCCCAAATATTTATTTCAAATATCCGCCTTGTAACTCTCATCCTCATATTAATTAATCAAATATTTTAATATCAACAAAATAGAACATGACTATATCCAAAAATAAGCATTATATTCATGATGTCCAAAACTGTCTAAATATGTATTTGTTGTCCAAAATACTGTCATATCAAATAAAAAGATTGTCCTCAAAAGAAAATAACATTAATCAACATTAAAAACCATATTTGTTGTGAGAGACATTTTGCCTCTTTTCACTGCTGCCCTCTTTAGATACCATTTCTGATTTATCTTGTGCAATAGCCTTCAATTGATGGGAACCTTGTGGGTGGACTTCACTAATGACATGTCTAGCTTGGAAAAGTTGATTTAACTCTTGCGGATCAACATCAAAATGTATCAAAAATCATGGCCTTTTTATGGCCTCTTTGCCAATTATTTCCTTTGCCTCTATTAACACCTCTGCCATTGCTGCCTCTGCTAAAGAAACTCATCCTGAAGAAATATTCCAATCATGTTATGAAAACTCTTAACAATCCATGCATCAACACCCTACCTAAATAAAATAAAAAAGTTGGCTCTATCATTCACAAAAGAAGCACATGCAATCCATCCATCCATCATACTTTTAAACTCAATAACCAATTTCCATTTAAACAAGGAGTGATAGGGATATTGGGAAGATGGGGGGATTTTTAATGAACAAAAAATGGTAGCATGGACGGGAAGCAACCAACGAATACTGTTCAAGAAAATGCATGGGTAACTTCTTTACAAAAAAAAAAATGTATCCATATCCAAACTTCCAACACCAGTCATCTTCTAGTCCCTTTCCTTTCCTGTTGATCCTTTCTCTCTCTTTTTTTTTTTTTATGAAATTCATAGTAATAGAACATGGGATGTTTTAAAATGTATTTGGGAAGGCGATGGGCATGTAATGAGAATAAAGTGAGATAATGAATGAGAATGAGACGATTACTACTCTATTACATGAAATAACATTTATTGAAAAATTGACATTGACATCATTTGCCAAAAACTTCCCTCTATTAACAATTCAAATCCAAGATACAACATTTTTTATAGTGCTTAATATAAAACCCAATGANATATATATATATATATATATATATATATCCATTAGCAGAACGTTGCATAAGAGACTATTTACAAAGTCGTTTGAAATAATTAATACTAGATTACCTCAAGCCATCAAGGGAGGCTAAGAAAAAAAACATAAAACCATCGACCGTTCACTATACAACACTTATATCACAACCCCAATACTTGTTGCATAAACAGACTGGGTTCAGAACCCCATGTGAAACTGGTAGTTATCTTTTTTCCCAAACCATATAACTTCAAAATCGACCAAACCCTCATAGATATATAACAAACGAACCAAGACTTCCTATTTATAACCAATCCTTTCCACTGTCGGGTTATCACCATAACAAACATCAAGGCCAGAGTTCAAATTTAATAATTTCCATATATAAAAAAAAAAAAGAGGTCTGGGAAAACATAAGGGCGAACTACCAATAAGGGGTTTGCAAAACAAAGCGACCATTTATTTCCATAACAAACTTTGCATAGGATTCCCATGGTAGCTGCAAGGAAAATGCACATGTCTCACATATATTCACAAACAACAAAATGCTAATTCGAAAGAGCTGCAAGTCTTCCAAGGATTGGTTAAAGGGTATGGCATTATGCAATAATCACTAAAAACCCAACTGTTCTTTTATTTCACAGAGAAAACCCTTCGAATTTTATTCACCAGAGATGAGCGAAACCAAAAGTATTTACCATAATTCTTTGCCCAAAGTCATAACAAAATAAGCAACATTCGTTCTGGGTGCAACACAACACATATTTCAAACATAATGGAATTCCGAACATAATTCCCAACCTGAAACGTTTAAACGCCAATAGGAAGAAAACCCATTTAAATATAATTTGCGTAATCGTAATACCCACATACATCCATTATAATATTCAGAAAGAAAATACGCTTTATTAGCAAATCTAAGAGCCAACATCATGATTCTATTCAGAGCAGAGCTATAGTTCATGAATGGAGAGGTAAGAATCAACATACGTGTGAGGAAAATGCCAAAAATCCAACAAGCACCACTATTCCTTCAAAGGCCGAGAAAAGCAGAGGCAACACTAGCCAAAGCAACCAACACAAGCGCAAAAAAGTGAATGTGGCGAGCCCGAGGTAGGGTAAGAACGGCGTGCAATAATTGCACATAGTTTCCCACATTAATTGTCACCCACCACTTCCAAGTATGGAGCACGCCCAAACCACCATAACATTTTCACAAAGCACATAGTTAACCATATGTATCAAATCCCGCCCCCCCCCAACATATTATTTCCATTTGCCAAATTTAATCGACATCATACAACCATTCTTTAGCACCAAAACAATCATGTCCCACATTCCTTGCTAGTGAAGGATTATAATTGCACATAACATATCAATTTTCCATAACATATACAAGTATACCATAAGTGCAACACACCATAACTTGCAATGTGGCTCATGCTTGAAGTTTGAACAAAATGCCAAAATATATGTGTAGCAAGAATAAACTAAGATACTTATCAAAACAAACATTTTCCTCCTTTCTATATTTTCAAATTAAATTGCTAGCACACTCATCATTCATCCATTTCACATGGAAATTGGCTTGAATTTCTGTGTTTATTCTCAAACTATAGAATCCTTTTTTGCAAGGTAGTCATGAGAGAAAATCAAAGAAGCCTCTTTCATCATTATTAATCATAAGGGGGGCCCACCTATTTAGTTTATTATTAAATATATATAAGTAATAATACATTGCAACCCATTTGCAGACAGGGATTCCATGTTACGCTTTTGGGTGCCAACAAACTGACGACTCCACAGGGAAATCTATTCTCAACATATTTAGAACTTAGAATGTTTGGTTTTGCAGACTGATAAAAGTAGATGATTAAAAACTACTGAAAATAATAGTTATGCAACAAGGGGAAAAAATATGGTTTAAAGGAAATAATGAGACGAGACTTCCGGGGATAACTTATGGAAAGTGAGATATATGAGGGGAGTTGGTCCTGTATGCATTACAATCGAATAAGATTCATAATTGATAATGCTTTTAAGAATTTCAAGGAGACTGCTTCTAATATGCTCTTGAATCTCATGATGGATGGAAGAAACAAAACCAACTATACTACAACAATATTGAAAGCCAAAAAGCTATTCCAGTGATGTCTCAAAAGAGGACATCATGACAGCTGTGTGTATCTTATTTTCATCGATCAACAATATTTATAGAATGACATTGTTATGGAAAAATTGATCCAGACTTTATTTATGATGATTACACGAAACAAACAACGAAAATTAAAACTCAACAAACCAAAGTAAAAACAAAGTAAAAGATTATATACAACAGTCATGTTTATACAAAGGACCAATGATCAAGTTGATTCCACATAATGTTTCAAGTGGGAACCATTAGTACTGTAAAAAAACAATCACTCCTTCATGTCCTTAAGAAGGTAAGAATTTGTGTCGATGATAAAAGCGATTTTGAAAGGACCTATCCATATTTTGTGGAATTTAGAATGTCTATCTCTTTCAACATGGGTTGAGTCCCATAGTAGGACTTTGTCGTCAATCTTGAATTCAACAAACTTTTCTCGTTTGTTAAAATATTTTTTCACCGTTTGCTGCCTTCTTTTTAGGTTCTCCAAGGAAAAGTTTCTTTCTTCTTCGAGGGCTAACAATGCATTTATCCTTTGGGGAGCATTAGAAGAATTTAATTCTTCAGTCTATAACATCAGCCATAAGGAGCAAAGCTCTATTTCAATACGTAGAATAACCTCTTGGCCATATGTGAGCTGAAAGGGAGTAAATCCTGTACTTTCTTTAGTGGTTGTACAGTCTGCCCATAGAGCATAAGTGAGAAGTGTGTGCCACTAGCGAGGTTTGTCTTCTATGATTCTCTTTATGATCCTAACCAGATTATTGTTAGTGGAATATGGTTTCCCATTTCCTTGAGGGTAATAAGAAGATGAAGTGAAATGTTTGGCACCTTTTTTAGCCAAATATTGTGTGAATTTTGCAGAAATGAAGGCCAAGCCATTGTTCATAATGATCTCTAATGGGATGTCGAATCTGAAAAATATATTAGATTCTAGGAAAGAAATTACTTTCTCATCTTGTGTGTTTCTAAGAGGGACAACCTCGGTCCACTTAGTAAAGTAATTAGTGGCTATCAAAATAAAGATATGCCCTCTAGAAGATGGAGGATTGATAAGACCAATAAAATATAGACTCCATTTAGAGAAAGGGAAATCCAGGAGGACAGGTTGTAAAGGCATGGAAGAAAGATGTTCCTTCCCAACGATTTTTTGGCATTTATCACAGGATCTTGCAAATTTATATGAATCGTGGAATATCAAAGGCCAGTAGTAACCATTTCTTATGATCTTAAAAGTAGTAGCCTTAGCAGAAAAATGGCCATCGATGTGAATGACAGAGGTTGATGATCCATGGATTTCGTGTAGCAATTTGTGTACTTCCCCATCATTTACACATAGAAGTAACAAACCATCAACAAACCTCCTAAAAAAGATCTCCTAAAATGATATACTTGGAAGATTCAAGGCAGAGTCTCCTTCTCTAGTGAGGATCCAACCCATCTGGAGACCTTTGATACTGCAATTAATATATCATATTTTTATACCAAGGATGTTCGGTTAGAGAAAGATTTTGATTGTCAATATAAAACAACGTTGAAAGAAGATTATCTTGGTTGTCAAGTTCTTCACTTGGTTCAGTGTGTTTAGCTAAGTGAAGGGCTAGGTCTCGTCCCTTGAATGTCTTCGAAGTTATGATCGTCAAATCATGCTCCTAATATTTGGCATGCCAATGTGAAAGTTTTTCTGAAAGATAAGTTTGTGAAAGAAGAAACTTGACAGTAGGAAAAGGGACTTTTACCTGCGTATGTTTTCCCAAAATAAAATGGCAATTTTTTTCTATATCCTTGACAAGAGAAAAAGCACGTTTCTCAATATAAGAGTATTTGATCTCATTGCCTGATAGACTTTGACTCATGTAGGCTACATGTTATTCATTTTTCTGGTCATCACATTGTAAGAGGATAATAGAAATCGCCTCCTTGGTGGCATTGGTATATATGATAAAGTATTTCCCAAAATCCGGTTTTGCCAAAACCAGTGCGGAGATGACTGCTTTATTAATCCTAATGAAAGAATTATCGACATCATTTGTCCAAGAAAAAGAACGATCTTGCTTCAAAATATTATGGATTGGTTTAACCATGACAACAAAATTAGGAACAAATCTACAGACAAAATTAATAATTCCCATGAAAGCTTGAACTTCTTTCTTGGAGGTGGGGGCAGGGAGGTTTAGAATGATAGTAATCCTCTCAGGATCTATGCTTATCTCTAAATTAGAAACAATGTGACTGAGGAGCTTACCCTTCGTGACACCGAAAATAGACTTGGAAGGATCTAAATAAATGCCAATTTTTTTGCAGTGCATGAGAACTTTTCTAAGATGACCAAAATGATCCAACTGGTTTTTAGAATAAATAGTCAAACCATCAAGATAAAATTGGATAATCTTAGCGATTAGATCGTCAAAATATATCTGCATAGCTCTTGTAAAGGTGACACCTGCATTAGATAAGACAAAAGACATGCGTTCATAAGAGAATGTGCCATAGCGTCTGGTATATGTGGTTTTATACCTATCAAAGATTTTTACCTTGATTTGATTATACCCAAAAAAATCATCAAGTAAGGACATCATTTGAGACCCTACAACCTATTGTAAAATCATTTCCATATTAGGAAGCGGAAAATGGTCTTTGACACGTTCTTTATTCAATGCACATAAATCAACACATAATCTGATCTGGCTAGTAGTTTTCCGAACAAGAACTAGGTTTGAAACCTAGTCAGAATGGCATGTTGTATGAGAGAAGGATCAAATCTGACGCAAGCTACCCCTCGCGGGCCAGCCGCTCTCACCAGGACCTCTTCATCTCCGCTCCGAAGAGTTGTGCTGCTCTTCTGATCCCGTTTCAGGACTCTTCTTCACCCATAGGATACTCGGATGATCTCCCGACAGTTATCTAGGGGAATCGGGTTTCACGATATCGCGAACCCTGCATGCACGTTCTCGTGCACTTCCAAACCCCGAGCCTCGAGTTCTGATGGTCAACGGTCAACCCTCGGGATATCGCCACTCGCGATGTTAACGCCCTGATTTTCTAAACTCCAAGTCCCGAGGTGTCAATTCCCCGAGACTGCGCCACCTGTATTCCACTAACCTTCGAGGCCCACACTGCCACGTCACTTTGGGACTTCGCGGATCGCAAGTCCACGATGCAATCTTTCCCTGTTGCCAGAAACCTCGAACGCCGACTCTGTGGGATTTCGTGCCACCTGTCCCCACTCTAATCGACGGTCCCCGTTGAATCGGGAAATTGCTACTCGCGATTTCAAAGGATAAACTCTTACCTTGCCATACACCGAACGTTGATATGCGATGGCGTGATTCTTTGCGCACCTATGAGTTGACTTCCTCGCAACTCCTCTTGGACCTAATGGTCGACGGGAACTCGCGATTCTTCACAGCAATTTCAAGTCATCGAGTCTCTTCCTCTTGAAGAGTCCTTCGCCCCGAAGCTTTTCCTGCTCAAACTTCTCCTGGTCCTTTTTTCTGGAAGTCACAAGGGACTATTCCTCCTGAGCTTCACCAACTCTGATTCTTCAAAGACTTCTGCGTAAGCTGCTTACGCTCGACCTTCAACCACTTTCAAGGGTTGAACTCAGCCAGACTCTATGTCCTCCTGACAATAGCAGTCCTGTCTTCTTTTTCTCAGGCTCGCCTCTGAGACTTCAATCTAACCTGAACTTCACCTGCACGGTTCGAATAACCCAACACAATTCCGGTAGAGGAGAATAAGAGTTTACCTGTAGAGCCCCCTCAACGCACTCTATGCGGAGGAATTCGACTGCACTCTATGCAGGAATCTCCTGGCTCGAACAGAGAAAC
>ML789624.1:184386-200295 GCA_009831015.1 Picea engelmannii | reverse complement strand
TAATCTGCCATGAAATTACATATGCAGCATATACAATGAAGGCATAACAAGAAGCAAGTATGCAACAACATAATATCAACAACACACAGAGAATAATCACAGCCATGGAATTGAATCAAAGATTTCCTATTAATTCAATATCTGTACATGGGGATTCTTCACCAATTCTCTTCTTTGCTCTCTCCTTGCTCCTGAATGCTAATGTTGCTTCGAATATATATCCCTACAATAATACAAAGGAGGGTGCCTATATTCCGTTTTCCCTCTCGAAAGCAAAACTGTCTAATCTAGACTTAATTAATTTATCTACTTGCATTAAATCTAATAAATGCCTCAACTACTTAAGGACGAGAGATTATCTGCTCAAGGTCCGTTACAATGTACAAGTGCGCTTCATTACACCAATGCATTAATGTTTGGCACACCAAATATCAAAATATTTGAAAGTTTGAATGCTGGCGCTCTCCAGCTGTCTTTTCTTTGCTCCACGCGCTGGCTCGCTTGATGAGTGAGCGATGCTCCAGCATCATACTCGTTCGGCTCAAAGATTTCATGGGCTCCTGTCCATGAGCTCCTGCACGGTGTGACCATGCTTCTGTATGACTGCCTCTATTTCCCAGCTGGCATCCTCCACTAGGTGATTCTTCCATTTCACCAGGTATCCAAAATATTGCTTTCTCCTGGTCTTCCTTCCCACTCGCTTGTCCAGAATACACTCCATCTGAGGCTTCTGTGCAACTGGAAATTGTTTCTGCCACTGGACCACTGGTTCATCAGTTCCAGTTTCTGCATCCTTGGCCCTGTATGGGTATAAATACGAAATGTTGAAAATCGGAGATATCCCGATGCCCTCTGACAACTCGATTTCATATGCATTTTGCCCAAACTTCCTCAAGACTTTGCATGGCCCAATCTTTTTCATCTTGAGTTTATTGTATGTTCCCCTTGGGAACCTTTCCTTCCTCAGGTGCGCCAGAACCATGTCTCCAACTTCAAACTGAAATTGCCTCTTTCTCTGATCGGATCTGCGCTTATACTCTTGGTTGGACTTTTGCAGTCGCTGCTTCACCTCCGCGTGAAGTCCTTTCATCGCCTCCGCGAACTCCTCAGCTCTCGCGCTGCTAGTTTCAGCCTATTCTGACTCCCTGAGTTCAGAAACTCCCCTCGGCTGTGTCCCATACAAAATTTGAAACGGGCTCTTACCTGTACTCCGATTCACCGAATCGTTGTACGCGAATTCTGCCTGTGGTAGGATTTGATCCCAGCTGTTGTGATGCTCTGCCACCAATCTCCTCAATAAATCTCCCAGGATTCTATTGACCACTTCCGTCTGTCCATCTGTCTGCGGATGGTATGCTGAGCTAAAAGCTAAATTAGTACCCAGCTTCTTCCATAGGGTCCTCCAAAAATGACCTATGAACTTTGTGTCCCGATCCGAGACTATGCTTCTCGGCAATCCATGCAATCTGATAATTTCTTTGAAAAATAAATTCACGATGTGGGTGGCATCGCTAGTCTTATGAAACGGAATAAAATGTGCCATTTTCGAGAACCTGTCCACCACCACAAAGATGGAATCAACTCCTCGTTGTGTTCTCGGCAGTCCTAGCACAAAATCCATGCTAATTGCCTCCCATGGTCTCTCAGGTATAGGCAATGGCTGATAGAACCCTGTGTTCTGTTTTCGGCCCTTCGCATGTTGACATATCCTGCACTTGTCAACAAACCTCTTTACGTCTGCTCGCATGCCTGGCCAAAAATACGATTCGCTCAGCTTCACGAATGTTTTGTCATGTCCAAAATGTCCTGCTAATCCACCGCTGTGTTTTTCCTTCACTAAATTCTCCCTCATGGAGCAATTCAGAATGCAGAGTTGATTGCCCCTGAACAGTAATCCTTCCTGGATCATATATTCCATCCATGGGCTCCGATCCCTGAGAACTAGATTCTCAGCTGCCTCGTATGCTTCTGCAAAATCTGCATCAGCTGCATACATATCTTTCAGATTTTCAAAACCCAAGGTTTTGACTCTGAACTCCTGCAGCAGCAAACATTTCCTGCTCAAAGCATCAGCTACTTTGTTAGCAGTCCCTGAAATGTGCTTGATCACAAACGTGAAATTTTGCATATACTCTACCCATTTCGCATGCTTCTGGTTCAACTTCTACTGTTGACTCACGAACTGCAATGCGTGATTATCACTATATAACACAAATTCTTTGGGTATTAAGTAATGCCTCCACTTTTTCAATGCCTATATGATGGCATAAAACTCTTTGTCATACATAGAGTATTTCAGTTTCGCATCATCCAATTTCTCGCTGAAATATGCTATAGGCCTGTCATCCTGACTCAGGACCCCTCCAACAGCATATCCATTGGCGTCACACTTCACCTGAAAGGTCTTCTGAAAATCAGGTAACACCAGAATTGGTTGCTCTGTTATCTTACGCTTCAACAGATTGAAGCTCTTTTCAGCCTCTGCTATCCAATGAAAAACTTTATGCTGCTTCTTCACGGTGTCCATCATCGCGGCGCTAATTCCACTGAAATTCCGAATGAATTTTCGGTAGAAACTAGCTAATCCATGGAAGCTCCTTACCTCAAAAACATTCCTCGGCGATGGCCATTTCCTTATTACTTCAACCTTCTCAGGGTCCATCTTTAATTCATTCGCCGAGATTACAAAACCCAAATAAATGAGTTAAGTTTGCATGAACGAGCACTTCTTCAAATTTATCAGCAACTTCTCCTGCTGTAGCCTCCTCATTACGATGGCCAAATGTCTCAAGTGTTCATCTCTAGTTTCGCTGAAAATCAGTATGTCATCTAGATACACGACCACAAATTTGCCAATAAATTCCCGCAGGACTTCATTCATCAGCCTCATAAATGTGCTCGGCGCGTTTGTCAAGCCAAACGACATGACCAGCCATTCGTACAAACCCTCATTTGTCTTGAATGTTGTCTTCCATTCATCTCCCTCTCTCATCCGGATCTGATGATATCCGCTCTTGAGATCGATCTTCGAAAAATAATTTGCCCCACTCAGGCAATCCATCAAGTCATCCATTCTCGGCAGTGGAAATCTGTACCTGATGGTGATTTTATTTATCGCCTTGGAGTCTATACACATCCTCCAGCCTCCATCCTTCTTTGGACTCAGTACTGTCGGAACAACACATGGACTCAGACTCTCTCTGACCAGTCCCTTGTCTTGCAGATCCTGTACCTGCCTTTTGACTTCCTCGTTCTCCTGAGGTGTCAACCTGTATGCTGCCTTGTTCGACAAACTTGCTCCGGGTATGAGGTCAATATGGTAACTCACACTCCTCATCGGTGGCAACGAACGAGGTATCTAGTCCACGATGATATCAACGAACTCTCCCAACAGTTCCTGAATCTCATCTGGCAAGTCGTCCATTCTTGTGCTTGTCAGGACAATTCTTGGTTTCCTGACAACAAAGAATTGTGGATCTTTATTCTTCTCCATTTCTGTGAGAAGTTCTTTCCCACTCATGAGAAGTATGGTGCTGGTTACTTCCGGCTTCACTTCTTTATCCTTTATCGGAAGTAATCTGTGTGTCCTCCCATCCTTCTCCAAGGTGTATGTGTTCATCCTCCCATCATGAACAACATTCTTGTCATACTACCATGGTCTACCCAGCAATATATGACATACATCCATGGGAATGACGTCACATAGAATCTCATCATGGTAATTCCCAATTTTGAATTTAACTAAGCATTGTTTAGTGACACTTACCCGGTGTCCTTTCTGTAACCACGAGACTTTATATGGACTCGTGTGCTTAGTTGTTTCCAGCTCCAGCTTTTCCACCATCTCGGTCGAAACAAGATTGTCAGTGCTTCCGTTGTCCACGATCACCTTGCACTTTCTATCTTTGGCTGTGCAAGCGGTCCTGAACAGTCTGCTCCTTTGCACTGCGCTCTCCACCTCTTTCTCAGGTGCCAAAAGAATCTTGTGCATCCCAAGCGACCTTCCGCTGTCAGCATCTTCTGTCTCAGCATCACGCCTCTGCGCCTCAGTGATGTGAGCTTCACTTCTGTCCATTTTCCTATCTGGACAGTCAACGGCTTTATGTTCGTCTTTACCACATGTAAAACATGTGACTCCTCCTCCTCTGCCTCGTCCTCTGCCTTGGGTACGAGGAATTACGTTGGCGTCAGCATATCCGCCAACCTGCTCCGTATGCTGCCTCCTCGGCTCAGTATATTGCTGCCGTTGCTGTGAGGTTCCACCTCTTTCAGCTTTTCCCTGAGGCCTCTTCCAACCCTCCTTGGGCTTTTGAGTTCTTTCTGGGGAAACTGCTTTGCCTCGGGGCTGGCTCTTGCCTCGCCCTCGCTGTCCCTGCTTGCGGCTCAGCTTCTCCTCGGCTTTTAAAGCCATCTGGTACGCATCCTCAACTGTTCGGATGGTAACCATGTTCATCTCGTCCTGAATGTCGTACCTCAATCCATTCAGGTATCTCGCCACCTTCTCGTCATCACTTTCCCGATGACCAGCTCGAATGTTGAGCCTGTAAAATTCTTCGGTGTACTCTTTCACCGTCATCAACTTCTGTCTCAGGTTCTGCATATGCCTCAACAGTGTGATCTGGTAATCTCTGGGGATGAACTTCGCTTTCATCTTCGCGATCATCCTGTCCCAGCTCTTGATCTTTTGTTTTCCCTTGGAACGTCTGTCTGCCTGCATCTCGTCCCACCATAAGGCTGCATGCCCCTTCAACTTTGTGACATCATGTCTTATCTTCTTATCCTCTTCGATATCTTCGTAATTGAAGTAGGTGTCGAGTGCTCGGATCCAATCCAGCAACTCTTCCACGTCTAGGCTCCCCTCATAGATGGGAATGTCCATCTTTGTCTTCGAGCTCATCCTGGAGATGGCTCTGATCAACCGCTTGGTTGATGCATCCTCTGCTGAGACCTCTTCAGCATCGTGCCCATCTTCCTCTTCAACTTCGGAATCGCTGAACTCTCCTGCGTCGACTCCACGCCTTTGGGTGGTCTCCATTTCTTCGAGTCTCGCCCTGAGATCCCGTATTTGACGCTCCATCTCTGGATTCCCTGTCGGTCTTCCTCTCCTTCGGGCATCCCTGTCTTCACGATCAGGTGACTGCCTCTCCCTTCTCGGCGGCATGGTGAATCTCTGTCTCTGCTTCAGAAAGCAAAGATACTCCAAGCTCTGATACCACTTTGACGCAAGTCGTGTGTATCAGAGTGCTTTCCCTTTCTCCTTCCCTTCTCTCGCCTGAAATGTACAGACAAGATTTTGGGCTCTGATACCACTCTGACGCAAGCTACCCCTCGCGGGCCAGCCGCTCTCACCAGGACCTATTCATCTCCGCCCCGAAGAGTTGTGCTGCTCTTCTGATCCCGTTTCGGGACTCTTCTTCACCCACAGGATACTCGGATGATCTCCTGGCAGTTATCTCAGGGAATCGGGTTTAACGATATCGCGAACCTTGCATGCACGTTCTTGTGCACTTCCAAACCCCGAGCCCCGAGTTCCGATGGTCAACAGTCAACCCTCGGGATATCGCCACTCGCGATGTTAATGCCCTGATTTTCTAAACTCCAAGTCCCGAGGTGTCGATTCCCCGAGACTGCGCCACCTGTATTCCACTAACCTTTGGGGCCCACGCTGCCACGTCGCTTCGGGACTTCGCGGATCGCAATTCCACGATGCAATCTTTCCCTGTTGCCAGAAACCCCGAACGCCGACTCCGTGGGATTTCATGCCACCTGTCCCCTCTCTGATCGACGGTCCCCGTTGAATCGGGAAATCGCTACTCGCGATTTCAAAGGATAAACTCTTACCTTGCCAATCACCGAACGCCGATATGCAATGGCGTGCTTCTTTGCGCACCTACAAGTTGACTTCCTTGCAACTCCTCTTGGACCTAATGGTCGACGGGAACTCGCGATTCTTCACAGCGATTTCAAGTCGTCGAGTCTCTTCCTCTTGAAGAGTCCTTCGCCCCGAAGCTTTTCCTGCTCAAACTTCTCCTGGTCCTTTTTTCCGGAAGTCACAAGGGACTATTCCTCCTGAGCTTCACCAACTCTGATTCTTCAAAGACTTCTGCATAAGCTGCTTACGCTCGAACTTCAACCACTTTCAAGGGTTGAACTCAGCCAGACTCTATGTCCTCCTGACAATAGCAGTCCTGTCTTCTTTTTCTCAGGCTCGCCTCTGAGACTTCAATCTAACCTGCACTTCACCTGCACGGTTCGAATAACCCAACACAATTCCGGTAGAGGAGAATAAGAGTTTACCTGTAGAGCCCCCTCAACGCACTCTATGCGGAGGAATTCGACTGCACTCTATGCAGGAATCTCCTGGCTCGAACAGAGAAACAATTTGAAACTTATTCTCGCCTCTCTCCCAGATTTCTAATCTGCCATGAAATTACATATGCAACATATACAACGAAGGCATAACAAGAAGCAAGTATGCAACGACATAATATCAACAACACACAGAGAATAATCACAGCCATGGAATTGAATCAAAACTTTCCTATTAATTCAATATCTGTACATGGGGATTCTTCACCAGTTCTCTGCTTTTCTCTCTCCTTGCTCCTGAATGCTAATGCTGCTTCGAATATATATCCCTACAATAATACAAAGGAGGGTGCCTATATTCCGTTTTCCCTCTCGAAAGCAAAACTGTCTAATCTAGACTTAATTAATTTATCTACTTGCATTAAATCTAATAAATGCCTCAGCTACTTAAGGACGAGAGCTTATCTGCTCAAGGTCTGTTACAATGTACAAGTGCGCTTCATTACACCAATGCGTTAATGTTTGGCGCACCAAATATCAAAATATTTCAAAGTTTGAATGCTGGCGCTCTCCAGCTGTCTTTTCTTTGCTCCATGCGCTGGCTCGCTTGATAAGTGAGCGATGCTCCTGCATCAAAAACCATGAAGATCCTCATATGACTAGAAACAAACGTCTTGAAATTTACGGAGTAATTATGTGAATCTCACTTTTTCTTCATTATAACATTGGGAACCTAACTTTACGATCTTTGGAGATTCAGATGTCCCAATATTCAAGGAAATGGTATCACCAACTTTCATTTTTGACTCCTCTTCCTGATGTGTTTCCTTGTTGCCTACATCACTTGACAAAAATGAACTTTCGTGAGGAGTCAAGCCTTTAGGAAATTTTTCATCTTCAATAGAGATGATTTCTTTGGGCTTAAATGGTTCATTTTGTATGAAAGCACAAATGCCTTCATCACTCGGGAAAACCTACCATGATTCTATGTTATCATGGATGTGAGGAAGATATAGAGGTTGAAACATACAATCAAGTCTTTGAGGTTGAAACATACAATTTATGTGCTTCCCCATCATTTACACATAGAAGTAACAAACCATCAACAAACCTCCTAAAAACAATCTCCTAAAATGATATACTTGGAAGCTTCAAGGTAGAGTCTCCTTCTCTAGTGAGGATCCAACTCATCTGGACACCTTTGATACTGCAATTAAGATATCATATTTTTATACCAGGAATGTTTGGATAGAGAAAGATTCTAATTTTCAATATAAAACAACGTTGAAAGAAGATTATCTTGGTTTTCAAGTACTTCACTTAGTTCAAGGTGTTGAGCTAGTGAAGTGCTAGGTCTCGTCCCTTGAATGTGTTCGAAGTCATGATCGTCAAATCATGCTCCTAAATTTTGGCAAGCCAATGTGAAAGTTTTCCTGAAAGATAAGTTTGTGAAAGAAGAAACTTGACAGTAGGAAAATGTACTTTTACCTGCGTATGTTGGCCCAAAATAAAATGGTGAAATTTTTCTATATCCTTAAAATGAGAAAAAACATGTTTCTCAATATAAGAGTATTTGATTTCATCGCCTGATAGACTTTGACTCATGTAGGCTACATGTTATTCATTTTTCTGGTCATCACATTGTAAGAGGATAGTAGAAATCGCCTCCTCAGTGGCATTGGTATATATGATAAAGTCTTTCTCAAAATCTGGTTTTGCCAAAACCGGTGCAGAGCTAATTTCTTTCTTAATCCTAATGAAAGCATTCTCGAAATCATTTGTCCAAGAAAAAGAACGATCTTGCTTCAGAAGATTATGGATTGGTTTAACCATGACAACAAAATCAGGAACAAACCTACGGACAAAATTAATAATGCCAATGAAAGCTTGAACTTCTTTCTTGGAGGTGGGGGTAGGGATGTTTAGAATGACAGTAATCCTCTCGGGATCTATGCTTATCTTTGAATCAGAAACAATGTGACCGAGGAGCTTACCCTTCGTCACACCGAAAATAGACTTGGAAGGATCTAAATAAATGCCATTTTTTTTGCAGTGCATGAGAACTTTTCTAAAATGACCAAAATGATCCAATTGGTTTTTAGAATAAACATCCAAACCATCAAGATAAATTGGATAATCTTACCGATTAGATCGTCAAAATCTATCTGCATAGCTCTTGGAAAGGTGACACTTGCATTAGATAAGACAAAAGGCATGCGTTCATATGCGAATGTGCCCCAGTGTGTGGTAAATGTGGTTTTATACCTATCAGTATTTTTTACCTTGATTTGATTATACCTAGAAAAATCGTCAAGTAAGGACATCATTTGAGACCCTACAACCTATTGTAAAATCATTTCCATATTAGGAAGTGGAAAATGGTCTATGACACTTTCTCTATTCAATGCATGGAAATCGACACATAATCTAATCTGGCCAGTAGTTTTCTGAACAGGAACCAGGTTTGAAACCCAGTCAGAATGGCATGTTGTATGAGAGTAGGATCAAAACCACGAAGATCCTCATATGACCAGGAAAAAACGTCTTGAAATTTACGGAGTAATTCTGTGAATCTCGCTTTTTCTTCATCAGAGCATTGGGCACCTAACTTTACGATCTTTGGAGATTCAAATGTTCTAATATTCAAGGAAATGGTATCACCAACTTTCCTTTTTGACTCCTCTTCCTTATGTGTTTCCTTGTTTCCTACATCACTTGACGAAAATGAACTTTCGAGAGGAGTCAAGCCTTTAGGAAAATTTTCATCTTCAATATAGATGATTTCTTTGGGCTTAAATGGTTCGTTTTGTATGAAAGCACAAATGCCTTCATCACTTGGGAAAACCTACCATGATTCTACGTTATCAGGGATGTGAGGACGATATAGAGGTTGAAACATACAATTAGGTCTTTGAGGTAAAAGCTGTCGGGTAGGCGATGCTGCAAAAACAACTAACCTATCAACCATTGAATTAAGTTCCCTCTTAACACGATTGATGTTAAATGATAACATATTTGAAATCAACATCCAAACAGCGTGAGTATAACATTTAAGTAACTTATTGATTGTTGAATAAATCTTACGTACTAGATTTACAAGTTCAGAATCACGAGAAATTGTAAGGTGGTCACAACCAAGGTTATATGCATTTTCGATGCCTAACAATAAGGCCTCAAACTCATTGACATTGTTCGTGTAAGCAAATTCCAACCTATAAGAGAAATTGTGGATTTTACCTATAGGAGAATATAAAATGATGCCAACTCCATTACCTTCATTTGAACATGAGCCATCGAAATGCATGTGCCACATGCCATCATCAAAATCAAATGGTTCAAGTACAGTCTCACCTTCATCAACAAAGATAGAGTACACTCCCAAATCTTCTTCGAGATAATTTACATTAGGTTGGGGAACGCTCTCTATATATGGTGAAATTATTCCTTCCCTAAGGACTATAATGTTCTTTGTGTTCTGAGGGACGAAAGTCCGATTTAGAAGCCTCCAATGGTCACCATACAAAAAAACTCTGACAACAAAAGAAAACTGAAGCTAGAGATCTGGATTAGCTTGCCACAAAATGCTATCGCTTGACTCTGCAAAATATTCTTTATCAGTCATGCAATTTAATTCATAAACAAACAAGAACACACAGACTGCCAAAGATAAATCATACACCTTTAAAGACAAGTTGCTAAAACATATGATTCAATTTTGAATCCTGCTGCCTTCAATAAGACCTTGTTGTCATCAAGATGGTTAAGCCTTCTAGTAAACTCAGAAAGAATGAAGAATGGAAGTATCTCACAAGTCTAGAACAAACCTTATAGAAGAAGTTATCCTTCTATTCTCTCTTACTCCTTGTCTCTTCATTTGATTGAGCTTTTATTCTTCCTCAATAAGTTATGGTAGTNGAGAATATAAAATGATGCCAACTCCATTACCTTCATTTGAACATGAGCCATCGAAATGCATGTGCCACATGCCATCATCAAAATCAAATGGTTCAAGTACAGTCTCACCTTCATCAACAAAGATAGAGTACACTCCCAAATCTTCTTCGAGATAATTTACATTAGGTTGGGGAACGCTCTCTATATATGGTGAAATTATTCCTTCCCTAAGGACTATAATGTTCTTTGTGTTCTGAGGGACGAAAGTCCGATTTAGAAGCCTCCAATGGTCACCATACAAAAAAACTCTGACAACAAAAGAAAACTGAAGCTAGAGATCTGGATTAGCTTGCCACAAAATGCTATCGCTTGACTCTGCAAAATATTCTTTATCAGTCATGCAATTTAATTCATAAACAAACAAGAACACACAGACTGCCAAAGATAAATCATACACCTTTAAAGACAAGTTGCTAAAACATATGATTCAATTTTGAATCCTGCTGCCTTCAATAAGACCTTGTTGTCATCAAGATGGTTAAGCCTTCTAGTAAACTCAGAAAGAATGAAGAATGGAAGTATCTCACAAGTCTAGAACAAACCTTATAGAAGAAGTTATCCTTCTATTCTCTCTTACTCCTTGTCTCTTCATTTGATTGAGCTTTTATTCTTCCTCAATAAGTTATGGTAGTACAACTACCTTTCTTTCGTTAATCTTAATTAACTTAACTAATTAGTTGAGACAAATAAATAATAATAAATATATAGATAAGGGTCTATTTAAATAATAACTAAATAGGTGGGACCCCTTGTCACTCCAATTTTCATTTCTTTAATAATCATCAAAACATGAAGTATAATACCCCAAATATTTATTTCAAATATCCGCCTTGTAACTCTCATCCTTATATTAATTAATCAAATATTTTAATATCAACAAAATAGAACATGACTATATCCAAAAATAACATTATATCCATGATGTCCAAAACTGTCTAAATATGTATTTGTTGTCCAAAATACTGTCATATCAAATAAAAAGATTGTCCTCAAAAGAAAATAACATTAATCAACATTAAAAACCATATTTGTTGTGAGAGACATTTTACCTCTTCTCATTGCTGCCCTCTTTACATACCATTTCTGATTTATCCTGTGCAATAGCCTTCAATTGATGGGAACCTTGTGGGTGGACTTCACTGATGACATGTCCAGCTTGGAAAAATTGATTTAATTCTTGCGGATCAACGTCAAAATGTATCGAAAATCGTGTCCTTCTATGGCCTCTTTGCCAATTATTTCCTCTGCCTCTATTAACACCTCTGCCATTGCTACCTCTGCTAAATAAACTCATCCTGAAGAAATATTCCAATCATGTTATGAAAACTCTTAACAATCCATGCATCAACACCCTACCTAAATAAAATAAAAAAGTTGGCTCTATCATTCACAAAAGAAGCACATGCAATCCATCCATCCATCCATCATACTTTTAAACTCAATAATTAATTTTGATTTGAAAAATGAGTGATAGGGCTATTGGGAAGATGGGGGGATTTGTAATGAGCGAAAAATGGTAGCATGGACGAGAAGAAACCAATGAATATTGTTCAAGCAAATGCATGGGTAACTTCTTTACAAAAAAAAATTGTATCCATATCCAAAGTTCCAACACCAGTCATCATCTAGTCCCTTTCCTTTCTTGTTGATCCTTTCTCTTTTTGTATTTTTTTAATTTTATGAAATTCATAGTAATAGAATATGGGATGTTTTTAAATGTATTTGGGAAGGTGATGGGCATGTAATGAGCATAAAGTGAGATAATGAACGAGAATGAGATGATTACTACTCTATTACATGAAATAACATTTATTGAAAAATTGACATTGACATCATTTGCAAAAAACGTCGCTCTATTAACAATTCAAATCCAAGATATAACATTTTTTATAGTGCTTAATATAAAACCCAATGAAAATGTCAAGACTATCAAACTTTACAATTTTCATTTCCTCTTTATATATATATATATATATAGTAAGAGACTATTTACAAAGTCATTTGAAATAATTAATACCAGATTACCTCAAGCTAGCATGGGAGCTTGAGAAAACAAACATAAATCCATCGACCGTTCACTATACAACACTTATCCCAAACCATATAACTTCAAAATCGACCAAACCCTCATAGATATATAACAAACAAGCCGAGACTTCCTATTTATAACCAATCCTTCCCACTGTTGGGTTATCACCATAACAAACATCAAGGCCATAGTTCAAATTTACTAATTGCCATATATAAAAAAAACGAGGTCTGGGAAAACATAAGGGAAAAATACCAATAAGGGGTTTGCAAAACAAAGCGACCATTTCTTTCCATAACAAAATTTCCGCGGGCTTCCCATGGTGGCCGCAAGGAAAATTCACATGTCTCACATATATTCACAAACAACAGAATGCTAATTCGAAAGAGCTGCAAGTCTTCCAAGGACTGGGTAAAGGGTATGGCATTATGCAATAATCACTAAAAACCCAACTGTTCTTTTATTTCACAGAGAAAACCCTTCAAATTTTAATCACCAGAGATGAGCAAAACCGAAAGTATTTACCATAATTCTTTGCCCACAGTCATAACAAAATAAGAAACATTCATTTTGGGTGTAACACAACACATATTTCAAACGTAATGGAATTCCGAACATCATTCCCAACTTTAAACGTTTAAATTCCAACAGGAAGAAAACCCATTTAAATATAATTTGCGTAGTCGTAATACCCACATACATCCATTATAATCTTCAGAAAGCAAACACGCTTTATTAGCAATCTAACAACCAACATCATGATTCTATTCGGAGCAGAGTTACAGTTCATGAATGGAGAGGTAGGAATCAACATATGTGTGAGGAAAATGCCAGAAAGCCAACAAACACCATTATTCCTTCAAAGGCCGAGCAAAACAGAGGCAACACAAGCGCAAACAAGTGAATGTGGCGAGCTCGAGGTAGGGTAAGAATGACGTGCAATGATTGCACATCGTTTCCCACATTAATTGTCACCCACCACTGCCAAGTATGGAACACACCCAAACCACCATAACATTTTCACAAAGCACATAGTTAACCATACATATCGAATTTTCCACCAACATATTATTTCCATTTGCCAAATTTAATCGACCTCATATAACCATTCTTTAGCACCAAAACAATCATGTCCCACATTCCTTACTAGTGAAGGATTATAATTGCACATAACATATCAATTTTCCATAACATATACAAGTATACCATAAGTGAAACACACCATAACTTGCAATGTGGCTCATGCTTGAAGTTTGAACAACATGCCAAAATATATGTGTAGCAAGAATAAACTAAGATACTTATCAAAACAAACATTTTCCTCCTTTCTATATTTTCAAATTAAATTGCTAGCACACTCATCATTCATCCATTTCACATGGAAACCAGCTTGAATTTCTGTGTTTATTCTCAAACTGTAGAATCCTTTTTTGCAAGGTAGTCATGAGCGCAAATCAAAGAAGCCTCTTTCATCATTATTAATCATAAGGGGGGCCCACCTATTTAGTTTATTATTAAATATATATAAGTAATAAGACATTGCAATCCATTTGCAGTCAGGGATTCCATGTTGCGCTTTTGGGCATCAACAAACTGGCGACTCCACAGGGAAATCTATTCTCAACAGATTTAGAACTTAGAATGTTTGGTTTTGTAGATCGATAAAACTAGATAATTAAAAACTGTTGAAAAGAATAGTTATGCAACAAGGGGAAAAAATATGGTTTAAGGGAAATAATGAGACGAGACTTCAAGGGATAACTTATGGAAAGTGATATATATGAGGGGAGTTGGTCCTGTATGCATAAAAATCGAATAAGATTCATAATTGATAATGATTTTAAGAATTTCAAGGAGAATTCTTCTGATATGTTCTTGAATCTCAGGATGGATGGAATAAAGGGATAGCAGAAACAAGAAAGAAAACAAAACCAACTATACTACAACAATATTGAAAGCCAAAAATCTATTCCAATGATGTCTCAAAAGAGGACATCGTGACAGCTGTGTGTATCTTATTTTCATCGATCAACAATATTTATAGAATGACATTGTTATGGAAAAATTGATCCAGACTTTATTTCTGATGATTACACGAAACAAACAACGGAAATTAAAACTCAACGAATCAAAGTAAAAAAAAAAGTAAAAGATTATATACAACAGTTACGTTTACACAAAGGACCAATGATCGAGTTGAATCCACATAATGTTTCAAGTGGGAACCATTAGTACTGTAAAAAAACAATCACTCCTTCATGTCCTTAAGAAGGTAAGAATTTGTGTCGATGATAAAAGCGATTTTGAAAGGACCTAGCCATAATTTATGGAATTTAGAATGTCTATCTCTTTCAGCATGGGCTGAGTCCCATAGTAGGAATTTGCCGTCAATCTTGAATTCAACAACCTTTGCTCGTTTGTTAAAATATTTTTTCACCGTTTGTTGCCTTCTTTTTAGGTTCTCCAAAGAAAAGTTTATTTGTTCTTCGAGGGCTAACAATGCATTTATCCTTTGGGGAACATTAGAAGAATTCAATTCTTCAGTTTGTAACATCAACCATAAGGAGGAAAGCTCTATTTCAATAGGCAGAATAACCTCTTGGCCATATATGAGCTGAAAGGGAGTAAATCATGTACTTGCTTTAGTGGTTGTACAGTCTGCCCATAGAGCATAAGTGAGAAATGTGTGCCACTAACGAGGTTTGTCTTCTATGATTCTCTTTATGATCCTAACCAGATTATTGTTAGTGGAATCTGGTTTCCCATTTCCCTGAGGGTAATAAGAAGATGAAGTGAAATGTTTGACACCTAATTTAGCCAAAAATTGGGTCAATTTTGCAGAAATGAAGGCCGAGCCATTGTCCGTAATGATCTCTAATGGGATGTCGAATTTGAAAAAGATATTAGATTCTAGGAAAGAAATTACTTGTTCATCTTGTGTGTGTCTAAGAGGAACAACCTCGGTCCACTTAGTAAAGTAATCAGTGGCTATCAAAATAAATATATGCCCTGCAGAAGATGGAGGATTGATAAGACCAATAAAATCTAGACCCCATTTAGAGAAAGGAAAATCCAGGAGGACAGGTTGTAAAGGCATGGAAGAAAGATGTTCTTTCCCAGCAATTTTTTGGCATTTATCACAAGATCTTGCAAATTTATATGAATCGTGGAATATCAAAGGCCAGTAGTAACCATTTCTTATGATCTTAAAAGAAGAAGCCTTAGCAGAAAAATGGCCATTGATGTGAATGACAGAGGTTGATGATCCATGGATTTCGTGTAACAATTTCTGTGCTTCCCCATCATTTACACATAGAAGTAACAAACCATCAGCAGGCCTCCTATTTTTTTCTTCCTAAAATGATATACTTGGAAGCTTCAAGGCAGAGTCTCCTTCTCTAGTGAGGATCCAACCCATCTGGACACCTTTGATACTGCAATTAATATATCATATTTTTATACCAAGGATGTTCGGATAGAGAAAGTTTCTGATTTTCAATATAAAACAACACTGAAAGACGATTATCTTGGTTGTCAAGTTCTTCACTTGGTTCAGGGTGTTGAGCTAAGTGAAGGGCTAGGTCTCGTCCCTTGAATGTCTTCGAAGTCATGATCAT